>JAFIDM010004315.1:53734831-53745627 GCA_023159025.1 Thereuonema tuberculata | reverse complement strand
CCAAACTTCGCCTAAACTTCACCTAAGGAGCGTTGGAGGTTATTCAACGCGCAACGACAGCCTACTGTGCACCGACTGTAAAGTTTGGGAATTGTTTCCTAGACAACTACTGACTCGATCGTCTTGAAATTTGGATATGCTTTAGTTTATAATGTCTACTGTACAATAAATATTTTTGTTCAACCGTATCTATAACAGTTTGAGGTACAGTCGACTGTTTGCGGATTTTTCTGTCCATTTTTCCGGATAGATAGAAATAAATAGCCCATTCCTACGGTGTTGGGGTCCCTGAACACGATGGTGAAGTCCATTTGCCGATCCGACCTTCCGTTCGGGAGTTGTAAGGGGTAGACAGACACGGACGGACAGGACAAACCTAACAGCACAAATATGGGCCGCTAAAAAACTATATCGTCCCTTGTCCTCGAATATGCATACAACGTTTCAAGATCCTTGTAGCGGTTCAAAAGTTATTAGGAGAAGATATACATACACACACACACACACACACACACACGCAGACGACTGATTGATAAGTCTCACTCTGCTATTACAAAAATAGACTAAATAAAACAGAACTAAAAACAAATAGAATGGAACAAACAGACAAATCAATTTTATTGCCTCATACTCTACATACACTGTTTTTTCTTTAAGTGCCACTCATAATTACCGCTTTCATTATTATTATAAGTAACCTTTAAAACTCCATTTGGAAGTACGCATTAAACTTAAGTATCAGCCTATATGTCAAACATATACAGTGGAACCCCGCCATTCGTCCGCCTCGCTATTCGTACAACTCGTTATTCGTCCAACTTTTTCAAGTAAAATTGAACTCGCCATTCGTACGGTTGCTCGCGATTCGGACAGCGTGACCTTGTTACTGGCCGCCCCATGCGGTCGCTTCAGTTCAGTCTCGTGCTAGCTTCCGTACGCTACGCATCATCCACGCAAGCTTCATGAAACTTTGTGATATTTTATTCTTATTTTTTTGTTATTTTTATTGAAAATAGTGCAGCCATGGGTCCAAAAAAGATTACTGATTCAACTAAGCCTAAAAGGAAAGCAGTGAGAACGACAATTGAATTGAAAAAAGAACTCGTTGCGAAGTTTGAAAGTGGAACTCGTGTCTCTGACCTGGCAACTCAGTATGGCATGGCGAAATCAACCGTATCGTCTTTACTGAAAAACAAAGACATAATAAGAGAGGTCTATATATTTATTGTTTTCATAGTTTTTATATATTTTACGCTTAAAGTATTATTACAAAGGTTTATATAAGCAATCATCTCTGGGTTCTGGAACCGATTAATCCAATTTACATTATATCTTATGTGAAAAAATGATTCGCCATTCGTACAAATCGCCATTCGAACTGCCTCCTGGAACGGATTGTGTACGAATAGCGGGGTTCCACTGTAGATTATATGAACATAGCAAAGGACTATCATTTTTTCCCCCTCTGAATTTTGAACTAAATGCAAGAACGCCGTAACTGACTCAAGGTATTTTTTTTTTACAGTACTTTCCTTTCAATAATTTGAATTCCCAATTAGGTTTACGAATTGCCGCCAAGCTATTAGTTCAATAATTTGCATTCCTGATTAATTTGAAGACAGAAGATTAGTACAACTTACTGTCCTACATTCGGAGTGCCATCTACTGAAGAACAGATTAATGTTTTGTTTTGTTTTTTGTCTTTTTTTTTCTTCCTCTAGTAACTATTACACAAACTTCAGTCTTTGTTTTTTTTCCGCCTACGAATTAAGATAGCAACTGCTGGTAATGAAAAGCAATTGCCGAAAATGTAAATGTTTATTGATCAGTCACGTCATGCCCAAGTAATGTTAACCAGGCGCTAATGATAGATTAGTGACCAATAACGTTGTTCTGGTTACTGTGGCGGTACAAAATAAATTTACGCCGTTTAATTGAAATGTTAATCGTTTATTAATTTGCATCTATAAACAGAACATGAAGTTAGCGACTAACTTCATTCAGTGAGCTTGAAGATTTCATTTCCTTTTTAACGGCTTTGGCGGGCGTGTCTTTGCCACTTGTGCATTCGGTCTCGTTTCTCTATTGGGTTTCTTATCAGTTTCTTCTTATCTTCGTTTAACCCGTTGACCAGAGCTCACTAAGCTGAAAGAATGGTAAAACAGAAAGAAGAAAATAGGATAGAGGCTGAACGATTATTCCAAAGAAGCTCGCATTATCCTAGTTCTAATATAAAAGAAAGCCACAACGGAAAGCAACACTTCTGTATTAGTAGCTTTGTGATTTGTTAATATATAAAATGATCGTTGATTCAGTCATGGCGCTTCAAATAATAAACAGTATATACATCCCATTAAGAACAAGCAAAGAACTTGAAGCCAACTTTCCTTACAATCTCTTGCGCTTTATTTTTAACACGTTTTTATTAACTCGCTTTCTTGTCTGTCTGTTTGTTTGTTTGTTTGTTTATTTATTTGTTCGGTAGAAATTTTTTAATTTATATTATACTAACTTCCCGATGAGCTACAGACTTGAAACTTTAAACATAGCTCAAAACTGGATGATAATTCAATATTAACCCTTTGTCTCCCTTGTCCACTTAAATGGATATTTTTAAAAACAGTTTCCTCATAAATCTATAGTAATAATATTCCTTAAGCGTTATTGCATTCACAAAAAATAGTGTAGTTAACATTTATGCAGGTAGAGGTCAGTGATATTGAAACAAAAGGCGAACGTTTTATTGACCAATTAGCGCCATTTTATCCATCGCTTCGGCAAAATCGAAGGCTATTATGAATTAAGTATCACAGTGAGGAGATAATCTTTCGAAAATAAACAATATTTTTACTGAAATAAATTAACTCTATGCGTCAGAAACTGCAGATATCAACTTTTTTAAACATAATTTACATTTGTTATTGAATCGTCCACAATCGCGCAAGGTAGTAGGTTTATCGTGAAAATGAATATTCCACTAAATGAAGCCCAAAAGTCATGTATTTAAAATGAAAAGAATTTACAAATCTGTCATATGGTTTTTAGTTTTAAAGGTTAAGTAATAATTATTAGAATATTTAATAATTAATAATATCAGTTCAAGCTATGAGGTTTATCGTGAAATTGAATATTCCACTCTTCCTTAAAATGCAAAGAGAGTTCATTTACTTTTAGATGATTTTTTTTTTTTTTTTTTTTTTTAACAACTAACTGATATCGTATTTACTTAATCTCATCAAACTGTTTAAAATCGATTGAAAAATGTCAAACACAAGACTAAAAAGCAAAAAATAATTAATTACAAAAAAAGTTTTTGGAATATACTACGTTTTTAAAACGGACTAACAAGTATAAAATAATTTTTCCTAGCCCCATATATATTCCTAACCCCATACAGATAGTCCTGAAAATTTGTGATTGTACAGTTTTAATAGCTATGAAAATACTTGGAAGATTTAAAACGAAAAACGTGGGGCGCATGCAATAGATAATTTAGATGGTATGGATGGAGTGAATATTATCTTGCAATAGATAATTGAGATGGTATGGATGGAGTGAATATTATCTTGCAATAGATAATAAAATTGAGATGGCAGTGTATATTATCTTGCGCCCCACGTTTTTCGAAAATAACGAAACCGTAAACGAAACAAAAAACGTGGGGCGCAAGATAATATTCACACCATCCATACCATCTCAATAATCTATTGCAAGATAATATAAACTCCATCCATAGAATCTCAATTATCTATTGCAAGGTAATATAAATTCCATCCATAGAATCTCACTTATCTATTGCAAGATAATATAAACTCCATCCATAGAATCTCATTTATCTATTGCATGCGCCCCACGTTTTTCGTTTTAAATCTTACAAGTATTTTCATAGCTATTAAAACTATGGTTAGGAATATATATGGGGCTAGGAAAATTTATTTTATACTTTTTAGACCGTTTTAAAAATGTGGTATATTCAAAAAACTTTTTTTGTAATTAATTATTAGTTTTTTTAATGCCTAAAAAAATACAAACAATAAAGACTCCGATTTTTTGTTCTCTCTCTCTCTCTCTCTCTCTTTTTATTATTGTAAAATCTGCTAAAAACAAACGGCAAAGATTTCTTCATTTTCTGATAAAAAAAATAAGTTAAATTGAAATGTTTGCTTAAGTTAAAATTAATTGTAATCATAACATAGCACGTACAGACATTGAGTGACTCAATAAGAGGATTAAATCCTTTGTTTAAGATGTCAATCTAGTTTTTCGGTACTAATGCTATTCTGTGGGAATTTCTCGATAAGGACCCACTCGGAAAAAAAAATTCCAAGTACAAAAATTGGATCGTCTTTTGTTCTTAAACGTATATGCCAATTTTCAAGATGATTCCAGATACTAGAGGTTCAAAAGTTGTTAGCTACGTTAGTTATGCAATGACAATTAGACACACATTCCTAGTAAAGTAGGCTTATTATTAAGAAACGTTGTGGTGATTGAGAAGGTTTCGCTACTTCCATATTAGTACTGCGTGTTCGTCTCACATTTCCGTGGACAATTTATTGTTATTCGGATTGCGTTGCGTGTTTTCATTTTCCCGCCGTAAACAATGAATTTTCATTAACACTGATCAGGGTTGCGACGACCTAATTGGAAGAAAACATTCGTGAATGTTTCGTTTACACTTCACCTACAGAATCATAGCGGAAGTACAGCATACCCCGGAATTACGACATTTTAGATTCCAGACCGTAAAAAAGAAAAATCGTCGGATTACGAAGCATTGCATTTTTCTTTTTTTACTTATTAATGTAGATTGTACTGCACTCGTCATATACGTTTATAAATGACGTAAATAAAGCATTTATAACTACATGCATTAGTTTAGCCTTACTCTAGATTTAAAATTCATGTTCATCTTATTTTGAGAAAAAGGGTAATATAAAATCATTAAAAGCGAAACAATTAACTCTCACCGGCGGCAAATATTGAACTACACTCCAATCTAGCAGGTGCTGGCTTGATTTGATTAACATTAATTGGATTTAGGCGGCTTAAGATAAGTATTTGCGGATTTCAGCTATTTTCAGTAAGGTAAAAAAATAGCTATTATTTCAAAGGTATAAAACAAAAATGTACCGTATATTTTTTTCCCTTAAAATTTTTACGACCTTGAAAATTTTTTGTTTTTTCATTTGATTTTCAAGGTCGTAAAAATTTTAAGGGATAAAAATATACGGTACATTTTTGTTTTATACCTTTGAAATAATAGCTATTTTTTTAACTTACTAAAACCGAAAATTTAAAAAAAAAAAAAAAAAAAAAACCGAAAAACTTTTCGTTTTTTTATTTGATTTTCAAGGTCGTAAAAATTTTAAGGGATAAAAATATACAGTACATATTTGTTTTATACCTTTGAAATAATAGCTATTTTTTTTAACTTACTGAAACCGAAAACTTTAAACTAAAAATAAAAAAAAAAACCGAAAAACTTTTTTTTTTTTCAATTGGTTTTTTGGTTTTTTTTTTTTTTTTTTTAAGTTAGTAAGTTTTCAGTTTTTTTCAGGATCTTCTCATTTCAGATCCCGTCGCCAGTGAACGAGACTCTCGCCGTCTTTATGTGCTCCACGTCCTTGACAGAAAGTCCTTTGTTGTCACTGAATTAAAACAGCTTCCCCTCACATCGAGACGTTCCGTTCGGTGGATATTCGCCGCCCACTGTCTTGCAGTTGCGTCGTAATGAGCTGACCGTGAAACCTTCTTACCTTACCATTAAATGGGAAGCATTTAAATCGTTACGTAATCCCGGTTTTCTCTAATTACAATTCTTAAGTTCGTTACGAGTTTAACCAACGCCATCTTGAAAACAAAATGGCGTTTTCAAGATGGCGTTGATTTTAACTGACATCTTTCTACATCTTGAAAGACATGAAGGAAACCACCGAAATTACTGCATTTTTTTAATGAAAACCTTTATTTTAAACAAATACAGACAATACTTATAAAAATAAGTTTCTTAACTTAAAAATAACATTTAGTTGGTGCGCTAACTTTCGTAAACTTCCCCGCGGTACAATCCAAAAATAGTTAGAACAAAGACACTACTAATAAATTTGAAGCTTTTCTTTGTAATTTTAAGCTTATTGCCCAATAGATAAATGAGGTTCTTCTTGAAACTTTGTATGCATATGCGAGTAGTCCAAATCAAGATTTCCCTCCGCTGTTTGACTGTTTGTTTGTTTATACGCGGATCACGCTAAAACGGTTGAACGGATTTCCATAAAATTTGATAGTTAGCTTGTTTATTATCTAACTTAAAACAGCTATTTAAATCCCTTTAACCTTTATCCATTATTCAAAATGGATCCCTCAGCACTGAGATCCCATTAAACGATGGCTAATCCAGTCTTATAACTTACTAACATTACTATTATTATTATTTTAATCTTTACCAATCAATTAGATTTAAGGACTGATTACACTTAATCTTCTTATTGTCGGGCAGGCGAAGCCTGCTAATCCATCTGAAGCAGTGTTCTTGTCTGCTTGTCCGTACATCACGAGAAAATAGATGGACAGATTTTCACAAAATTTAGTATGAAGTTTATTTATAGTCCAACTTAAAACTACAACTATCGCATTTTGAGCGCGATTATTTAAGTCTCCATATCTCCCATCCCTGAAAACAAACCCCGAAATCTCTACAACCACTTGACCGATTTTCTTAATATTTAATGTTGCATATTTGTAATCCAAATTAAAAAAATATGAGCCCTATTATATAGATCTCCCTTTACCTCTCCATTCCTCAAAAATGCCTCCAATCCCCTCCCCCTCAATCGCTGCAAGCTCACGACTGGTTTCGCCAAATAGCATAAGCCACTCCTGGATTAAGTCAATTAATTACTTTACTCAATTAAGTTGTGACACAAGCTAATATTAACAGTATATGGAGAAACGGACCATCAGTCATGTTTGCTTATGGCATAGCCAGTCATAGATCTAGTCTACTAAAGGACAATCAACGTACGAAGACAATGGGGGTCAAGTCACGTGACAGAAGCAGTAACCTCTGTTACAGAATTCAAAGAAATACTACACTGAAACAGCATTTCTTTTCATTGAGAAAATTTTGAATGTAAATTTCATTCTCAAATTCCTATCGGAAATATTCCTCCCCTTTTAAAACAATTTGTCTAGAGCTTCACTGCAATATTTTGCGTGCTGAAATTTTGAGGGAATTAAACCAGCGCCTGTACTTTGAGGCGTGGCTGTTTCTGTTTGATTGAAAAGTAGCTACGTCATGGCAATTGGGAGAGTATTCAATTGCCATTACATGCCAGTTGCACTGAAAGAACATTCTCAGGTTTGCGTTAGACAGAGGCATATCGTTAACATTAAGATTGGAAAAATTACATTCTTTAAGTTGTTATGAAGTTTTTCAACCAAAATTTTTCACTAAATTGCATTACATCGCATCATTGCGATGATGATATCGTCGTTATCAAAATCAAATATCATCAAATATCATCAGTACTTATAGCGCTATCATCATTCAAGAAAATATCTTTTTTAAGAGAGTTAAAACTAAAATAGCCGCATACATATTTGAAGCCGTCAGCAAATAAAACGATCTCCCGAGTGTCGGGAAAATTAGACCAGTCATTTTAGCGAATGCGAACGCGAACGATCAGATTCTTTTTTTTGAGAATTTATGGATAATAAGAACTAAATAATCGTTGTCTTATAATTCTTATTAAATCGCACCCAGAATAACAACATGTCGTCCTAGCGTCATGCGCTTTCAGACACAAAAATCTTTGACAAACTTGGCTTCGCATCCTCAATAAATGTTCTAGAGTATTCTTATTTTTTAGTATAAGTAAAGAAGCAGTTCGTTCTTAAGTACAAGCTACACAGCGTTGTGTATCACAATTTGCAGTTGCTATTTTATATCCCCGGTGGATTCGAATGGTTCCCTCCCGATGGATTCTCAAAAACTGAAGAGGATATCGTTATTAAAAGGAAAAAGAGAGAAAGACAAGACAATGAAGTAAAGGCTTCCATAAATAAAGTCGTTTCCCTTTCTTGTTGGTTTCCTTGATGTCGTCAGTTATAACTTCAATGGCTCCACTTAGCAGTTCCATCAGCCACTGATCCACAAAGCCATTTGCTTCACTGAAATATTAATCCGGGCATTCATCTCTTCTGTTCTGATAATTCAAGCTGGTTTATTCTTCCGATCGTCGACAGAGACCGGGAAATCTAATTGTCAATCCCCAGGGGTCGTTCGTCAACAAATGCAAAAACCTTAGAAACGATACATCGTACGCCACTTTCCCAGCGTAGACAAGTTCAAGAAATCATGAGTCTTGGTGTATTAAGAATTGTCCCCCCTGCTGGATGAATCGTCTTATAACTTGGCACATTTAGTACAAGAGACGATCTAGTGTTTATTGCTTTATTTGTTTCCCTTGAGGGTTCTTGTCGAGACGTTACTGCGAGGACGTCAAGTTTCTATCCTCTGCGATATTTCGAGCATTTTACAAACATTTTTCAAAGGGAAAAAGAAAAAAATATCTTTCTTCTTTCCCAAAACTAAAAATTAACCAACCAGAATTTTAAATTCTAATATAACAATAAAACGTTCCATGCTCTACTCAACAAAACAAAAACGTGACGCATGAAGCTTTATTACAGAAAAATAAATAAATTAAAGTCCAATTTTTTAAAAATGTCCAAATTTCTTTCAAATAAATGTCCAAATTTCTTTCAAATAAATGTCCAAATTTCTTTCAAATAAATGTCCAAATTTCTTGCGAAGAAAATTTGAAGTAAAAGTCCAAAATCTTTCGAAGAAATAAATAGCACTTCTTTTTGAAATAGCATTATCCTTTTTAAATAAATTTGAAGTATCCAAATTCTTGCAAAGAAAGAAATAGCATTATCCTTTTTAAATAAATTTGAAGTATCCAAATTCTTGCGAAGAAAGAAATAGCATTATCCTTTATATCGCAAGAAATTTGGACATTTATTTTAAAGAAATTTGGACATTTATTTTAAAAAAAATTGGACATTTTTAGAAAATTGGACTTTAATTTATTTATTTTTCTGTAATAAAGCTTCATGCATCAGGTGTTTGTTTTGTTGAGTAGAGCATGGCGCTTTTATTGTTATATTAGAACTAGTCGGCTACCCGTCGCTTCGCTCCGGAAGCCTTGCTTATGTAACGGAAAACAACTTTTTATTTATTAAAAAAGCACACACACACACACACACATACAAATTACACCAAGGAAACTAAAACTAAAATTTTTTAAAAGTTTTTTTTTTTTTTTTTTTTCAATTTAATTTTTGATGTTCATATTCTCTCAATCTACGACTGCTTTTAGAACCAGCTTGTAAATCATAAATCTACGATATATTTTTATTTTTTATAGAGATTATAATGTAGGCCTCATGGTCTAACGGCTATGACGTCTAACTTCTGAGCAGTATTCTATCTAATAGAAATAGTGCATCTTTCTTTCTTGACTTTTTTTTTTTATTATTCCTATTGATA
Source organism: Thereuonema tuberculata (assembly GCA_023159025.1). Classification (NCBI taxonomy): domain Eukaryota; kingdom Metazoa; phylum Arthropoda; class Chilopoda; order Scutigeromorpha; family Scutigeridae; genus Thereuonema; species Thereuonema tuberculata. Next base: position 53,736,071 of record JAFIDM010004315.1, on the reverse strand, counting down.
CTTTTCAGTGGTTTCTGAGTTACAATAGTGTTACCACTAATGTTCAGTGGTTTTCGAGTTAGAAATAGTGATGGTTTTTGAGTTACAAATAGTGATTTTTCAGTATTCTACCTAATAGAAATAGTGCTGCTTTCTTTCTTGACTCTCTTTTTTTATTCCAATTGATACTTTTTAGTGTTTTTGAGTTACAAATAGTGATTATTCAGTATTCTACCTAATGAAATAGTGCTTCGTTATTTCTTGACTCTTTTTTTTTTATTCCAACTGATACTTTTCAGTGGTTTCTGAGTTACAATAGTGTTCAGTATTCTACTTTATAGAAATACTGCTTCTTTCTTTTTTTGAGTCTCATTTTTATTCTAATTGTCACTTTTCAGTGGCTTTTGTGTTCCAAATATTGATGGTTTCTGAGTTATAAATAGTGATTTTTCAGTATTCTACCTAATAGAAGTACTGCTTCTTTCTTTTTGACTCTCATTTTAATTGTAATCGTCACTTTTCAGTGGCGTTTGAGTTACAAATATTGATGGTTTTTCAATTACAAATAGTGATTTTTTCGGTATTCCACCTAAAAAAAAGAGTGCTTCTTTTTTCTTGACTCTGTTTTCTTTACTCCAACATCTGCCGTGCACACGCACTTATTTTTCAATATCACATAGAATTTGGTTAAGTAAGAATATTTAAAATATTGCAACGTTTCGGCAATTATAGTTCTAATTGTCAGTTTCGAATTACAAATAAACTGACGGATGGGGAAATAAATAAACAATCTTGAGATTCAAAAAAAAGATTGAATACATTCCTTATTGATGGGGGAAAGGAAAGGAGATATAAGTCAAAAAACCATATGAAGAGAGTTGTAGTCCCTATGGCCTAATGGATAAGGCATCTGACTACGGATTAGAAGGTTGCAGGTTCGATTCCTGTCGCGGATGTTTCATTGTAAAAATTATTTCTATTTTCATTATCAAAGAAGCCGCACAGACAGACAGACAGACAGAGAAATAAAAGATTTTAGTAATACAGATTTAAAATTCTGGTTTGTTAATTTTAAGTTTTGGAAAAGACGAAATATATTTTCTTTTTCCCTTTGAAAAATGTTTGTAAAATGCTTGAAAAAGGAGATTCGATGAGAAACTCCGAAATATCGCAGAGGATAGAGGTAATAAAAGAAGTATTGTAAGTTATTAAAAATTGGAAAATGACAGTAAGGCCCAACACAAGAATAAACAAAACAATT
>JAFIDM010004315.1:53693197-53733330 GCA_023159025.1 Thereuonema tuberculata | reverse complement strand
ATTTCAAGAAGACAGGATTACTGGCATTTTCCTAGAAATTTTGAAATCTTACTGAAAAGCTCAGACTATCAACTGTATTAAAGAACTAAAATTACTCTTTTGGATTTCATCAAGTCGAAAATCGGTTGCCAACTGTCTCGTTTCTCCTAATAGGAACAAAAAAAAAAGTTGATATCTAACAATAAAAAGTTGATACTGACAATGTCTTAAAATTATCTGTCGATATCTTCTTTCTTTTGTAAAGTTCCCTCCTGTAAAGTTATTCCGTGTTTCCTTTGAGTGGCGGAGAACTTGCACCAATAAAACCACAGGACGCCCGAGGGCCGGGATGGGATTTTCCAATAACCCACAATACCACTGTGCAACCGACCACCCGATGACACTGTCTGCGGTTGCCAATCGAGCCAACACAGATATATTGATATTACGGGGAAATTGAAGGGAACGCCATGACACATGTTCGGAACAGAGAAAATCACTTTTAATTTGTCATTTGGATAACCTTAAGCTCACTCTCGAAACCCAATCACCTTTCCTTATTAAAATTCACGGAAGTTAATGGAAAGAACAAAACTGTTCAATACCTCCTTTTTAACCGTTTCGAAGAAAAGTTAGGCTCATTAAATCACCATGTCTGTGTGAAAGTGCCTAAAAATCTTTAGCCGACAACCGAATCTCCTTGGAAGTTGCCGTGAATATTTACGGATAGGAGGGTGATATAATTTTCGTGAATTTCTATTTCTGGATCCCTATGGCGAAAATAACCACAGAAAAACACTGCAAGCGAAACAATTAACTCTCACCGACAATAAACAAAGAAATTGTATTAATGTCTTACAAGGCATTGAAATTCATTTTAAATTTGGTCGTGCTTTCATTTTGGTAAAAATCTAAGTGGATTTTGAGGCTTCAATAAGTCCTTAAGTTAAAGTGTGTCTCTACAGTCCGGTGTGGCCTTTGGGGTAAGGCTCACGGCATTTCGTGACCAAGGGGACTAAAGTTGAGGTCGTACGGTCAGTCCGACGCCCGCTGGGCTTTAACTCCGGGAAAGAAACCCGGTATCCATTCTACAGAGGGCTGGGTAGATCCTAGGACCCGTTTGGAGGAGAATGGAATGTGGAAAAATACCCGCCCTCCTCGAACCCTGGGATCAAACCCGCAACCAAGCACTGTTACCCACTCGGTTACCGGCCTAAATAAGTCCCTACTTATTTTACTAATTTTCAACAAACGGAAAATCTAAGTATAAGCGCGTATCGTAGCTTATGAATATATTTTTTTGTCTCCTTGGTGCTACTTTCACGACTTTAAAAAAACAAAGAAAAAAAGAACTTCCGTTATTTTATGGAAGTAAGCTTTTAAGTTTTCCCAAGAACTTCTTGGTTATTTTTAACATAATTTCGAAAGAAAATAGGGCTTATAAATATTAGTGTACATGGATTAATGTACCTAATAACTTATGAAACCAGTGAACGGGTTTCCTTGAAACATGCATATTTATGGATATGAGACAATATCATTTCTTTGTAGATCAAAAGTTCTTCCTTTTGAACAAATATAATGTGAGAAAAGAAGACGAAACCATTGACGCAAATAATAAGACGTAGAGAAGATTTCAACAAGCAACGTGATTGGTTATTACGGGAAGAAATGGAGACAGGATTCAATAAAACATGTCTGGATCCATTTCTGATAGTAAATGGAAATAGCCTCTACGTTCTTTCAGAAACTCATCACATTTTCTCCCTTTTATTATCAGAGTTTGAAACAACTTAAAAAGTGACTTGTCATTGTTTTCTTTCACATGGACTCATATATTGTATCAGTCATTTCATAAAAACATTCACGTAAATAATAATTCAGTGCCTCATTTGCTGCTTCACCATTCATTGTAGTAGGGATGGGTAGTTCATTGAACTAGTTCATATAAAAGAACTATAGTTCATGAACGACCTAGTTCAAATGAACTAGTTCATGAAAAGAACTATACAGTTCGCGAACGACCTAGTTCATTTGAACTAGGTCGTTCTTTTACCACTCCACTATTGGCTATTGGAATTGGTTATTTCATTTTATATTAAGTATTTGAGAACCTTTTTTTTTTTGGTTGTTAAGGCAAAAAGAACGACTTAGTTCATTTGAACTAGTTTATTGAACTATGTCAAAAGAACTAATTCAGTAAAAAGAACGACTTTGCCCATCTCTACATTGTAGTATTGCTTAATTCTGAAATTTACTTCTATTATTTGATTCAGGAATCCGCAAATCGTTCAAATTCAGCAAAGAAAAATATCGTTATAGAGTTTTCAATAAATAAAATCAGCATTTTAACGAACAATAGTATTATTTTTTTTGCAAGACTCGCGACAACGATTTATTGCATTCTTATATTAAAACAAGCTGTCGGCCCTTTTCATTATTTACATTATTTCTTCCTTCTTTTATTAAGATAGGGAAAGCTTCAGAAAAAGATCTAGTATAAAGCTTAATTATTTATCTTATTTATATAATTAATTTAATTATTATTAATTAATGAAAATTAGAAAGTCTTTGTATTCGCCCTAGTAACCAAGATCTTCTGGAACTTTGCCTTGTATATTTAAGGACAAATGACTCTCTAACATTTACATTTTAGTCTGTATTTCAATATTTCGATGCTTACATAACTTTATTTTTTAACCAAAGTCTATTAAGATATTTCCATGACAACTTTTATTACAATATTAAGTTTTCAAATTAAAATAAAATGGAAGATATTTACCCGGAGAGCAGAAAGAATTAATGAAACAGGGTTTATTAAAGTGTACTTTTAACTGATCTATTTTTATTGATTTCGTTGCCATTAAAACTACGTTAGGGTTAAAGATGAAAAGCCTCGTAATTACAGACAATAACGTTACAATTTTACGACCAATAATCAAATATTTATTAACAATTCATTGATAAATTTAAGGCTTAAAAAATAAACGAAACGATCGCGTTTAAACATCAAAATATTGATTAAGTATTGCCTATTGAAGGAAGCTTAGTGTATCGGAAGTGAAAGAATGTATCGCATGATCCAAATTAAAAAAAAAAAATATTATTATTAAAGAACCATCAGCAGACAGGGTCAGTTGAAGAATAACAGCTAAATGTAGTAGGAATACTTCCTGACTAAAGGTTATACCTGAAAATTAGTTTATAAAATCATCGAAAAAGTGGTATTTCGAAAATAATATTTGAGATGAAAGCAATAAAATTCATTGCCTGAATATAATAATTATATTGTCAAGTTGATTCTTCTGTCAATCTGCCAGTGTTTTCCTCGTTTGAAGTGGCCTGGGTGATGATTTTTTTTTTAGAGTTTTATTTTTTATGTTCAAGATTTCTTCCCCATATTCTGAGAAGTGTTCTTACCAAACATTGCTCCTTTTTTCTATTGATTTTATTTCAGGCAGTAAAAGATGGATACTTTAATGGGGATCGTATGATATTTTGCTTTGCTTATCAAATTTAACATTAATAAAAGTATACTACTACTACTACTAATATAATAATAATAATAACAATACTAATAATTTGTTATAAATGATTTTACTTTAGGATGTAATGGAGCAAAACGATCAGTAATGACATAAAAAAAAAAAGCTTAAGAATTGTGTTAAACATTATACATAATTATATAAATTTATATGTAGTTATAAAGGCAAAATAAAATAAATTCTTACCATTAATAGTCTAAATTCAAACATCAACAAGTAAATAACGACTTTTTCATGATTTAAAACTATTCAAAGGGAGCTCAGTCTTTTGAACACCATTTACTGATGAATTGCTTAAAAGTTTCAAATACTTCAACGTAAACAAGAACACCAAACCATAACTTCACCAATAAAAAGTTTGTTTATATTATGTAAATATTAATTCTGTAGATAATTAAATGAATACATCGGCTTCTGCAGGCTGTAAAAAAACCACATATATTAGTAAACCCTGCATCATAAGCAATTTATATTATCATTTATGAAATTCTATTTCTTATATAGGTGGCTAATAATCAAGCAATAAAAAAATCAAGCAGGAAAAACTGTCGAAGAAGTATTAAAGCCTAACTTAATTCTATTAATTCTTGACTAGTAGAAATTTGTGGAAAATTCTAACTCACAAAGAAGATAATAACTTCCTTATTTCCATAACATAAGATTTCCACAATTCGTTCATTGAAGTTATAGGTAATGGGTAAGTAGCGCTATCTATGATTTAAGTTCTCAAAATAATTATACTGTAAAGTAGAGTCCCGCTAATCCAAACCCCGCTAGTCCGGACATCTGTTAATCCGGACGGGATTAAAAAAAAAAAGAATTTTTTGAAAGAGAAAAAAAAAAAACCTCCCAGAAAAAGCTGTGTTGTTCATAGACAATGCACCATGCCACCCTCCTAAAGAATTATGAAAGAAGGATACTTTTGTGAAATTTTTGCCCCCGAACGTCACTGCTTTGATTCAACCAATGGAACTACATTTGATAATCCTATATCAGTTCGTAGGTTAAACACGTAGGCTACTTCTATATATACAGTACGTAGTATTAAAACTAAAAGTAAGCTGTAGGGAAAGAAAATTTTTTTTTATTTTTTTTAGTTTTACCCATCTAAAACTTGTGTTATGTGCATTTTAAGGCAAATTCCGTTTAATCCGGACTTTCGATGATCCGATCGGGGTCCGGTCCCATCTAGCCCGGATTAACGGGAGTCTACAATATATTGCTTTTATTTATCATATTTTGCAAATTTTTTTCGCGGGATATTTTATTTTGGAAACGGCCACTAAATTTTATCTTTACATGACTAAGTTAATTTACATCGATTTTTCTTGTTATTTAAATCCATTATATATATCATCCATTTTAAATTCCTTAAGATTTTTGATTTAATACATTTCTCTAGTTCAGGCTTTTTTATTTCTTTTTAAGCATAATTACTTCTCTTTCCGTAAGAACAATAAGACGCCATTTTTTTCATCCATTATGATTGACTTCTACATCAACAGATGTCGCCACAGTCAGTTTCTATTGGGAAAAAAAACCGATGATCTGAACGTCTTATGGAACTGTTTTTTTTTGTATTGTGTTGATCGAACTGAGCCCTTGATTCTCACCTTCGAGGAGGAGGTCGCTGAAGGATGAGGGGATGTCCGGCGTCCGGTGGAGGGAGTGGTTCTGTTGTCGCCGTCCTCTTCCGAGTTGCTATCGTCCGCCCCGGGGGGATCCACTGCAATAGTAGGGGAGGCAGTAAACAGACCAGACAACCGCTTCTTCACTGTCGGCAGCATATTGCCCTAAAGAAACAGAAAAAGGAAACAAGAGTTTCAAGACAACGCTTACAAATTCTCTTACCTACATTTACCATGTTTCATTCTGAAATGTGTAAAACCTTAGATATTTACGATTTTGTCTCAACACCAATCTTATCGAAAGGAAAAGTAATTTTTCACTGACAAAGGACAAACAGTCTCTTAGCCTATAAAACTCTTGTCACGTTTCAAAGAGATCACTAGTTCAAAATCATTGTGGGGAAAGAGACACATAGACAATGATCTTGCTAAAATGCTAAAAAAAAACACAGCTTTGAAACTACTTGAAATGTAACGGAGACTTTTTTATCTTCTGACAACAATATATACTTTTTTTCTTTGACTAACTTCTTGCTAAAAATTTCTTGCATTGATCCTTTAGCTTAACAACAACCAATATTCAGTATTTGCTTATTGATATCAATAACTTTCTCTATTATTTATCGTAATCTGGTACATTAAAGCCCTTTACTGTAAGCCATCGCAAACTCCTTACGAAAATGAAATACAGTCGGACCTCTATTTAGCGAAGTCGCTAAATCCCAAAAAAAAGTTCGTTATATGGAAAATTCGTTAAATAGAGATTCGCCTTTTAAAATTACTTTAAACTACATAAAACAGATTTGAAATACATAAACAATAAATATTATTAAAAAAAGTAATAATTTTAATGACATAAAGCATACATTACCATATGCAAACTTAAATTTTACTAATAAAGTCTGTTAATTTTGTCTGAGTTTTTTTTTTTTCAAAAAGTGTTTTCGCTCACAGTACGCCTCGCATCTTTGCAATGCACCAAAAACCCTACAGTATTTTCTTAAAATTGTAATCCGCGTCGGATTGTTTCAAATGATTTTAGCATTTCATCATACTAAGGTTTTTTGATTTCTGCATCATGATCATTACCATTTTCATCAACTTCATCTTCATCGCAATTCATTGCTGTATTGTTTTTATTTTTCACACTGTCCAAAATATCCGATTCAGTTAGTGTTTCCAGATCTCAACTTTCAAAATCAAGTGAAAGATAATCATCAATCAGCACATCATCAACAATTTTTTCTTTTTACCTCAGCTGTATCCTCGAAAAAGTTCGTTAAATAGAAAATGCGCTTCGCTATTTGGAGGTTATTTTACGAAGAAAATAGCAAAATGTTCTTGGTTCCAAAGAAAAGTTCGCAAAATAGAGAAATTCGCAAAATAGAGGTCCGACTGTATACTGCATGCAACTTATATCTGTTACACTCACATGAAGAGTTACATACCCATTGCTAAACAACTTACAATACACTTTTGCTCATGGAAGGCCTCCGCCTTGACCACAGGGCTACGTCGGCACGAGTCCTGGATTGATAAAGAGCGAGATTAAAGAAAAAATGTAACGATTAACTCTTATATTCATTAAAGTCCTCCAAGCGAAACAACGACCGTGGGCAACAGATGGCGCAATAGTAGACTTTGAATCGATTGTATAGGTCAGTGTTTATGGCGGGAAAGTGAGCATTTAGGGAGTTTGAAGTTTACGGAAAAAAGACGATATTTATTTTCTTGAACTATTCTGATTTCTCATCAAATATAATTTCAAAAATTTATTTTTATTCATTCCTTCGTTTCAATCGTTCAAAATCAGTCTCCTACCTTTCCCAATTGGTTTTTTGACGACATTGCATCCCTGAGATCGACAACACGAAGACGAAGATGGAATTCGTTGACTCACGTCTCGTCTAAAAAAACGACACTGCGATCGAAAACAATTTCTCTGATGTGCCATAAATAAGCATGTCATAAGGCCTTTTCGAAATAAGAAGTAACGTTAGCAATAACTCGCTTTTGTTTTTCTTCCAACGGTTTTCTCTGTCCGAGAGTCGCCATTTTGAATCTTCTCTCTCGATACACATTAAGTCCTGGAATGATTAAGAGATCATGGGTGTAGTTCAAGGTCAGAGTCATTCTTTCGTTTGGAATAGAGTAGATAGAACGAAAGAAAAAAGGAGCTATAAGCTTATTTTTATATTTTTTCCCCTTAATGATACGATATGTAGAAACTTGACTCCATCTAGTGGCTCTTTTGCAAATTTCAACTTCGTTCGATGGCAACAAAATTGTTTGACTTCGATTTCTTTTCTACTGGAAGATTTGTTGTCCTCAAGTACAATTATCTCCACAGAGACACTAATAGAAAAACAAAAAAAAAACAAATGCAAAAAACAGATCGTTTCAAAAAATATGTACAACAAATCTGAAGAGCATCCATTCATCGGTTGATTGTAACGGAGGGTGGAGGGATACAAACAATTATCCACATAAATATAGACTGATTTTATTAAAAGTAGATTAAAAAACAAATATTGATACGTAATAAGAATAAGAAGATTTACTGGTCTTTTTTTTTCTTTAAAAGTATTTTCTGATGTAGTTTTGAGAATAATAAGAATTATAATTTTTACTGAATATTTGCCATTAAGAAATTTAACTTTAATGTATCAAACAATGCGGATTTCAATGATATTACCGCTTATTTGCGGACGTCTTCTTAAATATTTATTTAATTTGAATTAAATAAATACTTTTTCGAATATTTATTGCCTATTTTTCTTCCATTTGTGTCGTTTTAACGCCATTATTTATTAATGTTTCGTAGGAATTCATGATATTTTATTCCAAGAAAGGAATTTCGAATGCCAATAAACTTATGTCTCCCAACGGATTCTTCTTTTACCGTCAGCACAGCCGCAGAGCATCCTGGGAAAACAAAGGAAGCCATCAAAAAATAACATTCAGTCTCAAAGGCTATTGTTGGTACAAATTTCAAGCCAAAATGTAACAGAATCAGGCTTTCTAATAGGATTTTTTTAACCGGGAATATTTTTTTTTTAAATTGTGTTACCTAACAAATGTTGTCAAACACTCGGCAGTCCTTGTGGAGATGAATCTGAAAAACAGCGACGTTCTTTTGTTTAGTTGCTAAGATGTGATTGAGGCGGATAATTGGAAACGAAAAACATTCTGAACTGTGTGGGTGGAAGGAGCTTCTGCACAATTGGGTGCATAAGAATTAGGAACAGAAAAAGGATAATAAAATTACGTCTCCGAAAAGAAGTACGAAAAAGCCCAAAAGGTGAAAGAAATTAACTACCGAAGTTACTCGCGCATTAGCCAGGTTTTTTTCCTCATTGCTTCCAGATCTGAAAATCTGCTTCATCCGCAGTCAATACAGATTAAAACTAAATGTAGACTCATAAGTAGGGCAAGGCATTTGATGATTTTGCATCTTTTTTCTATGAAGGTTGAAACATGGCTCGCATATATAAAAAGGTGTAACATTCAATAATTGGTTAAATAAAGGCAATTCGTTAGGGCATTTTTTAGGGATAGGTCATTTTTTAGCAATTTTAGGTCATTTTGAGCATTTTTAGTAGTTTTTTGGAAGGCAATGTCGTTTTTTTTTTTATAATTTGAGATTTTATTTATTATTCAGTATCTTTGCTTGTGCTGGGGTACTTTAACTTTTAACTAACTATCTTTGCTTGTCCTCATTTAAGCCAACAAATTTTTCCAGAAAACAAGTAGATCTTTTTTTTTGGTTGTCAAAGTTAAAAAAGGTAAAAAAAAGGTTTAATGTAATAAATTCAAATGTTTTATTGGTCATTTTTTTGTGTTTTTCTGTTATTTTTTTAAAATTTTTAGATTATAAATGCATTTTTTATTTGTAATTTATTAGCAAATTAAAGGTCATTAAATGCCTTGCCCTACTCATGAGTCATTCCAACGATCACTGAAGAGGCAGAGCGCTGCAATCTTTTCCCATGATTCCATGCGAATGTTTGGGATTGATTCAAAAATTTAACGTGGCCATAGTTTTAGAGATAGCATTATTATTTGACTGTCTTGACAATTAATTATCGCGTGCCTAGATGTCACAATTCAAATAAAATACAAAGTCTCCGTTTCCATAAATTCCCAAAAGAAAAAAACAAACAAATCTGCGGGTTCACTGGCAATGTGTATTGAAAATTGGGAAACTGTTGTTCAACAAAAGTGATTTGTATTACTCTTTGTTTTAAATATCGCTGACAATGAATAAATAAAGTTAGTTAAAGTGTTAAAAATAACAAGAAATCAAGAAATACAGAGCAATGATCTTATATGCATTGATACTGAGTTATTATGACAACGTAAAGCAAGTAAACAAGATGGAGGTAAATAATATTACACTCCTAGAAATTCTTAATATAAACAACTCCTTAAAATAAAAAGATGGTACCAGAAGACAAGAAACTATTCTTCTTCCTCTACATTTATTTAGGTTTAAACCCTCTGATACCACCTGATGATGTCCCTTGCAAAGAAGGATGAAATATCGTGGAAATTAAAGGAGTTGTTTGTATTAAGGATTTCTGGGAGTGTATTATTATTATTATTACAGGATATATAAAAGAAGCTTATATAAAGATGGATGATACATAATATCTAGAAAAATAGAACTAGTATTCTCAGAATCACGACCATGCTTAGATGAAGCACAAATTGAAAATTTACGTTGTCAAGAAGACTTCAAATTGATATGTGTATCCGGAATTTTATTATTGAATCGAAGTTTTGAATTTTTTCTTCTAAAAGCAACAAGGAAGAAAGTATAAACAAGGATCGTGGAATTATTATTTTGTGGAATATCATTTATGAGGATTTGTAAAGGTAGGAGAATGTCTTTATTCAAATAATTACGAAAATAAATCCAAAGGAAAGACTTTTAACAAAATAAAGTGATATACTTGAAGCAAGGAATCGAACCTCGTAAAACTTACGTTCTATAAAATGTACAGATAAGCAGCTTTTAGTGAATCACAAGTGAATAATAGGATCATAGTCTTATGGAAGCTGAATACGAATATTATTCATAGTATAAGTTAAAATTATTCTATGGCTTTAGATGAACTGCGAATGAAATGGGAAATTGCATTCGCTGTTGAATTCATTTTTTTGAAGTTGAAAGTTGAACTATATTATTAATTTATTTTAATACTTTTATTTACTTTTTTTTGCTACTGTATCTCTGTTCTGATTATGATGATAAAAATAGACATATATTTATTTATTCAAAAATATTTTTTTTTCTCTGGATGTTTGTTTCCTACTGCAGCCAAGAATTTCTTAATATTAAATAAAATATATCAACATAATCACATATATATATACTTCTATTGGTGAATGCCATCAGAAATCTATATCCAATAGATGCCGGTGTTATACAGACTGTATAAAAACTTTTTTCCTAGCAATGCAATAACATTTGGAAAATTAAAATAATTAATACATCTAAGAATAAAATTAAGATAACTGATTAGGCCTAGGTAATTTATTTGATCAAGAATCATTTTTATATTCCTCTTTTAGCTAGTTCACATTGATTTTTGTTTAAATTTATTCCTTCTTTAAAAGTAAACAGGCCACTAGGTGGAGTGTTGGTACATTTGAATCGCTAATTGTAGTGGAGACTGAGCATGTAACACTGGGTTTGGAGGACTGGGGTGGGGGGAGTCAAAATAATCATGCTCGTATTTTAATTGGACTATAAATAAGCTTCGTATCAAATTTGATGGATATCCTTCCAGTCGTTTTAACGTGATGCGTGTACAGACAAATAGAAATAAAAAAAATATGTTCAAATGGAATAGTGAGACGTCACTTGGTCAGTATAAGAAATTTTGAGTTTAATAACGACGAATTATACAAGAATCGCCATTTTAGCCGACTTCTTTCACAATCAAAATCACTATTTCTTCTGAAATTTCTCGATGAATACGGAATAATACACAGGGTGTTCCAGAAGGAAAGGTAAATATTCTGGGTATCAGTCAATCTAAGAAAAAAAATTATATAAAGATGAATCCTAATAGTTTTCGAGATAGATCTACTCGAATGTACAGTTGCAAGCTATTGCTAAAGTAACATTTTTTTTTTTTATGTTTACACTAAATTGTCAAAAATTCCACCGTTAACATTAATGAACTTTGGATTTTAAACATCGTTCACGTGCTTCAGATAGTAATACACTATAGCGGAAGAGAAGAACAATATTGCGCGCGCCAAATTCAAATACTGTATATTCAAATAGTTCTATGTTAGAAACCATTCGGAATAGACGCATGCTCATATACAGTTGTTTCCTTAGTACGACCAGTACTACGGCTTCGTAGAATATTAGCCTTTCCTCTTGAGACACCCTGTACATCGATGATAGCTAAAAGAACTTCGAAAGCACAAGATTTTAATAAACTTTTAAAGAAATCACGATTTTAAGAAATAAAGAATAAGAATATCATATCTTGGAACTACATTCCAATTCTATTTTCGTTGATTTAAAATCTAATTGTTGACGTCTTTTAGTTGAAAAACACGAATTTCGTTTTGGTCTTATATTTTAAAATGTAAAATTTAATGTTTTCCGCTTAAATAAATATAGAAAAAAAAGCAGCAATTAGAGAGCACCAGACTGAGAATCTCTGATGTAAGGTGGATGATAAACATAAATGCCTACGACTTTTTGTTATTCTATTTAATCGCTGCAAACATAATAATTGATAAGAACACTTCTCACTTGTCAGTTTATGGGGACGACATTTTGGAAATTTTACTCGCTCTTCATCTCTGATAACTCGCCCGTAATGAGCGAGTGATTGTAATTATTACGTATTTAAGGAAGATTTTTTTTTTTTTAATCATTTTAATCTTTTTTTTAACATCGAATAAAGCAATTGTAATGATTCTTACAAAAGTTTCTTCACGATGAACTATCATCCCGTTTAGATTGTTTATATTATTATGCAACGTTACTACGGAATCGTGTTTAGGTTTAATGGCGGCCATTCCAAAAATTAAAAATCATTGTATAATAATAAAAACCCGGTATGATACCAAAAACTTACAATAAACAAGCAAATAAATCTATGAAATGGGAAAGGGAAGAAAATTAAGTTCTTAAAGCTGTCGAATGATAAAAATCACGATACGGCTGATGTCCTGGGATACTTGAGAGCCTGAAATTCAATAAAACATTTGGAAAACACGAGGTACCGATGAGATTTGTTGCCTATGTAAAGGTTTTTCTGACTCAAACTAAAGCATCTTAAAAACAAAGCCTTTGTCTGAGATTGGTGGTAAGAAGGTTGTCTTTAATTTATTGACCGAAGCACAGCTAATCAACAGAGCGATCTACGGGGGTTGTATTCGTCTGGCGACAGTGAGTGATTGCATCCTGTCGCGATATCTCTACAACCGGAAGCAATTCCATTACCTGCTGACACAATTCAACTTACGTTAGAGCCTGAATTGGTGAGCTTTCACACAAACAAGACCTTTACATCGCTTCATCACTTGGATTTAACGTACGTTTCTTTTTTTCAATGACTTGATGTATGACGATGAAGAAGTAGCAGATTACATCAATAAAACAAGAAGCTGGAAAGAAATGCCTACTTTCCATACAATTTCTTTCTTTCTTTTCTTTTTTTTTTTAAAGTGGTTTTAAGAAACGAAAACCCTACAGTTCTTTTCCAATTATAATATCTATTGTTATACAAACACTGCACGTTTTACATTTTCTGAAAAAAAAAATTACCTGTAATCCGCATACTGACTTTTAGATTATTTAATCTAAAATTAATCTGGTTAATTTTAATCATATCAAACCATGCGCAATGTATTACCTAAAAGGATTTAATATTGATTGTTTAAGACAATGAGATACAGGATAGAAATCCATTGTTTACAATCCATTCCTTTTCTATGGGGACTTTTGTCGCCTTCTCGTGATAACTCCCATGTAGAAAAGATAAGGACCCATGTGGAAAAGACAAGGACCCATGTGGAAAAGACAAGGACCCATGTGGAAAAGACAAGGACCCATATGGAAAAGACAAGGACCCATGTGGAAAAGACAAGGACCCATGTGGAAAAGATAAGGACCCATGTGGAAAAGATTTCAAATATACAAGTTAAATCGTCCTTAGTCCATGAATATGCAAACCAAGTTTCAAGAAGATCCCTCCAACAATTCAAAAGTTATTAGGAAGAGGGGACACACATACACAGACAGACTAACTTCATATGCATCACTTTCCTAAAAATGGAGAATGAAACGATCAAATCAAATTATTATAGGTCTAACAAAAACAGATCGAAAAGCATCAATAATTTTTATTTTCCCATACTGTTGTTTCCCACATTTACGATCATCAAAATATTAAAATAAAAAAATTAATACTTTTTAATACAGTGAAGCTCGGCTATAACACGGTTGTTTATATCGCTAATTCGGATATAACGCGATTTGGTCTTGGACCCCTTCTGTTTTGGAAAAGATGTATAATTGTAAAATTGCAAAATTAACCATATTTTCGCCCAAAAAGTACGAAAATCGATTGATTTTAGAGAACTGCTCGCGTTTTGCTACTTACAATTAATACCGCTAATCCCTTTATATTTTTCAATTGGAGGAAGCGGTTGCCGACTGATTACAATATGTCTAGAATACGTCTATGTTATGTTTTGTGCATTAGTATTACTGTAGTTTACAACTTGATGGTACAGTATTACTTTTTATTAAATAAAATCAAAGGTATAAATTAATATGCTTGTTTCCTTATTATTTACTGTAATTGAGACACTATACCCACCCTAAAGTCACGAAAATGCGTAAAATATATATTTAAAAAAAAAAATACCCGAATCGCGGACTTTTTCGTTTAACCAAAATACCGTAAGAAACCAGAAATACTATATGAAGATTTTGGCTAATATAACTCATCACAGTGTTGAAAAGGTAATGATTTATGATTATTTATAAATAGTGTATAAAATTCTCTCACATCGCTCTGAAGATGTAGGTAATCGCGAAATGATTATTTTAAATCGATTTGGAATCGTGTGGGCGATAATAACGTTCGAGTATACGACATTTGACATCGCGAAGTAAAAAAAAGCTCGGGCAGATCGCGATCTTCGAGATCTTGGATCCGAAAGATCGCGATATAACCGAGCTTCACTGTATTCTTCGAATAATAGAGAAATTTGGAAAGATCTCGAACATATATGAATTATATACAAACATAATATACACATTTATTTAAAAACCGTTGACGTAGAACCAATGTTCGCTTCCTAGCCACATTTTCAGGATTGTTTCACAAAGTCTAGTAGACCTACATGGCTTCGATGGAGGCCAATTCCCCTAGCGAGGATTCCCCGCTCCCTGCGTTCTTTGACAACAGTAGTAGCTACAAAACAGCAAGTGTGTTCGTTTGAAAGTATTTACTCAATTTATTTACATGTAGATGCATAATATTTAATGTACTTATTTATTCAAAATTAAATTTAATATTTACTTGTTCATTTCGAGAATTATGTGGGTTTTATATCTACATATACATAATAATTAGCTGACATGCATCTTATATAACATAAAATATTATGTATAACATTATAATAATTACCTAATAATATGTTATATTCTTCAATGATCTTCTTTCTTTCCATCTCAAATATGGTAGACAAATATAAAAAACTCTTCAACACATCACACTAGTATTTAAAAGGTTTATTAAATACTAAAAGACAAATTTTCAGCAATTGTGCACATTCCTTTTATCAAGCCATGAAGCAAAAAATTAGAATAAATTAACAAACAAAAACGGGCAGAATAATGTTATTCTACCCGTTTTAGTTTGTTAATTTATTCTTATTTTTTGCTTCATGGCTTGGTAAAGGGAATGTGCATAAATCCTGAAAATTTGTCTTTAGTATTTAATAAGGCTTTTAAATACTAGTGTGATGTGTTGAAGAGTTTTTCAAATATGTTCTATTGTTACAGTTTTTCTTTTTTCTTGCTTTTTCGATTTAAGATCAAATTCGGTTTACGACCAAGCTACAAGAACGGAATTAGTTGGTAAGCCAGGGACAAATACACATTTGGAACGGACAAAAACTTTTGTATTTTAAAGAATTGTTATTTTCTGATATGTTGCTTATCTTCAAAAGTTGGCATGGCAACTATATTTTCTTTTACATTAAGCTTTTCTGATAGTTCATAAACCTGTTAAAAACCTGTTAAAAACGAATGATGTAATAATAAAGCATTGGCATTTTCTTTCAGTCCATACTGAGTTCACTCCAATGAACCGATTCATCTGAGTGGTTCCATCTTGATGAACGGCCCAATCCTTCCTTTTCTTAAATCCGGGTAAGTATATTTATATCCTTCCATTTCTTTCTCCGTTCATCCTTTAATCCTCACATTCGTTATCCGTGGTTATATTTTACGGTCTGATTCTAATTACGCTTCGTTAAATGTACGATTCACAGTTTTCGAGTTTATTCGGAACCAGGAGTATTTCATCCCCCAATATTCGATCTTGAAGGCTGTGGGGGAAGGGAATCAAAGGGGGTTAGAAAAGTATTACAGCCGAAGCAACGATATCTAACAATAGATATTAATCCCATATTACATTCACTTACATTACATTCATTTTTTACATTGTCTGATGTATTGGTCATTATTACAATACTTTGTAGAACTGTAGGTGGGAACTTTAACCTTATTTTAATGCGCCTATTAAATACAAAATATATTTCCTTCAACTTTTTCATTAGTTAAATCCTTGAATTCTCTTCGTATATGAGAACATAATATATTACGTACAGGGCTTTTTCTTTGCGGGTACGGTCCTTAACTTTTAAGGCTAAAAAAAATTCCGAAATTTATCAACAGTAGTATTATGTGCAACAGAAAGCTAGAATCACATCCGCTAATGGTTGCAAGCTAATGCTGTCATCTTCTCTGGTTGACTTGGAAGTTGACTTCATTTGTGTGCTTTGGTGAGCTGCTTGCGACCAATAGTCGACTGCTTCTCTCTCTCTTTTTTTTTAATGTTCGCTAGTTCTATAGATATTTTAATATAAGGAACATCTGCAGTACATGTGCTGATAGATTATTAGATAAATAGTAGATTGTAGATTCATTAACTTTATTAATAATCTAATATAAACACAAGAAAATTAATAAAAGATAATTGTTAAAAATTTAGCATGATATTCTCATCAATTACATCAGAGATTAATATTTTTTTATATTAATATTTTGATAATTTTAGAATTATTTAGTCAAATTAATTGGGAAAAATATAATTTATATTTTCAATTTTCAATCTTTGATTATATTTATATTTATTTTCCATCTTTGACCAAAGTTATTGTTATTTTGGAAGATTTTTAACCAATTGTATTTAGTTATCTTTTCATTATTTAGATTATTTTTTACCCTATTGACATTATAAATGTTTTTCAAAATTATTTTATAATTACTGAGTTCGGTCGATATTTAAGTTATATTAACCTTTAGTTCTAAATTTACCACGATAAACAAATGGCCATCAATTTTCTTAAATTACGTAATGACAGTCAGGAATCAGGTGAGAGATGGCGAGAAACCAGTTCATAAAATTAAGTCTTCTGCGCCATTTTTAACGAGAAATTGTAATTTTCTCTTCTAGTTGAATTCAGGTCATTACATTAATTTCCCATTTTGGTTGGTCGTCTATAATCGTTGTAAATAACAAGTTAATTACAAATTTGAACAAGCTATTACGAGAACGAGGCTCGCGTTCTACTTTTGTAAGTCGAAGTTTAGAAGCGTTTTTATTACCTATATTGTGATTGGTTACTTTGGTGTGTGAATTGGAAATGCCATTAAAAGTTGGGCTTCGGATGATACGTCAAGGGTGGAAGAAATACAGGGTCTCCATGAAGGGAAAATAAAATAAAAGAATGAAAGAAAAGGAAAAATGAGTGTAATTTTCAAAGATGTTGTTCAACAACCGGAATCACGTGACGCTAAGATACAGGATGATATTTTTTTTGGCTCATCTGTAATTAGGCTTCTGATGGAGAACAGGACTTTGATTACTGACAGCAAAGGGAGAAGCTCAAATATTCAACAAGAAGATCTAAAGAATTCGAAGCCTACTATCCTTAAAATGTTATTTCTTAAGATCGCTTTAATTTTTTTTTTTGAAAATAATGAAAACGATAAAATAGAAAGCCTGTATTATATCCCAATTCGAATATCTACCGAATAAAAAAGAAAAAAAATCCATTTTCTGAAAAAAAGTAAATTAAATATCCGTATTATTTATCTTGAAGACGGGATAAGGCACCTCCAAAAATTAACAACAAGTGAATATAATTTTGTACTAACGCATCAATATTAAAGCAGACCCATAATAATAAAAAAAAAAATTAAAATAATAATAAATAAATTAAAAATAATAATAAAAAAATTAAAAATAATAATAAATAAATTAAAAATAATAATAATAAAAAAGAAGTAGGCCAACTTTAACGAAAGGAAATATAAAAAAAAATAGGAAAATAAGAAAAACAAAAAAAAATCCACATGGTTATCGAGAAAAAAAGATTAAGAGAGAAAAATAAAATCAAACAAACAACACAGTACAGTCCATTTCTTCTAACGAAATGTAATTCATACTTCACGGTGGTCTAATGGATAAAATCATTCACGCTTGTAAGACAAAGGATACTGGCTCGATTCCCATTATTATCCAATTTTTTTTTTCTTTTTATTCAGTTTTTTTTTTATTTAATTTCTTTTTGTCTTTTTATTTACTTTTTTTTTCTGTTGGCTTTATTTATTTTTTTATTTAATTTTATTTCACTTCTTTTTTGTTTGTTTATTTTTTTTTCTTTTTTGTTTGTTTTCGTTTTTGGTTTGTTTTAGCTTTATTAATCAGTGTTCGTTGTGAAAAGTTCACATTCAATTGATGGATTCCTATTGCTCATACTATCAGAAGAATCACAGAATACGATCCGAGAAGAATCAGAAGGATTAAGGACCATTGGCTATTTAGGAGTCCAGAGTCCAAAATTCGTCTTCCAAGAAATTGCCGAATTGGAAATATTTCTGTCGCCAAGGGATTATATCTTCGCTGTCACATAATCGTGAATTTCTAGGCCGAGATTGATATCTAAATTCACACAATTTTAATTTTCTATACAATGTACTGCGGGAAATATTTGGCAACTTCGGATGATCAGTAATTTCTTTCAACATTTCCTAAGTTGGTATTTCATTCTGATAAAAACATTTTATGTATTTTTATCTCTAAATGCAGTGCACAGAAATGAATCACGAATTTCATCTGAACGTGATGTATTTGCTTTCCAAAGCCCCTTCTTGTCTGGTGTGCTTAGAATTCCCTCCTTTCGAAATTCTTTCTTAATGGCATAAAAGATGTCACCGATATTCCTGTCAAAATGTCGCTTTCTGAATGACTTCACCAACTGTCAGGTGCTGTTCCAATTCTCTTAACTTTTGAATAAACATTTCAAATTATTTGTTTTGTACTGCTGTGAATCAACTTACCCTTAAAATTACTTTTGAAATATTTATAAGGAGACGCGTGCGATGCACTGGAGGCTGTCATGTGGAAATGAGACCCTCAACAACATTAACCAACCGCATGTTCCCTTGCAGTGTGATTGAAAATAAACAAATCTAATAATTTGAACATTTACATTTACTGTCTTTTAAAATATTTAATGTTTTCAAATTCAGGATGAAATAATAAGAACGCCGGTACTATATTCTTCGCTGCAGAATAATGTGTTACGTGGTTCTCTGACGTCACTTCAATCTTTACAAGAAACTGACTGTAGATACTGTCTGGTTTTGTTTAGGAGAACTTTCAGCGCTTTTGCGCATGCGTCAGGTCTCCTTCGATTTCATCAAAATAGGGGTGAGAAGAAATAAAGAGGGGATGTTTACTTTTTATCAGTGTTAGTTTACTAGTAACTGTGTTCTAGTAAAGGCAAAATACTCGGAAAGGCAAGATTTATTTTTCTTGTCTTTCTTTGGTTGGGGGTCACTTCCAGTTTGGCGGTGGCTCTCAGCATAAGGATCTTGCCTTTCCGAGTCTTTTGTCGGGAGAGGCGGGGTTGGGCTGATGAGTCCGTAGAAGGACGAAACGGCCGTACCCAACTCCTCTCCTAATGATTGAGTCGGAGGGGCGATTTCCAATTAATTTAAGTGCTGCTCTTTTGTTTCTTGTCTTTTGTTTCTCAAATTATTTGTACAGCACGTTAAATTTTTGGCTTCTTTTCTGCCTTATTTCTTAACATATCGAATATTTATGGATAAACAAACATACACTAAATCCAACAGCTCTAAGACAAACTTGAGAATAAGTAACTGAAGGGAAACCTTACTTTATACTTTACACTATATAATACTTTATACTGTAAAATGAAAACTGTTGTTCTACAGAACTTTGATATTAGAATTAAGAGCGCGGCGCAGACATTACAACGCAACGAACTGTGGCCGATTCACAATGGTCGTTGACACAAACACAGTGTTATTAGCCACAATATTCCAAGCATTTAACGTTAAGTTTACGTCATCTTCGTGACCCTGCACATTTGTGTACAAAAATTCAAAGAAGCGGACTTGTCTGTTGGAAGGTCTTTGTGGAAGGAAATTGTCAATTGGTAGACGAAAAACTAAAGATAGGTTGTTCAAAGCAAACTTTATAACAAAGAATACGGAACACTTACCAAATAATTATAGACAATAAATCTCTTAATTCAGCTTTTCATTATGCAGCTTTGAAATAAAAAGAAACTTTTTCACATTTCAATGTCGTAATCTTCTTACGGAATACGTTTATTCAATAATTAAAAGCATTCTGATATTAGAGTATAAGTTTTTTATTTTGGAAATTACAATGGCGCAAGAAAATAGGACTAACATTTTATATCTGAAACTTAAATTTAGCATGTATAAAATATCTGGTTATTTAAAAAATTAAGACCAACGCACAAATTACGATAGTCTAAAAAACATTTAACACATTAAAAAATTAAACAACGACAGGTTTCAGCTAGGCGAGCTAACCGTTTACAAGTGAACTTTGAAATCTCGTCGTTGTTAAACTTTTTACTTCTGTTAAATGTTTTTTAGACTATCATAAGTTGGCCTTAATTTTTAAATAACAGTTTATATATGCCTTCATATAAAAAAGTTATTTTGTATTAACTATATAACAAAATCTTGAAAATTTGCCTATGTCTAATTGACGATTTTCTAGTGATGAAACTTCAGTGTCCTCTATCTCATTGTATTTTCCAGTTCTCTCCTTCTTAAAGCGCTACATCAGAGAGATTTAAATATCAGGAATTCCAGGTGAATTCCTATACAAGTGAAATGGGAAAAACCGGTCGTTCTGTACGATTAACATCCTTCCAAAATAAGAATTAGATTAATGATAGAAAGTAAGAATTTGATTCGTTAGTGGTCAGGTCATGTCCAGAAAGATCCTTCTCAATGTGAAAATTCGTTAAAGGAAAGCATTATAGTATGTACTTTTTTAATTATTATTCGGTCCCTATTTAGTTAACTTTGTAACCTAGTAATAAAAAAGGAATTATAGTTCTCTTTAAAGTTTATTTTGTAATGTAGCTGGTGTCAGTTATTAAGAAAAAGTGAAAAAAATATTGACGAGAAATTCATAATTTGGGTCGAAGCGAAGCGAAAGAGTGACGTAATTGCGACTTAAAATATGGATAAAATCGACACGACAGCGACCGCAAGTGCAAACAGACTTCGTTTCACTCCCTAACTTCAATCTTTGTCCCTGCGTTACAACTGAAATTAAATCAAAATAAAAATTCCGTTCTAGTGAAATGAGACATGACTGTATCGAAAAATAATTGCCACAATCCTTTTCCGTTTTTAGCCTATTTTCCTATAGAAAAGTGAGACTTATCAAAATCAGTCTGTCTGTCTGTATATCTGTGTGTGTCTTCCTAATAACTTTTGAATTGTTGGAGGGGTCTTCTTGTAACTTAGTATGCCTATTCCAGGACCAGGAACGATCTAAGTTTTATCTTTGGAATCTTTTCCAAATGGGTCCATGTTAAGAAATTAGGGCGAGAAAGCGACAGAAATTTCGAAGAAGAGCAAGGGACCTAAATAATCTACTGTATTTATATCCTGTTTTTCTGTTAATCTCTCATTGTCTTAACAACGAATATTAAGTCGTTAATCCATTGCACTTGCTTTGATGGGATTAACAGAAATTCAATTAAGCAAATAACAACGATTGAGACCAAGTGTTTAGTTTGGTGACAGAACGGCTTTATCAGCTGAGAGTAGACTCCAGTAAACAGCGAGGTCTCAATACAGAGGTCTTTAGAATTAATCGTGAAAAAGGATGTAGCACCTCCAAACATTAAAAGTAAAACAATAAATACACATTAAAAATAAAACAGGAAACATTCTTATGCTATCATCCGCCAGCCTCAAATTAACTGGATGGTGACATTAATATTTCAGCTTATTTTTGATTACTATAATTCCAAAAGTAAAGTATATTGCCAACAGTAAAGTTAAAACGCAAAACGTAATGGAAAAAAAAGGAAATAAAAAGAACAAAAAGGTGAAATGTCCCAAACTCTCACCAATGAAAGCTCAGATATTTTTTTTTTATTTCTGTATCCTTTCTGAACTTGTTTATATTAATTTGGTGGCACATTAAACCTTATGGTAATAAAATATAGTTTAAGTAAATCGCACTGTTTAATTTATTAAAAGTACGAAGATCCATTAATTTGATTTCTCATAGCAATTAGAAATTAATCTTTTGCTTTTAAGTTTAATTAAGGCCAAGATAAAGAATAATAATATTTTCATAATTAAGGGTCTGATTTTATACACAGCTGGAAAAAGTATAAACCTTCCATTTGCTTCAATAGGCAACATGCTGCTTTTTTCTTTTAAATAAGCTTTGGTTTGTCTTTCCAACAAATGATTCTAATGCACTCTTCACATGCACACAGCTATTTCTTATTTCATTTTATTTCGTTCTTCTCTTCCTTTTATATTGTTTTTTTCCTTTTCAGATTGATTACATTTTTTGAGCTCAATTTCCAGAAGATATTAGATGCAAATGTAGATACGTTCGAAAACTTTTCTTCGTTCCAATTTACGTTATTCTTAAGAAAACCTGGGCCTCAAAGAGACGTCCTTGACGACTATGGCGACGTGAATCGTTCAGAAAGACAGATTCGAACGACACGGCAATCATACACTCTGATTAAGAGGCGCAGACAACTCCCCTCGGTTTTATTTGGTTTGGGACTACAACAGAGCTCCGTGGCTGTCACACAATCACCCCCACTTCTAATCAGATCCGTTCAACAAAGATAGACCGATGATGTCGCAGGTAGTAACTCCCCAGCTATTGATAGAACGTCCCCGACACTGTTAAAGTAATGGAAAATATATTACGAGTGCAATATACTGAAACCGTCTACTCAATTACCTTTCAACTCGCATAAATTTCGCTACTACCGTATTTACTCGATTCTAACTCCCGCTCTTGATTTAGTTATAAACTTTCGAGAATTAAATAGAAAATGCACATTCAAGAATATAACGTAATTGTGGTAAACAAATGATATATATTAAAAAGTTAATATAAATTATTTTCCTATTAAACTCTGTCCAAATATCATAGAATTTCGAATTTCCTATTATTTTTATTTCTGAGCAATTTTTTCAAAACTTACTATTTTTATTAAAAATATCTTTCTTTCATTTAATTAAAAATTAATCTTCTTTTAAGAATGCAGTACAAATCCCTAAAAATATTAAAAGTTTGATTTGAATTAAAACAAACAATAAATTTCCTCCTGTCAATTAAAAACTTGTTTTTCAGACAGTTATGATTGTGACTCGTTACCAATACGTTAATATCGTCACTAACGCCATTTGTTGATCGGAGAAATAATCTCAGTGATAGTTCTCTATTACTTCCTCCAACAACTCACATCTAAAATATACAGTTCGCAGACCTGATGTAATTTAATTGTCAATTCAAGAACTGGACTGTCTCAATATTATTTTCAAACTGCAGAAACTCAATTGTGTCATTATAGAGCTGAAGATATTACGAATATACGACTTAATTTATTTTCATTTGCACATTTACGTATTATACATGCCGTGCCGGCATGGTCATGCGGTCTGAGGCATCGGTCTGCCGTGAGGCTAGTGTGCCGGTACCCGGGTTCAAATCCCGGTCGAGAGCATGGATGTTTGAATTTCCTTTCCTGTGTTGTCAGCCTCTTCTTCCCTTTCTCTTCTGTCTGACGTCATTCCGTAATGGCGTCCTAGAGAAGGCAACGGGAATACACTGAAGTATCTGTTCCCTTGTATAGCTACGGCTTCTCCTAGGGGTCGCCCTTCGGGGGTCACTAGGGTTCCGTAGACTTGAACCTATCTACGGATTGATCTACCATGGTATGGTATAGTATTATACATACAACAAAAAAAAAAGTTTGTTTGCCTATAATTGAAACGTTTTGCTCCTAATACTTGAAGCCTCCTTTACAATTTCATTGATTGATAAGTTTATTGTGATCTCATTCGTTACTTTGTAGACTTTTAAAACTTGATAGTTTGTTCAGGCAGAGTTTTTGTAGTGTTTTTCTTCAAAATAATTTTTTATGTTGCTTTTTTCTCTTGAAAAGGTTTTGTGTGGTCATTCTATAAAACTTTTGCCTTTTGTTTTCTTGAAGGTTTCTATTTCTGCCATAAAGGTGGCGCTCCACACTGAATTAATTGACAGATTCTTCGGTTTTCGCTGATTCTCTTCTTCCACTTTCCATCTGAGTATCATCTTCTTTCTTCTCATCTTCTCTTTCTTCTTTGCCGCCTACTTCCATCATCTGTTCGTCCACCTTTTAATTAGATTTCTCCTCATTCTTTTCCTGTCTGAGTTTTCTTAGCTTTCCTGACGTTGTATTGTGATGTTTTCAAGGTATTTTATATTTCTTTATATTTACACTAGACGTCGCTTCGCTCCGGAACCCTTGCATTAAAAAAAAAACAACTTTATTTATTTAGCAAATTAATATTGAGATCGGAGAATATACGAATTCCCAGCCCGTTGTGGCCTTCTCCGCTTAATTCGGGTGTATTGCGGACTGGCGCCTCACTTCTTTTGTCAGGCAATTTCTTCTTTTGTTCAGGTGCTGTTTTCTTTTTCTTATTCACATATTTCCCCAGCACGTTAAATTTCTTTATTATTATTATGTTGAACCTTCTGTTTTTTATTTCCCTTCAGCCTACTCATTCGTAGGAGAAGGTTTGTGCTAGCGTCGAGATACGCAGCAATTTGTTTTCTTGCTTTTTGTTGTTTGTGGGATCACTGCCAGATTGACGGTGGCTTCCACTAACTAGGTCTTGCCTTTCTGATTCGGTTAAGGGAAGGCGAGGATTGGGCTGATGAGTCCATAGAACGACGAAACGGCCGTTCCCAATTCCTTCCCGTAATCTAAAATCAGAAACGCCATTTCTTCTTTAGTTCAGGTGCTTTTTTCTTTTTCTTACTCACATATTCCCCCAGCACGTTAAATTTCTTTATTATTATTATGTCTTTCCTTTAATTTACTTTAACTGCATTATTCCGCTACTTATTAAGAAAAGATTTAGACTCAACATGAAGTCCACATTCTTTAACATGAATGAACAGCATTTGAAAGAGCACCCACGTGTACGGGTCGAATGGATACATATCTGTACGGATATGAGGGATCTTCACAGCCACAAGAGAACCGCCTTTGCAACTTGAATCAACAGACCTCAAAATAATAAAATCAAGTGAAGTGTGTAAAAAGCCGGATCAACCTTTAAATAATGAAGTGAAAAAGACTCGATGCATTAATATCAAAAATTTTTCTTCTGTAAGGAGTGATCGGTTATTAACGTTAATTTTAGAATATATTCTATTATTAATAGTGAAATAAAGAATAGAGGTCTGGAAATCTTTCAATAAATCGATTGAATCTATTTGCGAAATTATTCAGTTAAAATATGTCTTGTTTATTTTTTGAAGACGGCCATTTGGTACAGCTGTTACAATTGCCAGGCTGGCTGATTTAAGTGATCCAGGAAAATCGTCTACTCGATCAATTCTGCAATGATTAATCGATCACGACTGAAATTTGCATTTTGTTGAATATGGCTGAAAGATTCTTGAATTCTGTTAAAAATATCTATTTTGTGATGATCATTAGAATGGCTTTGCGGAGAATATAAATATAAAAACAGTGCCAATTTCGGCTGCTTACCTTGTTTCTACTTCCTAGTGTGTAAATATATTTCGATATTTTTAAATCCCAGTTTATTTGGTGGTTTGGAAGAGTTACCGTTAAAACAGATCGTAACTTTTTCTCTTTCAATTGGTTTATCGTCTTAAACCTCACCGAAGGCCGTTATTGAATACAAACCACTGCCCACAGTCCCCTGGTGGTGAAGAACAGAACTATCGCACATATTCTCTCTAAAGTAGCCTTATTGCAAACACATCATACATAACGGCTAATATTTTTATATCCTTGGTGTTTTATATTTGGTCTAACATAGGTAATGCCCTTTAACATGCATTAGAGAAAACTAAGGGGAAAGGTTCAAAAAAGTTTCGGAGTGCAATTTAAATTGTAACATGTAAAGCAGTCCGTCTGATAAACTATAACTAATATTTAATATGTAGCGATATCACGCTACAATATCAAAATTTTATTTTGAAATAAATCCGTCCTGACGTTGTAGCGTGATACAAACAGACAAATAAGAACAGAGAAGAAAAATGTTCAAATGGAACAATAAGACTATGCATGCCCAGTCAATAAATTTTACAAAATGTGAGGGCTCTCATTGAATTTTATAGAAAATAGGGTCATAGGAAAGCCAAAAACCACCGTTATTTGAGACGCCTAAAGCCCAATAATAAATTATTAATTTCACTGTAAATAGATGCTATCCATGTTGCTGGGACTGAAAATGAACTGGTAAGTTTAGATTATCACTGAACAACAGCTTTTGGAACTTGTCTCGCAGATATTCAATGTTGGCAACCAATTGTACACCTTGCTATTTTGTTATAATGAATTGTTTATTATAATGAATTATTTAAGTAAAACAATAAAATAAGACATTGTGGATGGAATAAATCTTGAGCTAATCCATTATTTCTCATAGATATTAATTCCCTTAATTAGTCATTCCCTATTTAAATATTTAATTATGAAAAATTGGGTTGAAAAACCCATTCATAACGATTTTCGATGACTTCCTGAAGATTGAAATACCATTACGAAAACAAAGCCTCTATTAGAGTATAAAAACGGTGCGTTTATTAATTCACCATGAAGCGGAAGTTTGAGGTTGATGTGGTTGTTCCGTTCTAAAAAGGCAAAGAAGTTCAACTGGCAACAACTATTAAATCAGCCACCAACATGAAACCTCTCAGATCAGAAACCATTACGAAAATCCTTGCATCAAACAGACCAAAACGCATTTAACCATCACAAAAAGCCGAGCACAATTTCCTAGTCCTTTTCTACGGTCTCCCAAATGAACCTCACGTCAAATCCATTATGAGTCTTCCCACGCTATCGGCTTATCAGCACGCCATCAACTATTCACCGTTCATTTTGGTTTAGAGACGCTGCATTTCAAAGCTTTTAAGAGATCCTGAGAACAAAAAACAAAACCAAAGTTGAAGTTATGCTACTTTACAAAATTATACAATTGGACCAAGCATTTCGATTCTGTGATAAGTGCTAATCATATATGAATATTTATTGAATGAGCACGGGAAGTTTTACTATCACTGAACCATTGTTCTTTTCTGCTGGCCCATTTGTCTGTTGAATGTGTATCACGCTAAAACCGTAGAACGATTTCCTTAAAATTTAGGGAAATGCTTATTTACGGTTCAACGACAAACATGAATACGATTCTTTTTGGTTTTCCCCTTGGTTTCCCTCATAAAAGGACTCCCTTCCCAAATCACTGCAAACTCAGTTACTATTCTGAATACACAGGGAAAGTACTAAGTTTATCCAAATAACTTTTAAAAGAAAATAGCTCGACCTTAGGGAAGTTAATTATTGGTGTAGGAAAGCGACAATGTGCTAGCAGATAAGACTGATAGCGGTAAAACGTGAAAGTTAGTCACGTTATCTATCTGGGAAACTATGAGATACCGAAAAAAATAAATAAAGTTGTAGAGCATCACCGAATTATTAGGAAATGACATTTTACAGAAAAGAATCGTGTAATTAGAAGGTGTTAGACATCACGAGTACACGCCTTTGTATGCCATTTGCAAACATGGCTGTGTTTATCTAACTTCTGCAGATGAAACTCATACTTTTTTGCAGTTTACAAAGAATCTTATAAACAAAAGATCATCAGCAGTCCCTCTTGATACAGTTTTCAACTTAGCTTTCAAATAAAAAAACATACAAACAAAATATATAGTATCGGTAATGCAACAATTACAAAAAAAATATTAGGTAAAGGCACCAGTTGTGGATCGGCCTAAGCATGAACTTGGTTTTCACGAGAAATAGATAAATAATTTTCAGTTTTGCATTTATTTCTTTATTAAGCTCTTATAATTGACTTTCTTTTGACTGGCCGTGGTGTTTAATAACAGAAATAACTGAAAAAATTGAAACACGTAACATAGAAATTAGTTTTTACACAATGTGATGCTCGCGATATAAATGGTCGGATGTTGTCTTGCGCAAGAGGAGTAACGTAAGTGCATTATAGGTCTCAAAATATTTATATTAACGTTTTAAAAAGCTTGAGGTATTATCTTTTTTAATTCGTATGGACGCTATCGTTAACTCCAGGATATACGTAGGTTGGCGACCTTCTGTATATTTTTGTGAGTTCTTCAGTTTTATTGAGCAAGGGACCTTTTAGATTTTTCAGTCCACAAATATTAAGGCTGAAATATTACCACAGTGAGATTGCGAAGTTATGTATTTTATTAACACTTTTTATTAGCTCGCTTTCTTTTCTATCTATTTGTTCGGTACAAATTTTGCAATTGATTTTAAACTAACTTATCGATGAGCTAGCGACTTGAAACTTTAAACGTAGCTGAGAAATGAATGACAATGCAATATTAACTCGCTTCCTTGTCTGTCTGTTCGTTAGGGAATCCTAATTCTTCGGATAGCAGGTCGGTGCCGCACGGCGCGTCTGCTCTGAGTTGCCGTGCATTGCAAGGCAGCATTTTTGCTTTGCAAGGCAGCCGCTTTTTTCTTTTAATTTATCGTGTTTTTTTTTTTTTTTTTTTATTTATTTATATAATTTGAGTTTTTACAGTCCTACTAGGGAAATTTCCCTGTCAGTAGGTTCTGGAGTTTAATAGTTACAATCTGATTAATTTATGGTTGATAATATGATGCAATGTACATATAATCTGCATATCTACAAAGTACAATCAATAAAATGCAAAATATCTAGGAACATTCACTCTAATATGAAGATGCAGACATGTGTATATGTCTCTGTGTATATGTATAATATACACACACAGGAGCGTAAATACACATATGTGCATGTTCAGACTTATATATATTACAGATATACATTAAAATTATGAAAGTTTAAGAATAAGAGGATATATATTTAAATGTAATTGAAATATTTACATATATTACAGATATCCATTAATATTATAAAAGTTAAGAATAAGAGGATATGTATTTAAATGTAAATTTAAAATAGTTACGTATGGTACGGATATACATTAATATCATAAAAGTTCAAGAATGTTTAAAATTTAAATTCGTGTTAAATGTTTAAAATCGATTGTAAAATTACACACACAAGCCTAAAAAGCAGAAAATATTATTAAAAAAAATATTTTTCTTTAATATACCAGGTTTTTAAGACGGACTAAAAGTATAAAATAATTAATATAAGAAGTATAAAAAATATAAACTAAAACATGGGACGCAAGATAATATACATTCCATTCATACCATCTCAATTATCTATTGCATGCGCCCCACGTTTTTCATTATCTTTTTAAACTTTAAGACTTCTGAAACAAGTATCAGAAGTCTTATAATCCCGGGTTTGTTAATTGGACATGTATCAATAGCACAACAATCACAATAATCGCAACAATTGCGCCTTTTGCATTCGCAACAATCACATTTATAATAATAAGGAAATTAAAGCTATAATTCAACATAAAATAAACAAAATGACAAAAGTTCTAAAATAATGGCGCCGTCCAAGAAATCAGAGGAACAGAAGCGGTTGACGGAGGAGAAGAGGAAAGAATACAAGAAGAATTGGCAAAATTATCGCAGAACATTATCGCAGTTTAAGAGTAGATATGGAGAAATGAAATTTTGAGGAGCAATGAAATTTTCAGGTTTTATGGTTTAACTTTGAGATAGCATTATTATATTTACTTATACGTATCAGAAGCCATAGTGATTGGTTTACTAATCGCTATCCCTACCTTGTTTATACTAATTATTTTATATTTTTTAGTCCGTCTTAAAAACGTGGCGTATTAAAAAAAAATATTTTTTATAAATAATTATTTTTATTCTTTATTTTAAAGCAAGCTGAGATTAATTACATTCTAATAACTCTCACACCAAAGCATAGTTTACCAACCGACGACGGAAACTTTAATGTTCTCAGTGTAATGTTCCCATCAAACCAGGCGCTCCAATGAAAAGTTTCACGAAATGATTTGAATCTTCGGCTTTAGGACGCTCTTTGTGCACTTGAGGATTTGGTAGTTTGTCGTGTGAATGAAATCTTCGGATAGAACCGGTCCGGAGCAAGAAGACGTGGTCGAATAAAATAGGGAATTTTCACTGGACTGTTGTCCTTGGAGCCTCAGGACGCGTTTTGTGGAGGGCAGACCGATGAAGAGTAGCATATCGATGACTCGAACGGAAGTAACCATTGGGACAATTTTTGAAGCCGACAATTATTGTAAATCGCATTCTAAACGAGAGCAAACCGCAATTTTCCGCTCACACGTGTAAAGCGATCTGCCTTTTCAGTCGAGCTGCAACTGGCAAACGGCATATTTTCGACCGCGTGTAAAGCAGACATAAAATTGCCGTAGTCTCCTAAGAAAATGAGAAATTTTGCGCTTTAGCAAATAAGAAAGCAAAAACAAAGCCAGACTCGGATAACGTCGATGTTTTCGCCAACGGACTGTGTCCAAAAGAAGATGTTTACGATATCATGTGACCTAACCATTCACGGTTATGGGTTCGCTAAATCTGGGACAGAAAACGACTGAAAACATTCCACGGGACAAATGGAAGCCTTATGAATATAGCCAGTGCCTTTCTGACGAGGCCACCAGTAATTCTGAAAGTATGTTTTCCAGTTAGACCAGACACTGCAATAAAAAATTTTACGATATCATTTGAATCTTCTATTAAGGAGGCCCCCTCGTAGCCTTTCTGTTCTCTTGACAATCGATATACAAGGCATTTAAAGGATCTGTACGAACTTCAAAGGAACGGTCAAAACAGAACCACAAGACATTTTCTTTAATATTATGCATCAGAGAGGAAATACAAAGGTTAGAGCGGGGGTGGGAATATTTGGTCATTAAAAAGCCAAAGGTTACGTAACAGGTCGCAAATTGTGTTGCGTGCTATTTACATTCATATACGTCAACATCGAAGTTTAACGATGGAATTAGATTTAATGATCATAAATTAAACGAGTACTCATGCTTTCCATATTTACTTAGTAATTACAAAGTAGTAAACGTCATTTTTATAAGAATGTATAGGGCTAATAAAACATAAAGGTAAATGGAAAAATCGTTATTCGTTTAGCGAAAAATAAGTTTCAAGACATGTTTTCGAGGAACCTAAGAAATATCATTAAGCGAGGTATGACTGTTTGGAAATACAAATATTTGGGCAACTTGATTTCAATCGATTTTGTAAATAAGACGATTTTTAATTTTCAATTCTGACTATTCTCGCATTGTGAGTTTTCAATTTATTTGTAACTAGCCGAGCTGCCAGGTAAATTTTTTAGAATTCAAGAGATCTTGGCGTGTTTGTAAATATAGGGCTAATAAACAGGCTATCTATCTTATTGTCTTTTATTTATGAACCTTCCAGCACATTCCGGATGGCGTTAGCGGACATACGTTCCACTATGAATACAATTGGTTGTAATACTCCTGACCTATCTTTAAAGTTTGTACAGGGAATTTTGACTCATCCTGTACAGATAGATATCTATATGCAGTTCTTTTCTAGATATAAATAGAGTTTTTTTTTTTTTTGTAAGTTTCCTACAAAAACCATATTTGTAAAGTAAAAGGATAAGTTTCTCTAATACTGAAATTAAAAATTAAATTTAATTAACACTTAACAAACATTTTAATTGGCTATGAATTTAAAGGGTTGGCATGTCATTAACTTCACGAATTAAGCTATATTCAATGGGTACCAATTAATCATCTCACGCTAATTAGTAGTTTATTAAAATTAGAATCAATAATAACAAAAAATAATTTCTTTCAATTTATTTGAAAAAAAATGTCATTAAAAAAGCCACATTTATTTGTTGGGATTTAAAATTTGATAGCTCTTTAAAAAATGACTAAAAATGAATTTTCCCAATTCGCTTATCCTTGAATTTGGAACATAAATAAAATGAGATTCGTAAATCTTGATTCGTGCAATTCGCAATTCGTGTAAATTGAGAACACATTGTATATCTGTAGATATATGTTGTCTTTTAGTGCCATTATCATAATACCTTAAAAAAAAAATATCTTCTAGTTGGTTTATCAAAGACAGTTTTGCATATAAGGAAATAGACACATCTCTTAATCATTCCTGGAATTCAACGTAATAAAAGTTATTCAAAATATAAATAAAATAAATCAATTTATTAAGTGAAAACTAATAGTTTAAAAATAATGTTTACATTTTGAATTGATAATAATAAGGACATGTGCAAGATATAAGGAAATTACAACAGTATCTCGTTATTTTTCCATTCCTCTGTGAACAATTTATAACAGTTCGGTTTTGCAACAATAGATGTCGCGGAAATCTCTGATAAATCTATTGTAAATCGTCACTCCCTTTAGTGTTCTTTTGTGACGGGAACTGTAAAGAGCCGAAATTTAATTACACAGGACTAATTACTGACGTATTGGCTCAAAGTTAAAGCATTCAGAATGGGCGGTAACTGTAGACTATTTTGCCAAAAACAATTGTTCCCGACTGTAATGTTATAGACATGATATGGAACGAATGCAGAAAAGATAAAGACAAACATTCAATTCATTTCGGGATTCTACCCTAGGCTCTGGAATATTAGTCTCTTGGTGGATTAGTTTCTGAGGTACCCGGCCTTGTATACATTTTCTAATTAGCAATTCTGCTGGATTGGTTTTCCTGAAATTTCACATTTTATGAACTAGTATTCAAAGATAAAAAATACACTCGGAATTTTCCGTAAAGAATTATGGGAGTTGGTTTTTCTATTTATGCATGTCAAATTTTGTAATCTCTCACTTGAAGAAAGATACTCACATTATGTATCTGAAACTGTCGTCTCTTATTAAAATAGTTTTTTATTCTTATACATCTGTGCGTCGGCTTCATTTATTGGATTAAAACTATGATTAGCGCACGTAAAAACCAATCTGTTAAAAAATATTTATTATTTATTTAAATTTATTATTTATAAAATAAAAATAACAATAAAATCAACAATAGTGATATGAAACATGGGAAGAATTGATTTGTTTTTATAGATTTATTAATTGTTCTTTAAAGCCACGCGAGCACCATCCAACTTTGCGCCAACTTTAGTCGGCCGACTTCGAGTCCGCCAACTTTTGTCAGCCGCGAACACCATCCAACTCGCAAATGAATCGGCCGTGATAGAAGGAATCCCATAATGCAATGCGTTTCCCCCAGCAGCTGTGGAAAATCCGAAAAAATCGAGGTTTTGAAACCTTTCTGATAAATTCTGCCGTGTACAATTACTGCATTTCGGTATAAACTATTTATGCGTAAAAAAAACTCGCAATACTCTGATATTCATTGTGTACGCGCTTGTCTTCGACTCGAATCGGCGAACATCGTTTTAGACGCCATTTCTTCCATGGGCGTGACGTCACGACTGACGTGTTCCAACGCTGCCCTGTGATTGGGTAATTCCGACCTACTTCCAACCAACTTCCCGAGTTGCCCGTGCACAACCAACTCGGGTCGGCGGACTAGAGTTGGTGGCAAGTCGCTGAAAACTTGGCTCAAGACTGTCTCTACCAACTCGTGACTTCAAAATCGGCCGACTAAGTTGGTGCAAAGTTGGATGGTGTTCGCGGGGACTTTAAGTTCATTTCAGGGCTCAATATGGAAGAGAGCCGAATCTTTGGTTGTTGTTTTCGTGAGGCAAAAACACGTGCGTTTGTTATGATAGATGTTTCCAACAAGAATCGCCAGATGGAGATGGTAGCAGCCGCATGGATGTCATTTACATATCACGTGACCATCAAAGAAGCGATGACGGAAGGATTTGCTGCGATCTATATATAACCAGACATTGTAGATTTTTGTATTATCGCTGAAGAAATCCCCTCGAGGGGAAGAAACTAGTCCGTTATATAAAAGTTTTTCAAGAAGTATTCCTGTGCTTTAATATTGACTCTAATACGAAATATGCATGTAAAATCTTATTCATGGTAACCAAAGAAATTGAAGTCTTCTGATATAAATTACCTAAATTTTAAAACAAACAAAACTGATATAATTTCCTAAATTGATTTTTCTAACTTATTTTGAAATGGTTAAGAAAGTCCCCGTTCTCAAAGAAAGCCAACTGAATACGTTTTACTGCATAAAGTTAATTCCCGCAGAGAGGAAGCTCTTAGAAGATGGCATTTTTAATCAACACCAGCTGTAGATCAAATGACACCACCGGCAACAACTTCTATTCTCGGGCGCCCTCTAGATCTGTTTTCTTTAGTTATCTGCATTTAAATATCTCTGCCAAGAGATGATTTGTGAGGATGATTATCTCCAATCATAAACTTGAAACCTCTAGCCTCCACGAAGAGGACACTAATTAATGGTTCGGCGCCCTAGGCGGCCATTTGGTCTTCTTAATTTTAACATCATTGTTCGACTCAATTCGAAAAAAAATTAAATAAACAAACGATAAGCGAATAAATATAAATAAAGATAAATAAGTAAGTGATAAATAAAGAATATCCGACCGTGTAGTTCACTGTCAAATTAAAACAATATACAGAGATTATGCCGTGCCGGCGTGGCCGAACGGTCTCGACGGCGGTCTGCCGTGCGGGCATTGTGTGCGGTTCGATTCCCGGATGTGGCTTGGCTGTTTCAATTTCCTTTCCTGTGTTTGTTAGCCTCTTCTTCACTTTCTCTTCGGTCTGAAGCCTTGCCATAATGGCTTCCTGAGGAAGGTCCCGGAAAACCACTTCAGTATCTTTCCCATGGTTTCTGGGAGTTCTATT
Source organism: Thereuonema tuberculata (assembly GCA_023159025.1). Classification (NCBI taxonomy): domain Eukaryota; kingdom Metazoa; phylum Arthropoda; class Chilopoda; order Scutigeromorpha; family Scutigeridae; genus Thereuonema; species Thereuonema tuberculata. The sequence continues at coordinate 53,698,545 of JAFIDM010004315.1, read as the reverse complement.
GAATTCCATAAAATGTGGCCCTGTCTCCGGACAGACGAACTATAGATAGATGGATAGAGATTATATTATCAGTTTTTTTGCAAGATTTTCCTAGTTAATCTTCAATTAAAGGTGATTTGATTGAGCATGCGCAGTCTGACTATTTTTCTTAAAATATTTTTCTCATTTGTTTCTCTGTTTGTAGGTTCATCACGCTAAAACAGCAGAACAGATTTCCGTAAAATTTCGTATGTTGCTTAAGAATGGTCCAATTTTAAAACACAGGCTTATTTATTTTAGGCCTATTACGTCCATTTGTTGAAAATGATCCGAAAAGGGCTGAGTGGTTTCCTTAAAATTTAATACATTATTTATTTACGATCAACTTAAATATGAACTCCATCAGTTATATAATGTCAGTTATTCTCGAATAGTTGAGCATATAGTGATGGGAGGTCAATTCTGAGGACGTATTTTACGTTTAAAAGGATTATATTAAATTTAATGGAAGCGAGGGATTTCGGGAGGTCATTTTTGAGGTTAAAAATAGACTAATTTTTAATGGAAATTTGTCTAGCCGTTTCAGCGTGATGCGCTTATAATTAGATAAACAGAAGAAAAACATTCACATGGAATAGTACGACTTAGCAGGCTCAGTTATTTATTATTTAAACCATATTCCACATCTTTGTATACATAATTTTTTCTAACAAAGCACTTCGACTTATGATGTTTGATCCCCTGCTACGATCCCAATAGGAACAACAGAGAACGGACTTCCCCTAATCTTACATATTATAAAAGTTTCTAAATACCGTCAAACATGGATAATTCGAAGTTGAAGGGACCAGAGAGAAAGTTCGAATTATCCAAAAATTCGAATTACATATATTCTCTCAAACAGTAGAGATAAATAAAAAAGATTAACTCCATGATCAAAGATATACATAAACTTTATCTAAAAATACTGCTACTTTTTTTTTCATTAAAGCAAACATTTTTTACTAGCTTAATTATTCATCATTTTTTTTTTTTTTTTTTTAAAAAGGCAGATATTTTTAATTGCTTCATTAAGTGCAATCTTTGAGTCATAGCATATGATTCCAACCTATCAATTGATATAAAAATACATTCCAACCCTCGCTTCTGTTTTCCTTAGAAAGTCCGTGAAAATAATTAATGTATCTTAGCTGAGAACAATTTTTACCATAATATTTTAAGGACAATCGTACGAAAAATTCAAATTATCCAAAATAAAATTCGAATTATCCACGATTTTTTAACATTATTTTAATACAGAATTCTAGGAACCGAGCAAAAAATTCGAATTATCCAGAATTTCGAATTAAACAAGTTCGAATTATCCAAGTTTGACTGTACTTGAAATTCATTGAAAACGTAAAAAGATCAGAAGAGAATTAAAAAAAAAAAGAAGCAAAATCTGTAGTTTCAGTTCTCTAAATTGAGTAGTTCTTTCGGAAAATTCCGACCAACAGTCCACAGAGGAATGGGCTTCTCTCGTTCTTGAAATAAAAAGAAATCTTCTAATCGTAAAACCCATCGTAACTGGAGACTGTGGTCTTTGATATGCTTATCCCTTAGCGAGAGTCGAGTGCTGAGATTGCGAGGGAGGCTAGTGGGGCTATAAATTCAAAGCACTTGGCACAGGAAGCCTTGGATTTAACAGACTCTATGTCGAGCCTAAATTGTTGGAAACAATTGAACCCAATACGACATATGGTCAAGTTTAAATCTCAAAAGATCGTAAACCTAAAAAGCACTGAGGTAAGAATATGTCTGTTACCATTAGGCCTGTCTTTCCTTGATATGTCATTTGGGGATTTTCATACACTTTCAACATTTATACTAGATATATGATTAGATAACCATCGCGCAGTGGGAATTAAGTAAAGGAGGCGTAGGGGAATCCACTTCGAGAACTGAGAAGGGGCGAAAATAATTGGGTTTGTATGTTGGACTACAAATAAGCCTCGTATAAATTTTGAAGTAATTCATTCAGCCGCTTTAGATGTCAGGGATCGGTTTTGAGAGATAAGAGACGCGCGGGACAAAATAAATGTGCCCATGTTTTGAGATGGATTATAAGTAAACTATGTATCAAAATTTATGGAAATGCGTTCAGCCGTTTTTACGTGATGCGCTTACAAACAAATAAACGCAGAAGAAAAATATTCGTAATAAGATATCGCCTGCTCAGTGAAGAATATATATTGCCCTGACAATAGGTTGGATAATTCTGACATTGGTAATCAGACTTTTTATTCCTAGGTGATATTTCCAAGCATCGTGTAAAAGCTGAACTATTCAAGATCTACTCTACTGTAAACACTAAAAGTTTCAGTTTCCCAGGATAAATAGTTTCACTTCATTGTGACAAAAAAACTTCTCATCAATGGCTGTGCTTTCTGGGCGGTGGAAACAAAACTGTAAGATGCAAAATTTACTTTTTTTTCCTTCTTAATTTGCTTGCCCTAAGGAACGTTGCTTGTAAAAATGAGCTTATTGTTCGTATTTCTAGCCAATAACTTTGAACCAGACCACGAATCTTTCTGAAACTAAGCGTCACTGCATTTGGGAATTTCTCGGTTTAGTCTACTCGCAGAAAGATTTTTGAAATTTTGCTTAAAAATTAAGCGTTATCAAGAACAACGAATTTGTGTTCTTTAGATACATGCCAATCCATATTATCGGGAAATGCTTTGATTTGATTCCAATGGATTTAATTCAGGCCGTACGATACAAAAATGATCCATTTAACATACACTACTAGACAGACAAAATGAAACACCTTGTAGAAGGCATGGAAACTTTATGAAATCCATGTCCACTGGAAAACCCATTGTATATCTGCAAATCAGACCCAACACTTGGTATGGCGGGATGTACACAAAAGGAACACGGCATTCCCACAGGGTTCAGTAGTGGTGTGGCCCCCTTTGGCGTTCAGGCAGGTAGTACCTCGATGATGCATAGTGTCGTACAGGTGCCGTATGTCGTCCTGGGCACATTCCTCCATTCTTCCTCCAAATGCGCACAGAGGGCGCATGGGTCGAGGGCGCCGGAGCAGACATCGTCCCAGCTAATCCCACCGTCCCATCCTAGCAAATTGGATGTCAGTGGCTTGTAGAGCCTGTTGCAGAATGGCTGCGATATGCGGTCGAGCGTTGTCGTGCTGCTGAATGGCATTCGGCCTACGCTGGAGAAATGACAGAAAATGGATGTGGAGGATCTCGTGGACTTATTGGTGGGCTGTTAGTGAAGCCTGCACAAACACCAGGTGCTGCAGTAATAATTAATGGCCGCCCACATCATAACTGCAGATGTAGAGCCCCACGTCGTTCCATAGAAAGCCCCAAATGGTTATGCCGATCCTTGCGACATCACGTCCCCATGCGTCCATCGTTGCAACCTTGAGTGAAGCGTGACCTTTCCGAGAAGGCAACGCGAAGCCATTCCTGTCTCAATGCTCACGTTCTGTTCTCTTCTCAATGCTCACAGAAGACCTGCTTGACGATGAAGTGTCAATGGAAATATGCTCAGAGGACTGATAGTCCACTTTCACTCAATCGCCTCCGGATAGTCCTCTGGGACACTGCCGACGTTAGTAGTGACCTCACAGATCTCATGATGTGTTCGGGCCGGTTGCCGGTTGTCATCTGATGCACTTGTCATCACGATCTGTGGTGCGACGACGGTTGCCAGAACCTTGCCTACAGGACCGTACGGCCTTCCTATGTCCGTGCGGCATTACACCATGTCATGTGCTGAGTGTACTTCCTTGGGTACTACTACGGGCAACATATTTTGTTCCTGTGGCATTGTTTTCTGGGTGTTTCACTTTCTCTGTCCAGTATTATATTTCCAATAAATGAAGACATTGATGGTACCTCTACTCGTCGAATTTGGTAAATTCAGAGGCGTCCTTTCCCCCTTGCGTTTTGTTTCTTTCGACTTTCAAAAACTAAAAAAATCACAACAATATAAGGCAGCATCATTCTTAAATTTCAACGAAAGATAAGCAATTTCACATGCAGAATTTGTTAACGAAGAAACAGAAGCAGCAAAATAATAAAAATAATAATAACAATAATAATGCAAAAAAAAACTGGTTCCGAATTGTAAATGAAACCATGGGGACCCTGTACATAATTCATTTTCGTTATCATTCTCGTCTGTCCGACTTATAGTTTGGGCTCTAGAAGTATAATTGACGGACAGAATTTTCTTAAACAGCTGCACAAACCATCTTTACACTTTACACAGTTTAGGGTCACAGTCTCTTGTGGTACTGGCGACGGTTATACAGCATTGTGTTATCAAGTTATAGGCCAAATTATGGAGCCAAATTATAAAAAAAAAAAAAAGTCTCAAAATTTTGGGGGAAAGATGAGGTCGCCATCCAACCAAAATAAAAAAAGAAAGAAAATCGGGCCTATTCTCTACATTTCGAGAGGAGGGAACAGTGCCCCCCCCCCCCCCCACATATGCTTGCGATGCATTCTTTTGGATGAAGTGCCGCCTCCTATCACGGAATTCAATATCGCCTTTAGCATTCATTATACAATTCCCGGTTGATCCAAGAGAGAGATAAATTTATTGACCAAATTGTTTTCCAACTGACAAGGTTTTCCAACTGGATCTTGTTCATTATTGCAGATAAAGGAAAAAGAGCATGAAATGAGCTGGCTAATTAATATACGTGAACCCCAGCACGTGTGAAAGCAAATATCGTCCATTTCAATTCGATGGAACCTGAGGCAACGCCGTGAATCAACAGATTTGATTATTGATTTCTCAATTGTGTTTTCGATTCGAAGGGTTATAACTAATGAGGGGATATTTGACCTCATCCCCATCCCCCTCTAGTAATTGCAGGCGAACGATCGTTTGGTTTAAATCAACACGAGAAATAATTTAACTATAGGACTCTCGATTTCTGTAGATTATTGTTAGTACCTAACAACGGACACTGACGTATGCTTTCTTCACGTTAGGTAGCTGCAACAATAAATATTACAACAGACTACTTGATTGTCTGTTGTGATTGTTGATCATCTCGTATCAGTTGCTATTCAACAAGTCTGTACAAGGCTTTTTCTTTTATGGGAAAATATCTCATGTATCCATATTTCCAAAAAATATAAATTTCCTCATATTAATTCTTTCTTACTTCAATCCCAGCTCCATGTGAAGAATTCGTTGCAAAGATGTTTTGCCTCCATTGAATTCAGTCAGATGAAGCTTCATTTAAATGATATCAAGCGTTGGGGATTTATTCTATAAACGAATAATTTCAGTGATAGTGGCTCTAACAATATGAAGTCAAAAAGGATTAGCTCCTGGTTAAG
>JAFIDM010004315.1:53655217-53678251 GCA_023159025.1 Thereuonema tuberculata | reverse complement strand
AATGATATAAATTTTAAGGGATGTTTCGGACTGACAAGCCTAACCATTCCCTTGTAAGAGATCGTCACACAGACTGAGTTAACTTATTTGGTAAGATTCATTTTCCAATACCAAATAAAATGGGCCTATATTTCAAATATTGCGACGTAAATAAAAACAAACATAGCTTTGCGATTCAGCGTATCGTAGCCTTCTTTGAGCGTGTCGTATTTGGTCTGCAACGCTTTCAAACGTGTGTCCATTTGACTTTTGAAGACGTGGTTCAGTTTCGTCAGCTTGTGGTGTTGCTTCGGACGACAAAGGAGAGTTGGAAGCTACGGAGAAGCAACACCACAAGCTGACGAAACTGAACCACGTCTTCAAAAGTCAGATGGACACACGTTTGAAAGCGTTGCAGACCATAAATAGCTTTATTATTGATGATTTAGTGGAAATGATTCTCATGTTTTTTTTGGCTAATCACGAACAGAATATATTTTTATCAATCGTAGAAACCACTGTGGTGCCTCTAAAACATTATAAGCAAAAATAAATTCTCTTTAACCGTGATATAAATAACTCAAACGCCAGTTTTGTGATTGGCGTAAATTGAATTTAATAGATGTATTAGAAAACGAGTAACTTTATTCATTTAGTAATTAACGTTAATAAACGATATCTTATGTTGCAAGCAACAACCTGTACGGTCCTCATATCCAAACGAGAACGAAGTTCTTTCAACACGCTTCCAGTGAAACTATTAAAACTTAATTAGTGTGTATTAATTAGTAACAGGAGATAGGAATCAGAACTAGTTCCATTTGCGTGATGAGAAAGAGATCTTCTCAATTCTCTTAATTAACCCTCCCTTGAATGAAGGCGAGGTTTTCCCGCTTTCCCCAAATGCCGTAGAACGTCTCCGTCTGCATTCTGGAACAATTCGATTTGCATTCAGCTAATAGCTCGTTATGCGAATCCCGCTTTTTCCCCAATCAACTTAAACGAAATGAGGCAAAGAGTAATCAGTCATTGACGACTGCGCCATCTAGTGGCAGAAGGAGATAGCGAACAGACAATCAATAAACGTCAACTTGGGCAAATTCATTTAACCAGATGTTTTTCCCGAGGGAGAAAACGTGGGGGATTGTTTTCAGCAAGTTTACCGAAAGATAAGAGGCTTAAAAGACCCTATGTCAGTCTGTACAACTTTTTAACTTTACTTACTTTTGAACCTGTGAATGATGCTTGATGACGCTTGGATGGTGTTAATGACATTGACGAATTTATGGGTATTACTAACGACATGGTATCCCACATTGGGAATTGTCATCAAGTGAGATAAGCAGTAGCGGAATAAACAGATAAGAAAAGGGGATTATTGCCGTTCTCTTCTACGTTCCGTTTCTCTTAGGTATTTATTCCTCTGTTGTCTCTCTCCATTCCTGATGACGATTCTCGACATAGGATACGAAAGGCCTCATCCCTCCCGGAGCTCCATCTTGTGAATTACTTACCAGAAATTCTGCGAATGGATCTTCTTGAAACATGATATATTTGTTTATGGAAAAGAGATCTTATTAAATTTTCGAAAGTGACGAATCGTTCGAAAATTTCTCCCACTGTATTGCTGATGGAGAGATGTCTGCGTTAAGATGACAAACTTTCACCTGGGATAAGCAATGGAAGATAAACAAACAGCTCTCACTGATGCCAACAATTAATTCTGTTTCCCTCAAACAGCGGATTGGTAGTTGGGGCACATAAACATTCAACGGAATACTTTTGATAAAAAATAAATTAGATTTAGGCTACTTAACTAGAGTATGTTGATTTAATCAATTTTCAGGACGCGCAAAATATTAAGATAGTTTGTTTGGGAATAATAATTTACGAATATGAAGTTGTAGTTTTTTTTAAAGGGATTATTTTAAGAAATAATGGCTCTAAATTATTTTTTTATTGACATATCTTTTTTAATTTTCTTTTTTTTCACCCCTATTTTTATGCTTTACAAAAGAAATAACTTAGAATTCTGGAAAGTTTGGGCTAAAACTATTTCAAATGAAAGCATTATGAGCATTGTTTTTTCAATTTCTGCGCATGCGCAAGACTATCTTCATTAATGTATTCAATCGTCTTTAAGAGCAGTGCAAACAGCGTCGCATGATATGTGACAAAGTCAGGAGACCAGGACGGCGACTTTGCAGCTTTTAAATAGGAAATCTGACAGAACGGACTGCGTTACGTTGAAAAGGCCAGTTTTAAACCTTCGTCTTGTGGAAACGACAATGTCCGGAAAAGGCTATTTTACGTGATAAACTTCATAATTTTGTCAGCAGCTTCGTTGATAGCTTAAATTTCCTGGCTTTTTAAAGTAAAGATTCTCATTTTGAATTTCCGTTCTTGAATCTAACAGAGATTAATTCAATGTGTTGAAATGCAAAGGTTCAGAAAAGGGGAAGAAGTTCGTCGACATAAAATGTCGTCGACAATGAGTTTCAGTAAGACATACAATGGATTTTCGATGAAATTTTAAATAATAATGTAATACAGTTTAAATATAACTAAGACATAGATAAGATGACCAACCGTCCTCCTTTTTGAAGGTCTGTCCTCCCTTGAGAAGTGTCCTCCTTTTTTTTTTGGTTGAACAGATAGGTTTATACCCGTGAAACCCCTGATAATTTTTTTTTCTTTCAATTATTTGCGTCCTCCTTTTCATTTCAGAAAAAATGGTCACCTTAACATAGCGAGACAACATATTTTAGAATAGTATTGAAATTTAAATGTAGGATATAGTATAGGATAGTATTGAAATAAAAATGACAGATACATACATGCATATTTACAGAGAAGATACAAATATAAATAATGCTTTGTGAGTATACTGGAAAGTCCTCGACTTAAGTAAATGAATCGTTCTGCAACCTATGCTTAATTTTCATGTAATTCGGAGCCATGATTTTATTATACATAATAATGCTGAAGTATGAGGTCAGTTTCCACTCCAATGTGCTCGAGGTGGTAAGTACACAGTACAATATTCACTGTTTATAATAGAATGTGAATCACATAAATCACTATCCTCCGTTTAGCAGAGTAGAGAGTTAATAGGTGAAAGATCTTTGATATTGGAGTTTCCATCGTATTCAATAGACGATAAGAAAAAAAAAAAAGAACACGAAACGATTCGAGGGATGTTATCACTTGCGAATGAAGCGGCTAACAGCTGACTGAGGGAATGAATCGAGGCGTGTAGCTTCAGTTGCTATGCGACGCAATTGAATGCGTTTTCTCGCTAGTTTTCTCGGTATTTTTCGTTACCAGTTTCTTTTTGTAGATTTTTTTGCGCTCAATGAATTTTTTTTTTACGTATACGTAAGTTCGGATCTTTGTATGTTGGAGCTTCGTAAATCGGGGTCCGCCTGTAGAATCTTGTATATAATGAATTGAACAGATAGCATTTGCAGCCAATTTTCCTATGAAAATGAGTAGTATGAAATCAGTCAGTCTGTTTATATGATTCCCCCCCCTTTTTTTTTTGGAATGGTTCTTCTTGAAACATGGCAAGCATATTTAAGCAGAAGAGACGATCTTACTTTTGTAGGTGAATTTTTTTTCCTTATAGGTCCTTATCGATAAATTTGAGCGAAAAGGCCCCAAAAATTCCCAAAGAAAAAATCATCGGACGCGAAATCGTCTTTTTAATGCACTAATTTACCATGCTTTGGTGTGATTAAAGCTAATTGCATTAATACAACTCGACGAAGTAATTTGCATTTAAATATACATTTTTTTTCAGAAAAACGGAATTTTTATGCTGTTTATATTCAGCAGATGTAATTTAAACAGTAACTACAGACTTGAACCTGTACTCGGAATACAAAAAAATCTGCACGCAAGGTGATATTTGAGTGTACGAAAATAGAAGACCAAAGACACTGGGAAAATACTGCAGGATTACGACACAGTAATCATATGATGGTAGGTTTAAATCCAGCAGGTTTAAATACTGGCATATTACAACTCATTATTACAATCATCACACGTATTATTAATGGCAAATATGTGTGATGACAGGACAGTGGCACATAAGAAAACACCTACATGTTACGGGATATTTAAATAAGACCTAACATATAGACTATGCAATCAAAAAGAAGAAACAGCCTCTCATATAATCTTTGAGTTTGTAGCTCTAACCTCTAAACGGTAGAGGAGAATGTCCAAATATGGGTTTCCACTTTTATTTTATGAATTTCACCAAGAAAAAATTAAGATAATTAAATTGTACCAGTTTACTTAATATCGAAAATTAGTCTACTTTATGATAAAAGGTTGAAAGAAACAAAAAAAAAAAACCCAAAGGAAATTGCTTCAATTTTTTTTAAAAAAAAAGTTACACAAAATCTGGCTTTTGAAATTATGATCCATATATAGGCTACTAACAAAAATTTATTGTAATACTCGAATGTTTTTTTAAAAATGTGAAAAAAAATGCTGAAACAATTAAATTAAATGTTACATACTTCATAACTTCTATAATATTTCTAAGTAACATATTGTGTAGACACCCAGTCGACATACTCCTTTTTTTTTAATATCTTCTAAAAATAGAATTTCCTTTCCTTACACGGGAAATATTGTATTTTTAGAAGATATTAAAAGGAGTATTTCGACTGGATGTCTTAAACAATAAATTAAATGTTAATTGTCTATTCCAAAGTCACAAACATAAACGTCCTTTTCAGCACCTGCGTAATCACTGTAGGTCACGTAAAACACTGAATATATTTGACCCAAGTTCCCTCCCTTGGGAATTTCTAGGTTGCTATCATCTTCAGATAGATTGAGTTTTTAAACTTTTTTTTTATCCTTTCGAATAACGTTTCGAAAAGGTATTCAAAATTCTGAAAAGAAGAAATCATAGACAATTTTTTTTTGCTGCAAATAAATAAAAAGGTCTAAATATAGGGTAAGGTAGCCTGTATTTAGACCATTTGGTAAGAAACAATCGGTTCCCGCCATTACCACGTGGTTCTATGCAATAAATTTGTTTTAGGACGTAGTTTGTTTGTAATACCAGTAATGTCATGCATTTTACAAATCAGCTTTTGATTCAACAGAATTTGATTAAGAAAATAACAAAACGTAGCGTTGAAATATTTCAATGAAATGAAATAGGTTGATTGACACTTATCACCACATTGCTCTGAGTAACGTGTTACCTCTGAGTAACTTGACTGTAGGCGATCAACTGTTCCACTCATTTCTCTTTGTTACTCAGACACATTTTCACTTCATTTCCACTGCGCGGCAGTACCTACCATACCCGAATACTTCAACTAACCCATATTAGACCCTAGCCTATATTTGGATCTTTTTCTCTATTATTTACCAGGGTAGTTGAACCCAGGGGAAAGACTACCAAAGAATAATCTAGTGATTCAACCTGGCGATACTGTCTTTTGATAATACAGTAATACCTTGAGATACGAATGCCCCAACATACGATTTTTTATTTATACGACGAAAATTTTCATATAATTTACGCCTCGAAATACGAAGATATTTTTGAGATACGAATAGCTAGTACAGCTAGATGTTGTGGATCTGATGCAGAAGCATGCAGAAGAACTCACGACGGAGGAGCTGAAGAAGTTACAAGAGATGACGCACTCAAAGGTGATGCAGGAACTCAGCTGTGAGGAGGAGGTGCTATCTTCACGTGAAATTCGTGATATCCTTGCTAAATGGCAAGAAGAAGTGTCCGATTTTGTTGAAAAGAGACACCCGGACAAATTGTCTACCGGGAGGGCCAGTGCATTGTTCAACGACACGTGCCTTGCGCATTTTAGAAACATTCTAAAAAAGAGACAGAAACAGATCTCTCTTGATCATTTCCTTTGATACACCCACTGCAACTGAGGCCAAAAGGGCCAGACGTGAGAGTGGCAGTGATAGTGATTAGTCTTAGTGTAAGTAAAAAAATAGTACATGTAGTAAAAATATTCAGTTCTCTAATATTCAAACTCAATATGCAATTAATTATTATTATTGATACAAAACACATCTTCTTTTTATCTTCGCAATATTTCGCAGTTTATTGTCTTTTAACCGCTTCATCACTGCGAAATATTGCGAAGATAAAAAGATGTGTTTTACATGATTAATAAAAATATACAGTACATTTATATCATGCATACAATAAACATTGTATTTATCTTATATTAAATCTATATTTGTTTGATATTTAAAGCATGTTAATTATTTTTTTGGGGGTAAATTCCTATCACTGGAACAAATTAATTCTATTTCCATTAATTTCTATGGGAAAAATTGATTTGATATACGATTTTTTTGATATACGACGATCGTCACGGAACGAATTAAATTCGTATGTCGAGGTACCACTGTACAGTATACTCTCGATATCTCGAAGTCGAAGGGACGCTAAAAAAAAACGAGATAGCGAGTTTTCGAGATAACAAGGTCATAACCAAAATATAAAAATTCACGTAAAAACACAAGATACGGAATAATATTGTAAAAATTAGTCTTGATAGATGAGAATAAGTATAGATATGTAATGATAGTTGACAATAAGTCTAAATACAGCAATGATAATTTTAATTTTTAAAGTAGTCGAAAATAATTACATTAAATTGAAAAGAATTAGTAAAATACAATGAACTTACATTGCTAGAATTTCTAAAAAAAATACCTCTATTTGCTTCGACAAAACTGAACGGCGATTTTTCCGGAAAAATTTATTTTTTACTTCGAAAAATATTCGACATAACAAGGTTTTGAGTGAAAACTCTTCGACATAAGAATTAAAATTAACATTAGATGAATATGTAATATCAAGGGGAAAAGTAATTTTTCGACTTATCAAGGTTTTCGAGATATCGAAGTTCGAGATATCGAGAGTATATTGTATTTATATTTCATCCCATCTACAAATGTGATCTACATTCTGTAACAAACGCTCTTCTATCGCTGATTGACGTTATTTCAATCTCTTATACGATGATTGTTGCGATATATCAATATACAGTCGGATCTCTATTTAACGAAGTCGCTAAATCCCGAAAAAAAGTTCGTTATATGGAAAATTCGTTAAATAGAGATTCACCTTTTAAAATACTTTAAACTACATAAAATAGATTTAAAATACATAAACAATAAATATTATTAAAAAAAGTAATAATTTTAATATAAAGCATACATTACCACTTGCGTAGTTAAATTTTACTAATAAAGTCTGTTAATTAGTAAAATTTTTTTCTTTTTTTTGAAAAAGTGTTTTCGCTCTTAGTAGTTTACGTCTCGCATCTTTGCAATGCACCAAAAAACCCCTTCAGGATTGGGGATTGCACTTCCTGGTTGAAATGCAGAAAATGACAGCGATTGGTTCCTTGTAAAAACATTTCAAGGAGGAAAAAAAAAAAAAAATAGATGCCAGGAAAAAGTTCGTTAAATAGAAAATGTACTTCGCTATTTGGAGGTTATTTTACGAAGAAATTAGCAAAATGTTCTTGGTTCTAAAGAAAAGTTCGTAAAATAGAGAAATTCGCAAAATAGAGGTTCGTTAAATAGAGGTCCGACTGTATATCTTTCTACAAGTGTCACATTGCAATTTGTAAACAAATACCAATAGACTGCAACCGCGATATCACATCTTTGGTATTGGATAAAATAGTAGGCTTACAAATCCATTATTTTTTCTTTTCAATGTCTGAAAACATGAAAGCGCCAAAGTACTGATCTGACAACCTCGTTTTCATTTCCCTTACACCACTATCAGTGGCCTGAAGTTCCTCTGTGATCTGCTCTCCTCTGTCACGTGAATCGATTTCGAAGTACTCGGATGTCTGTGGTCAGCCAAAGGGTTGCCGTTCCGACCTTAGCCAGCCAGGGGGTTCTGTCTCGGATCTGACCTGTTTAGTAACGGCTTGCTGCTCCAAAGAGCCTCACCATTCTTTTGATTCAGGTTTCGAATGAAAGAGATGTCTTACAGCCCAACATGTATTCAATCTAAAAGTTTGAAAATTATTAATGAAAACTCGTACTTTCAACTCACATCCAAAAATAGTGGACTTTCGTAATGGAAAATTCCAGAATGTTCCATTCATTAAAGAGCTACATACCAAAAGAGTTTTCGTTATGTGAGACTTCACTCAGCTTGAACTATTTTTCAACAGATAAATTAGGCTTATCAAATAAGTCAATGTCTCCTCTAACAAACTTTTGAACCGTTGGATCGATCTTCTTGAAACTTGGTATGCGTATTTGAGGACTAGGGACGATACAATTGTAATATTTGAAATCTTTAAAAAAAAGGGCCTTATTTAGAAATTAGCCCGTGAAGACGACAGAAATTCTCAAAGGAAAGCATTGGAATCTAATGTCTAACAGATGGATGTTGACGATCCCGTATTTTCGTGAATTCATGTAATTTACACGAGAATAGTCTCTATCCATGTCTTCTCACAAAATATTGAAATATTTAAATGAATTATAATACGGGGAAATGCATGAGACTTTTACTACATTTTAATATAGTTTTAATAAATTGAAAACAGTCAATAAACAAACAATAAATTCATTATGTAGCATTTTCCTAGTGACAGACATTAAAAACACTAAATTCCTTGAGACCTGCTGAAGAGGCTAATGGCGAGATCTCGTGTTTTTCGTAATTCTCGCTCAAACGTGATCGTCAACATCCATCTGTTAGACAGTAAACAATGGATTTCTATTCTATTTCTATTTCATTTCCTAAAATAAAGAATATTAAATCCTTAATCCATTGCGCGTGTTAATTTGATTTAACAATTTAAGTAAAAAAGCAGTTTTTTTCAATTTTTTTCTGGAATTTGAAAATTCGTATATTTTATTTCAAATTAGAATTTGAAATAGATTTTTTTTTGTCTTTTTTTTCCGTTTTCTTCCGTTATTTTTAGTAGAAAAATAATTTAAGAAATCCTATTTTGAGGAAAGTAAGTTTTAAATTCCTTATTCTTTTTATTCTTAGTATAATTGGAGCGGGGCACCATCTTAATCGACATCTTTGTGTTCGAACTCCTCCAAAACGTCTTAACCGATTTTGATGAAACGTGGCATGGACACGGTTGACCATAGGGAAAATGTCGTCCGCTATTTAAACTTCGAAAAGACTCTGAGAAATCAGCCCTAAAGGAATAATCACTGATAAGTAAAAGTTCTAACATTAAAATCTAAGGCGATTCAGAAAACGAACTGCGCGGACAAAGTTTTACCATCTTATTAATTATCAAAAAAAACTGGAAAAAATTGGCTGAACTGTAATGAATTTCACTGAAGTTTAATTTTCTAATCAATAGCTTCTATTTCGTCTCGTGCCTTTGCTCTCGAATCACCCTATTCCAGTTCCAGTTCTAACTAAAGCAAATTAGATTCTAAAGTTAAGTCATTAACCTTTATTTTTCCCGCGTACAGGTTCGTGTAATGTGAAGAACAACTCTTAATATTGGGAAGCGAGAGAGAGGAAAAAAAAGAGAGCTTTGTAACATAAAATTTATAATGAAATTTTAATTCGAAATACGCATGCGCGGAGATTCATCTGAGATCAAAAAAATCATTAACTATTTGTCTTAGATATCTAAAACGTTAAGGTTTCGATTAGAAGACATAGAAGAATAGATAAAGAGCTACGAACCGGAAATCGCTCGAACACATTGGCATTCATTTATAAGAAAATGAACTACTCTTCGCTTCCCTGTATTTCGTTCTCTTCGTTTTCAAAGTTGATCTTTGAACTGTTCACTTTTTATTGGCCTCCATCTTCTTATTTTGTAAGGCTTCAATTTATTATCCAATACATCACACTTTCTTTTTTTCTTCTGTTTAATTATTCGTTGATATTCGAAAGTTGCCAAGCCAACTTTATTATGCAATTTAAAATAAAATAATTTAAAATAACTACGATATTGATACTTAAAACTAAATATGATAACTAAAATTAAAATCTTAAATTTAAGCTTTTAAAATAAATTGGTGATAGTTAAAAACAAACTTGAAAAGAACAAGACCTGAAACTGTGACCAATGAGAGACGACTGACGTCGGAAGTGCAACCAGAGACTTCGTCCCGTGCGCATGCGTGAAATTCAAAGTTTCTCGTTTGTTATGACCTTCGCTATAAGCGACAGCACTGTAAATTAAAAACCTTCATTCTAAAGGAAATTTCGCTACGCAAGGGTTATAAAGACAAACAACTGAGGTTATTAAGGGTCTATTTTCCGTAGAATGACTGACCTCATTTTAATAGGTACATTAACACGTTATATATCTAATTGTCATAATTTCCTAAGTTCGTCCAGCATAATAACCAGGAATTAAGGTGAGCGCCACAAGGACCTCTTAATTGCGAATTTAAAACGTCTTGCTTTTATAAACGTCTCTGACTTGCAATTCATAAAATCGGACTTCTAAATTAACTCTACTCAAAAAATAATTAACAACATTCAACACCTAAAAAGAAATCTGAGAAATTAACAAGACGTTTGGTAAAGAACTTGAGTCTCCTTCCTGACAATTTCTTTTTCATAAAGTCATAAAACGACACGAAAAGTCTTCGTCAAATTTGAAATTAAATTTGCAAATTTAATATAAAACAATTAAAAAATTTTCTTTTTCTGGAAAAAAAAAATTAAATTACATTATTTACAAAAGTACCTTAACTCTGATTAACTTTGTAATCATATAAAAGCAGCTCAAAGTAATGGATTAATATCTATTGTTAATTAACATTATTCCATTTCTAATGTTTTTTCTATTGGCATTTTTGTCACCTTCCTAAGCTAATTTCTCGATACAGATCTACAGAAAAAAAAAAATCAATATTAAGATCGTTTCTTGTCCTTAATTATGCAAGCTAAGTTTGAAGAAGATCCAACAAGAGTGATTAGGGTCACATACATTGACTTATTGGATAAAAGTTTTTAAAATGTATTTTTAATTTTTTTTTTTTTTTAATTCTTTCATTTGCATTATTTTTTTCAAAATAAATTTTCATAAGCCCCTAATTTGTATGTTTACATAATAGTCTAATAAAGGAGAATGGGCAAATCTGCCCCACCCCTGTATAGCGATAAGATATATACGTAAGAAAAGATCTCCATAAATAGAACATTTTTTATCATTACGACTTGTCTCAATTATTAGTCCGTTCGGAGTTACATAAGTCTAGATATGTCGTTTGAGTGATTGATTGTGGCGAATATGAGTGGCAGGGAAGCCGACCATCTGCAGGCGGGGAGTGCTTGTCTGTAGGTGGTTGGCTTCTCTGTCCCACACACACCCACCACAATAAACGACTCAAACGTCAGATATAATTCCGAACGGACTAATAATTGCGACGAGTCGTAATAATAACATATGTTCTATGTAAGGAGATCTTTCTGTAGGGTGGGGCAAATTTCCATAGAGTTTGTCCATTCTCCTTTAACATATGAGAGAAAAAAATTCATTCAGATAATAAAAAAAATAAAAAAATCGCACAAACTTGGGCGTAGTTAGAAATATATTTAAAATACAACACAACGTTTCGGCAATTTTAGTTCCAATTGCCATTTGCAAGTTGTAAAGGTAATTGGAACTGTAATTGCCGAAACGTTGTATAGTATTTTAAATATATTTCTTACTAAACCCAAGTTTGTATGTTTACATCTCGCTATCCATTCATATATATATATATTCAAAAGTTTTAGGAAAAACAAACAGAATTCATATGAACTTAGATTTTTTTTATCAGCATTGTTGGTGGTTTTCTTGCTAATCTAAGGCAAGGATTTATCAATTTGTACTATTCGTAAAAGAAACTAACCAACAAACATACATTCGATTCTAAAAATGACCATCCGTGCATAAAAGCGGATACTTCCATTACATTAGACTGGCGGAAATCAAACACAGATAGTATTTTGAATGATTTTATTTTACGACGCCATAAAACGGCGAGATACGTGTTATGGCGGCCATTTGCAATTTCGAAATCGAGGCTATGAGGCGTTGCTCCACATTCGGCCAGTCGATAGCACAGTGCAATATGCATTTCCGCTTTACGTGTGTGATAAAACAGTTCAGAAATTCCTGAAATCAAAGCTGATAAAATAAAAAGACTGAGATTGTTCCACTTAAATCCTATATTAGTTTAAGTCGTCGTAAAGAACGTTTTGGTATGGACATTATTAGAAGCTTAACGTTTGTTTTTGAATGTAAATCTGAATTCTGCGGATGCAATTGCTGCCGTTTTCAATTTTTTTTACGCTTTATATTAGCAAATAAATTGAAATATAATATATACAGCTCAAAGAGTATTGAATAAAAGAATAATAAATAAGTGAAAGTAATAATAAAAGAAAGCTTCCTGCGACTATAAATTTCGTAATGCTTAAACAATTAAAGAGGGAAAACAATTCCTAAAATAGAGATGAACATATTAAAAACTAGTTAATCTCAGGACAGACTATTATTTAATGTGCAAAAGTTGTTATAAGCAAGTTTATTTTAATAGACCGATATTAACACATATATATATATTCAAGATAATTCAAAATTTGAAAACAAACTTTGAAGATGGGTCAGGAATACAAAAACAAACCGTATTCATAGTGGAACGTATGTCCGCAAACGCCACCCGAATGTGCTAGAAGCTACAGTTAAGTTCAGAAATAAAAGACAATAAATAACATAGATAACATGTTTATTAGCCCTATGTTTACAATATGACAGTAAGGTGTACACTTAGTGGTTCACAGTAGGTGCTCAATGTGCCTTCCACTAATAGTAAAACACGCCTCACAACGTCGATGCATCGATTGCCGAACGTGTGCAAAAATGCAAGGCCTTCCGCGGACGCATCCAGCTGCCACAGCGACGCTTCCGACGAGGTCCGCGTCAGAGACAATGGGGGTGATGCTTTTGAGGTAACCCCAGAGGAAGAAATCAATGCAGGACAAGTCGGGTGATCGTGGTGGCCATGCGACGGGTTCGAGCCAAAAAAATGTTGTTCGCTGCCCCATAGGTGAGATGTAAATCTGCTCTCTCGGCATTAGTGAAGCGATACATCTGGTAGTATTACAGTGGATCGTACAGAAATTTATGCACTTACAGCTGCATTTTATGTATCCTTGAAACTATATATTAAAGTGAGAAACAGTAGTTCCTCACAGCAGAGCAATGAAGAGGACTTGAATGTAATATAAAAGCTAAAAAAATGTGATTTAATAACATTCACTGATGAAATATTTGAATTTGTGTATCTATATTGAATATCTTTGTTATATTGTGTTGTAGTATGTATTTCTTTGTTATTCATAAATGTGATAACAATTAACTTATTACACGTTATCATCTCAGCAAAATTACAACAACAAAAATCATGAATGAAATATTATTTATAATTTAATCAATTTAACATACATTAAAAAGTGCCTAATTACATGAATTTTTTCCGCCAACATTTAGTAACAGCAGCAATTTACTATCTGCTTTCACTAGCATTTTAAATAATTAATTTTCTAAAACTTGCTTTAAAATTTCACTTTGTAGCATATGCCCTTTTTCCACTGAGCCCTTCAATTAAATATCAACCCAGTTCGATTATTGTTACAACCACAAATTCCGCTTAACTGTATCTTTTCTTAAAGCCGCGAATTTAACTAAACCCTGGCTACTTGAAAGTCAGCCAATAAAGCCCCCCACTTCGCATGGGCTGTATTGTCTGTGAAGTTTTATTCTCGGATCTGATGTCGAAAACTCGGAAAGAATGAAACTCAAGGGAGAAGGGGGAGAGAAAAAAAAAGAAAGGTCAACTCTGAAGTTAGTTTCGTTTCGTTGTTAGAGTTCCGGGTTTTAGACGCAACCACGAGCTGAAAAAACAAAGGAGAAAAGTCGTTAAAGAGCGTCGTAAAAAAGACTTAATTTGACCATAGATTGGAAATGTTTTTAAGGTTGCAATTTCGCGAAAGTAGACAAGAATAGTCGAATTTTATGTCCTATCTACAAAGGTGGTTAATTAACCATTCTGATTGTGAATTTCTAGCCCACCTTGGTTAGCGCCGAAAACATCTCGTAAGTTTCTGGAAGCGTTCTCAGATAACAACAATTTGAAAATTGAAGTACAAAACTTGAAAACAGAGGCAAAACTTGAAAACTGTTCCAAATATAGCGGCTAAGTCAATAATAACTACAAATGAAATTTAACGTGCATTAGAACAATTTTTACATTAAAAGAAAGCAAAAGGTCAACAAACCTCGAAACAGTACTGTCTCCGATTTCCAGTACAAATACCAAAAATAGCTCAATGAATATTTGTGTTTTGTTATGTGCGTTTTTGTTTTCTTTTGATATAAGTCAATAATAACCTTAATATCTTAAGGACATCAAAGTAAAACAAAACAAAATCCCGTTTTCTAAACATATGTTTCAATCCGCAGTAGTTAATTAATTTTTAATCACACCAAAGAAAGCCAACCAGGATTAATAAACGGATTAATATGCATTTTTGAGACATCCACAGAAATCCATTAATCTCATCTAATCTTTTATTCTACGGGATTTTGTTTTAGCCAGCTTCGCGCGCCAAGTTCTCGACGGGGATCCAAAAGGACTTTCTGTTTTTCCCCCAAATATAAAAGCTAGATCATTTCTCATCACAAAATACGCTTAGAAGCATCAAGAAGTTTCCATTCAGTGGTTCATAAGTTTACGGAAACGAGAGGCCTATATTTATTTACAAATTCTAGTTTCGACTGAATATAAAGAGTATCCAAATTTTGCTTTTCATGAAAAAAAAAATGAAAATTAATTAAATTCGCATTACTTATTTTTGTTGAATTAGGATTAACTTTAATCGTTTCAAAAACTGCTTTCTGGATTATCTAAAAGGGGATCAAGATTAACTGTTTTGAAAGAATGATTTATTAATAGAAATCCAATGCCTAAGATCCTAATGCTTTTCTATGGGAATTTGTGTCAGTTTTCGCGCTCATTTTTCCAGGACCCACTTGACAAAGATTTCAAATATAAAAGTCAGATCGTCTCTAAACCTTAAATATTCATGCTAAGTTTCAAGAAGAGCCATCCATCGGTTCAAATGTTGTTTTAGGGACTTACAGACTGAGCGATCTGATATACGTTTTAAAAAGGTAACAAAAACCAAGCTTTGTTTGATGCAGTTTCCAGAGACGGTTTGGAGTGGCTTCAAACATAAAACTGAGTTGAATTGCTTGAGCTTCATAGAGCGACACGAAACGCGTTTCCCTTCCGAACGAATGACTGTCACGAAGTTGTACCTTTGTCTTTCGGAGTGGCTCGACAGTAAAACCAAAAAAAAGCCTGGACAAAAAAATGCTGGTTGTGTCCAGTTCATCAAATGCAGGATATCTAAAAATTTAATAACGTTCTATCGCAGCGGAATGAGGTGGAATTCCATGACAGCAGCTGTGTTCTCTTATAGCTTATCAAATATCAATGCTGTTGCTAAGGTCTCGAATACCTTTCGTTGTCCACAGAAGCCGCCTTGCCACGGTTGCCACCAATATATGTTCTTTCTGATATTTCTTCATGAATAAGTGCGAAGGTCAATACAAATCATCTCAACTAATTTGTTTTAGCACAAACAGGCTAAAAAAGCAGTTTGGGAACAGGCCGTTGTTATTACTTTGCTGGTTAAAAGAAAGATTTTAACGTGAATATAGTTACATTTGTTAATGAAATATTATTATTATTATTATTATTATAGTGATATACTTGTTATTCGCTTATTTACACGAGAAGTTGTTAAGTAAATTTTAAATCTACTAAATAAAAAATAAAATGATTTAAAATCTGAATTTATTTGTGAACTGCAATATTTGCTGTAGGAAGTTTCCATTTTCTGAAAAATTAATTAAATCCACATTATTTACTTAAATAGTTTAACATTTTAAATATACAAGGTGTTCATAATTAACGTGCACATTTCGAAAGATTGAAACTGGAGAACCAATCAGCGGAACGACTTTATATTTCACATGAAGATGTCCGTGGTGATGGAATTTTGTTTGGCGCAAAAAAAACAAAACAAAACAAATACTTCCGAAAGTCGCCGCCAGAGCGATATAAGGCGCTTCAATACTTTAATGGATACATATGATTGTTTGTGTATTATACAAGGGCATGTTCGATATGTTTTTCCCCGATATTGGTAAAGTACTGAAATTGCAACATCGAATGCTCAACCACAGCACGTAATGTATCACTCGTATTATTGTCAATACGGCGTGATCTTCGGGTCCTTTAAGTTGGCTAGGTGTAAAAATTAATGCATCTATTGTCAAATGTGAAGTTTTGGTGAAGATTAAGTCCATTTATTCTTTTTAAAAAACTTTTTTTTTTTACATATAAATAATGACATTGAGGCTTTTTCTTGGAATTTGATATTTTCGATATTCACATAAATTAAAATCTTTCACACAACTCATCAAACTTAAATAAATAAAGGTAATTATAAATATGAATAGTAAATGTACAGGGTGATTCATAAAGTACTGGAGAAATAGGCCTATAAAGAACGAACATCGAAATATTTTTCAGTCAAATTCGGTGTAAAAAAAAGTAAAATAGGGCATGGATTTCCTGATCGAACGTGCGATTCTGAGTCGGATGATGATTTAAGCCTTTTTTCTGCCCCTATGAAAAAAAAAATGGTCTAGTTAGCACCCTTCACAACCGGGAAGAGCAAGGAAAGGGAAGCGAGATTAGAATAGCCTCAGTTAAATGGAGTATTGACTCCATTGGGTTTATTTCAAACACAAGGAGCCCGGGGGAAGGGGGAAATAAATAAAACAAATTGTAGTGAGTCCATTGGGTTTATTTCAAACACAAAAGAGCCCTATAGGAGGCCTATTTTCCAGTACTTTATGAATCACCCTGTATAAAGAAGCAATTATTTTACTATTTAAAATATGGGTGAAAACGGAGATTACGTTACTACGCTGTTTTGGACTACTTTTCGAGTTTTCACAAGATGGCTGCCTTAGCCCTACTTTAAAGGTATGAATTTTAGTTTTTCAATTAACTAGTGAAAAGTAGAATGAGGTTTGCAAGTAAGCTTATTTGAAAATTGTTTTGTACGATCTTTTACTAGAAAAAAATCCTCATCTGGCTAACTGCGATTTGAGATAACAGTATGCACCTTCCGAAGACTGTGACTGGCAGTACCGTATTCTCCGGTTTAGCTAAAATATGTAAATATGGAGCTTCTTGACAATTGTAAAAAGTACAAGATGCAAATATATTTTAGAATTGTAAAAAATATATAGATAATAAATGTTTTATAATTGGAAAAATATAAAGAAGTTAAATGTTTTACAATTATAAAGTATAAAGAAGACAATATTTTACAATTGTAATAATACAAAAATGACAAATGTTTTAAAAATAATCAAGATTGAGAAATGTTCTCCAAATGAAAAAATATAATTTGGCAAATATTCTACAATTGTAAACATTTAAAAATGATAAATGTTATACAATTGTAAAGAGTTACAGTTGCTTTACTGTTGTAAAACATAAAGTAGTTTAATTACGTAATTATTACATAATTTTTACTTTCTTTATATTTATCTCCTCGGAACGAAAAGGGCGAAAGGAAAAACTTTAGTTCGAACCAGTTTTCTTTGTCTTTGCTTCTGCGATCGAAGTAAATTTATCTTTAGGGAGTTACAAAAAAGAAGAGAGGGGTTGATTTACAAGACAGTTGCAAGACAGTTGAGCCAAGATAAAAAGAGCCAGAGGAACCCTTAGAACGCCTACGACAACTCGGGAAAGAACATAGAGAATTCCAACATTCCACCTACTCAGCAGCTGAACAAATTACGAAGACAAACACATACCTAACAGCAGAAGTACCAATGCGACTAACAGGTAAGAGACAATAAACGAATAAAATAGTTATCTTGAAACTTAATTATCATTAATTCAAAATTTTAGTAAACTGAAACTTTACAGTAGATCTAAGTTTTTACAAGGGATATTCTTGTTGAATTTGGTAAAAATCTAATAGATAACAAATAGATAAGGAAATAAACCCTCCCCCCGAAAAACCTTTCATTCATTGTCAGTATTTCTGCCCTATTCCGCCACATTTTTGCAGGCGATTTACGCAATAACGTAATGTAGTCTTGCGCGCAGGATAACACATTCATTTCGTGTCGAATTGCTAATTCACGATAGAGAGGTTAGTTATAAACTTAAATTTTAACTTAATAATATTATATAAAGATTTATTATAATAACAAAGTTAAAATACAGTATTTGTTTGCCTTTCAATTAAATACTCAAAAATTCAAGGAGGGATTTTACTTACAGTATTATCGTCATTTCAAAAAAACTGATTCTAAAGAAACATTAAAGAATATTTTTGATTCTGTTGTTAATTGTAGTTTTAATTTATTATTATTTTTGATTTATGTTTTGTAAAATTTTGACAAATGGATGAGATGAATTTTCTTTGAAGTCGCTGTAATGAATTCCTTAGGCCTTATCACCGAATAGTTTAATTTTAACTCAGTGCTTACAAGAATTCCAGGACTTTAGTATTATCCTGATGGAAGACAGGAGAAAGTGTTGTACAGTAAATCCTCGTTATCCACTGATTCCGATCGCGAGGATTCACTTATCCACTTCTATAAAAGTGTAATCATTTCGATACACAGGCGGTCCCTTTCGTCCATGCGCAGTAGCGAAAAATTTCTGAGATGCCAATCGCGCGGTGTCGGCAAGTGCTCCACTAAGGGCTGCTGAGGTCTTGTTCTCGCGGCTTCTGTTCTGTTAACAAATCTCCAAGCCGTTCTGATAACATTCAACGTGTTCTCAGTGATTAATTTATTAAATTTCAACAATGACAAGCGAAGCGTGGGATGCTAATGAAAAGTTTTTACCAAGAGCTCCTAAGGGCAAATACATGTCATGACCTAAATGAATAAGATTCGTGGGACTGACTGACTTCATTCTGAGTATGAGGTAGTATTCGTAAATAGATAATTCAGAATTTGTTGTAATAAATGAATCGGTCATCCGAGTTTTTCCTAAACACAAATGTAAAAAACCTATAGACTATAACGTACTTACTGCAGTTAGGAAAGTATTCTTTATAAGAATAGTACACGAAATATTATATTTATAATAATGTCTATATTTGCGAGGGTCCGCGGAAACTAACCCCTTTTTTGCCATGAGATCAATGCTTCAATAACCGCGGTTTCCGTTATCGCGAAGTTTTACAGGAACCTAATCCTCTAAGTTAACGAGAATTGACTGTGTGAATATCCACTAAATATAGTTAGATAGACCCAGATTTTCCTTGAAAACTGTAATAAAATAGAGTCTTAATTTCTAATGGAGGCCACCATGCGCTTTGAATTAGCATCCGAGAATTGTTGTTGGAATAAGCAAATTCGATTGATTGGCGTGGGGAGTCCAATGAAGCTCATGGGACTCCGATTCCCATGTCTGGGCTGTGAAGGGCTTCACACACATGGACACACAATAGCCTTTCCTTACGGAGTAGCTAAAAAAATCATTTTTACAAACTTTTAATTCACGTTTAAACATCCCCCTCATACGCCACGAGATCTATTTTCTTTGGCGGCAGATTACAGAGCTACGATCGTCTCAATAAGAAATCGGGACAGAGATTAATTACCATATTGAACTGATGTTAGCAGCTTATTAGAATATATCTTTTGAATAAAAGCTGCCAATTATTGATAAATAATTATAATAATGAAGAGAAATTATTTATTCCGACAGAAAAGCTAATTTGTATTAATCACACGTCCGCTTCAGATGATATCCACCTTCTTATTCACTGGCTTTCAAAACGCATCAAAAGCCACAAGCTTTTTCTTTTTTTTTTTTTCCCTTCGATTCTTAGTGTCTCTGGGAATATTCCATCCGTTCTGTCAATGAGCTGTTCGTCTATCTATAGGATAATTCTGTCTGATGGAAAAGACCTTCACTGGCAGACCTCTTCCCCGGCCAACAGATCCTATCAAATACAAGTGGATTCCCTCGGAGAGAAAAGCGAAGAAACCAAAATATACGTGGTCACGCCATGAGTTGTTTTGAAGAAATTCTGGCACAGCTGTTTCGTACTTTCTGGAAGTCGTCAACCAGAATTATGCAATATTTATAGCACAGCAATCGTGACATTTCGATACAATAGATAATCATGGGATTGTATAACACAGATAGCAACGTTTTTAAACTACCTCCTAATTATACTATCAAAGAAAGAAAAAAAAAAAGTAAATTTCAGTAATTTCGTTCTCTTCCGCTTTTTTTTCTGAGGGAGAGGGGATGAAATTTACTGAAATGTATGTAGTTAGATATAGTTAAAACTACATATCTGGTGCTTTTAAAAAGTTGTGTTGATTTCTTACGGTGACACTTCCGGGAGCTGAAGTCATATCCTTAACTTTGTCACGCACTCTGAGCTCTTATCAAGAGTAAATCTGGCTGATGACGCCTAATAAGGCAGAAACAACTGTCCCAGATTCCCGAGATGATGCCTCAGGGTGCGAGAACCTTATATTTAATTTGTATGCATTTTGAATTTTTTTTCTTACATATACAGTAAAGCCCCGATTATCCGAGTTTCTGCTTTAACCGAGCTGTCAAATATTTCTAGGATTTTTTTTTCGCAAATTAATCTTCGTTCGTCTAGTCGCATGACCCCCTACCTGGAATCGGGGAATGATTTCGACACCTACAATCCTGGGTTATCCTTAAAAAAATGCCGAAACATTGCTGCAGAAAAACGTAAAACAAAAAACAATGAAGGACTTTTTTAAGTAAAAGAACTCTTTTATCTGTATAACTTTTGTATTTGTTATTTACAATTTATTTATTTATTTTATTTACAATTTTCGGTTTAACCGAGTTTTTCGGTTATCCGAGTTAGTCATGGTCCACATTAACTCGGATAATCGGGACTATACTACAAATATATATATATATATATATATATAAAATCGAACTGGCAAAACTTTAAGCAAGGCCTTTGAGTTTCGCAAAGCAAAGATTTCAATCAATCTTTTGCAATTTAAAATTTAGAACAGAATAGAATATAAGAATTACTGTATAAAACCGGCTTTATACGTTTAGTTAAGTTAAAGTTGCGATCAGGCCCAGAGGACCGCGCAATGCAGCTGGAGGGTAGGCTCCAGTGTTCAGAACCTACGGGACAAAGTTGAGGACGGGGGTCGGCCCGTCGCTCGCCCGCCTTCAACTCCCGGGAAAGAAACCCGGTACCCATTCTATAGACGGCTGGGTAGACCCTAGGGCCCATTTGGAGGAGAAAGAAGCGTGGAAAAATTCCCGTCCTCCGCCGAGGCCGGGAATCGAACCCACCGCCTCCAACCCGCAGCCAAGCGCCCTTACCCACTCGGCTACCGGGCCCACATACGTTTAGTAATATTAGTTAATTTTATTCTTATATTCTATACTGTTCTAAATTTTAAATTGCAAAAGATTGATTGAAATCTTTACTTTGCTTTAAGTTTTGCCTGTTCGATTATATGCCTAATATTGAAGTTTATGTCTCATGGCTTCTTATTAATGTATTTATTCACTTATTATATTTAATATTTACAATATTATAGATTTTGCTCTTTTTAAGTTTTTAATTTTAAAAATATATATAATTAAGTTAATTTTTAATAAGTAATAAAAACAACAGCCATCTTTATTAGTTAATTTTTTTAAATTTAGATAATTTTGTTACTTGGTATTTACATTTAAATAATTTTGTTAATTTTTTGAATAAAAAGGAGCAAAGTCTTTAAATATTGCGTTTTGGTTTTCAAAATTGTTTCTAAATTTTGCCGCTGATGACGTGGTTGATAAATTAGTTTTATCACCATAGAAACAGTGATTTGATCTTTGTATTGGCATTTTCAAATTTCATATCACTGTTCGGCTATATATATAGAAGGTTATTATAAACTCAAAAATTAGAAACGAGCAAAAAAAGATAGAAATGTATATAGTCATACCTCGTGTTACGTCGTTTCGACATTACGTCGGTTTTTTATTAATAATAATAGAAAAAAATTAGACTAACGTCAGTTTATTCACCTTTACTGTTACGTCAGTAAAACGTTGAACTATCGAATGACTTATTATATTCCTACGCGCCGATGTTATTAGCGACGTAATGGATTTATTTGTAGGGGTTTGTAGGGAGTCTAGGTCGTTTTTTAATGAGTTTATTCATCTTATGTCGCTAGGCTTGAACCAATTAGCGAGGTACGACTGTATTCACGATTTGACTACCTACCTAATCAAAGCCTTTTTCCTAGAAAAACAAAATTCATTTTAGAATACTCGCAGCCATTTTTTAGAGAGCACCAAGAGCACAAAGCTATTAAATTATATAAACAATTGTTTTGGAAATACTAAAATACTTTTTCTCAGACTAAGCTTTTCATAAAATCATATCGTATTATTTTACTGTCAAAAAAAGTACCGGAACGCCGTTCCGTTGCGTTCCTGCCAAAAAAAAAAAAGCCCTGTATGTAATGATATATTCAAACAACAGAGTACTGGATAACCTTTATTGATGAAAAACTTTACTATCAGAATCATTTATGTTTTTATATATCTGTTTGTTATGACTTCGTGGTATCTAAAAATTTGAAAATACGTAGTTTCATTTCACAGACAAAAATAAACTTTCTATTTTTTTGCCTGTCAAAGCTGGTGAAACTTTAAACGATGCTTAATTTTATTATTTATTTTATTTATACTGTGATTAATTTTTATTAGATGTATAATGTTGTTTAGATAAATAAATCTAGAAGTTTCAGAAAACCCCAAATGCCATCTAACCACGGCAAAAGAAGATATCACCTTCATTTTTCTGGAATTTGTAATTTCATAAGATTAATATTAATTCATACCAGAGGCTCTCAAATTTCTCTTCCACATTGCTTCGTAAATAATGAATATGTCTGCGTT
>JAFIDM010004315.1:53608604-53640217 GCA_023159025.1 Thereuonema tuberculata | reverse complement strand
AAATTAAGTTAAAATGAAATCAGAAAACTAATAACTTAATAAGAATTCTTCTCGAAATTCCATTGGCCGAAATGGCACAGTCTCTAAGCAAACTTGTTAATCGTACATTTGAACTATTGTCATTTACATGCCACTTCTCTGTTGGCCTAGCGGAATACAATCTAAGCCACCTTAATCACAGATTACTTTACGCGGAATTAAAGGGTGAGTTAAACCCAGACAACACTAAGTCATGAGAGCAGCTAAATTACTTTGACGTATTTGGCAATTAAGGAAAACTTGTTGGTTCAATATAAACTTCGAGGTTCGAGCAGTTAAATTCTCCCGATGTGACAGCGAGTTAGGGTCGTCTACAATCCAGTAGTTTAACTAATCACATGCTTCTGTGACAAATAGTTCCAGATTAAAATCGTGACTGACTGAAGATTATAGAAATTTATACAATGCATAAGTTTAACGTGCGTACAAACAATTACACGAGGAAAAAAAAAAAGAAAAACGCACCAGACTAAGACTAAAAGTTCACTGATCTGTTTCTGAAATTGTGATACTGGGAATCCAAGATGGACCATTTGTGGTTTCCTGACCATCGTCAGTTGGATTCGCCCAGTATCATACATCTCAGTAGTCGGAAAAGATTAACACAATAAACAATAAACACCACAATGGCCCTCCAATTAAAAAAACATCAAGAATAAATAAAGAATAAAAAGCCAATCAATTAATCTCCGCTTTTTTAATTGGAGGGCTATTGTGGTGTTTACTTTTGTTCTTTATATATGTTTTCCGAGTTCTTTATATATGTTTTCCAAGAATGCAAAGAACTGCGCAGATGACACTGCAATAGCTCAGGTTTTTCGAAGAGAGAGTGTAGCTTATATGACAGTTTCAATTTTCATGAAGACTAGCATCGCACAAAAATCAAAAGACTTGAAATGAGGTTGAAGTCTTTTGGCGGATACCGACCCTTGGCGGTGAGATGTTGAAGTAGGTTACGGATACTATATTAAGGCATTTGATGATCTATTGGGAAACTCAGATTTTCTCGTTATTTATATAGACTTAATTTATGGGCCAATTAGATTATCGTAAACTGGAGCATCAAAAACTACCGTGTCAATAATAGCATATTATTTTACTGCGTATTTTGAGCCGCAGGTGATGCATAAGAAGAAAAACCACACAAAAAAAACAAAAAACAAAACACAAAAACAAAGTGAAAAGAACATGTTTTTTCCAATCACACCATGAATTGTAGTGGGAATCTAGAACATCTGTTTCGTCCTTATTAGAATTCATCAGACAGATTTAACCATTTGGGAGCAGCTTAACAGGCCAAGAAAGATTGTGGTCCTCACTCGAGCTCCCAGCAATGGCAACCCAAAGAAAGAAACCCCAGTCAAAATATTTACTTCAATCAGGGAGTTTGAAAACCTTGGCCAGATTTAAAACAAACTGACAAGAAATTCAAAAGAACTTTTACAAGTCCACATTCCTTACAATCTTATTTCTTTAATTTTTTTTTTTTTTTTGTGTGTGTTTTTATTAAGTCGTAAAAACGACAGAAAAAAAAGGCTAAATTTCAATTATAATCTACATTTATAAAAGAAAACATTTTTTTTTTCTGTCTGCTAATTTTCCGAAACCAAAAGACACAGAAATACAAATAAGTTATTAAATATTAGGTTACTATTGAGGATGGCTACATTTTATGTTTCATCGACGTGAGTCAACCGGAAGTCACGTGACTTAAGGTCAACTTCGAAACCGTTCCATGTAGATGACCAAAATATAAAGACAAGTTGTTCCTCTCATTGAGATAAAACTTCGGTCACGTGACTGAGAAAATGACCTGAGAAACCAAGGTCAAGTGATCACTAAAAACTTTACTTGATAGGTTTGCTAGTATCTACTAAATATTTTCGATTTTCTGAAAATAAAACAAAAAAAAAATAATTAAAGTTAGTTCGTCATTAGTCTTCTAATGTGTATACCAAATTCCAAGACTATCCAAGTTATTAGAGGTGATACAATGACTGATTTGATGACCTACACTTTATAAAGTAAATTAAAGAAGCCTCGTCCTACTGAGGCGAAAGCAATGGACTGTTAGTGATTGTTTTATGCTTGTGTCCAGGCTGTAATTTTATCTAATACTAGCTGTACCCGGCATGTGTTGCAATGCCACTCAAAGAAAGAAAGTGTTTGTGTTTTAATTCTGTTTATTGAAGTGCTTTTGGAAACACAATATTTTTTGTTTCCCATCTGGTGCATACACGAATAAATCAGAAGGTTTTCCGATGCGTGACCAGGCCACATACAGCTGTCCATGTATGAAGCATGGATTTTCCAAATTTAGCCCACACACTTGTAGCTATTGCTGATGGTCATTGAAAATGCGAGTCGCACCGGAAACTGCAAACGTTGAAACCGGAAATACACTCATTTGTTGAAACGCCTCGCGCACCAGATACGGTAAAATAGTTCAATTAATTCAGAAATCTTCGCGGGCGTGCGCACAACAACTCACCTTTCATCGCAATCTGATGAATGGTGTAGGAATCCATACGGGACAAACAAACAAACATTCATTTCTATATATTAAGATATTGAGCTTACATAAAAACTTAAGTCAATTAAAACAACCAAGAAATCACAACAATTAAGCACGGAAAATAATAACAGCAAAATCATTCTTATTTGTTTCGCTTACTTTTCATCAGATCAGTAGAGTTGATCAATTAGGACGCGCGTAAACAAGAAAAACAGATCTTTATTTGGGGCCACGTCGTCGGGATCCACTGTCTGACAAGACAACAAGAAAATGATTTTTATGAGAAGAGACGACGTTCCAGCCCAACCTCTTTTAATGACGTCGATATTTACTTGTCTGGCATTACTTGGTTTCCAATTCACGTCCATCTCACGCTAACAGAGTATAAATAAATATTTTTCTGTCTGTCAACACCAGGATTTAAAACATTTCAACAAAGATGCCTCAACTACTCAAATCTTTCACAAAAAGAAGTTAAAGTTTATTTTCCTTAAAATGTTATTTCTTATTTTGTTTTGTTTTTAAATTAAAATCTGGAAAACGATACAAATAAAAGTCTATATTATATAAATATAATATATATAGCAAACAAATTTTCTATTTTTTTGAAAAATTACTTACCTCCAACTGATTGACTGAAGCCGTTTAAATAAGATTAGTTTAATCGTTTCAAATCCACAGGCAGCGGATTAGCTAAAGGATTAATTCATTGTTTAAGAAAATGAGAAGTTAAATTCTTTTTTTACGATTCCAGTAAGAAGTTTTGTTGTCTCGATAAAATCACATTTGGAAAAGATTTCAAATGCAAAAGTTAAGACTGTCTCTAGTTCTCCAATATGCTTACTACGTTTCAAGAAGACCCATATAAATGTTCAAAAATTGTTAGATGGGGATAAAGGCTGATTTGGTAAACCTCACTTCGCTCTTGAAAGGTAGGGTAAAAATAATTGTTGGAAACTTAAATATGCACTTTGGTAGAAATGCTCAAAATTATTTTTTAACTAATTTTGCTAAAGGAAAGGAAATTTAGATCACATGGTGCGAAAGCGTTCATAGATAAGTCGAGGGACTGAACGCCACGGCCATCCAGCATTGCATCAGAAAAAGAAAGGACTTCATCTTTTTCCGGCCTTTATTTATTTATTTATTTATTTATTTATTTATTTATTTATTTATTGTTAAGTGTTGTTTTAGGCGCACGCCATCGAGTGCTCTCCCAAGCAAGCCACGGTCACGGGACAAAAGATGTAATGGTAAATAAGGGGGGGATGAGGAGATTGGACGGGAAAGAAAAGGGAGGTGTCGTTGAAAGCTACCCCAGCGGCCCGCGCCTTTCAGATGAAAGAGAAAGGAGCAAAACTCAGGCAAAGGGTTAAAAAAGGAAGATTTTATTATTGAATAAACTACCAGAAAAGATACGATATCAAGTAAAAGATAGGTTACATATTCACTCTGTAATTGTCCGTTCTGATCAGTCCCGGGCTAATAAAGTTCTCACGAATGGCACTGGTTCGAGATCCATCAATGACGGGGAGGAACGGCTGGGACGGTCTCGATGGAATCCACTGGGCACTGCGGAGGCACGCTTGCGAGCACTGAAATCTGTCGCCGTATCTCCGGAGATGTCGACAGCTAAAAGCGAACAGGCGGCTGGGTTGGAGACTGGCGAAATCGCATTTCTGCACGAGTCCGCGATGTCTTCTCTGATGCTCGCCTTTCCGCACACGGACTGCTGCCGACTTTCCTTAAGGGGTGAGCTCCAAGCAAAAGGTGAAAGCGGGCAGGTTTTCTGCGACGACCGGTACCGCTTACCGCGTGAACTCGGGTCGTCTTACTTGCGCCTCGCCTTCTCAAACGCTGCTTGCCGGATTTCCGTCGTGGGTTGACTCCGAGCAAGCTGGATGCGGATGGAGTTCTTTGACGACTGGAACCGCTGGCCGCGTGAACCGGGTCGTCTTCCCCAAACCTCGCTTTCTCCGCTGCTTCTCAGATACTGCCCTGCTTCCTCTCGGGGACCGCCATTATATTCCGTCGGGGGGGATGCCGAGACTTTCCGTCCCCACCATCGCCTCTGGCTCACCACTCTTTGCTGGGACACCGGCCCTTTTGTTCCCCCAGTTGAGAGCATTTCTGGAGCAGTTTACAACAGGGGAAGGACGGAAAACAAGCTTTCAGTTCCCGAAACAATGGATGATATGGCAAGATGGACATTGCGTAATTTCAGGTGAAACTTTCATGAGTCTCTCCTAAAGTCGTTAAACCATTGTGTGAGATATCTTGGTGCCGAGTTGGCGGGAACTTGCAGTCTTACAGACGTCAGGACTGAGAACGACGAGAGAGAAATATGGAAAGTTAGAAATGGTCAGAAAAGGAAAAGAAAAATATGTTAGAAATATTATCAAGATAGAAAAATGGAAAGGGATATGAGCGTAGCTCGGGGCACGAATATGTTCGTGACATTATTTATTTATTTATTTATTTATTTTGGGTGGAGAAGCATGTCTTTTATAAAACTATCCACCAACCGAAAACTAACGCACCTAAATTTTTCTTTGATTGAATGGCGAAGATCATCACCCCCTCCCCATCTCCCTTTCCCCCGCATTTCAAATTCATGGGAATGCTAGTTTTCTGTTCCTACATAGATGAATCTAGTAATCGCATCTACTTGAATTTTGACATGTATAGTAATGGACAACAAACCATCTCTCAATTTGTTAGGGCATACTTTAGAAAACTACTGCAAGATTTAGATCGAACCACCACTATGTTTCTAATTATAAAATGTTTTCCGACGGGACAATTTATTTTTCTTTATAAAACAGAAGTTAAAGACAGCTTCATGCTTGTTATTTGTAACACAATCTGGAACTTCGTAAATTAGTGAAGTCGCTTATTTTTACTTTCCGACAATTTTACTGTACACATAAAATTCCGGATTCCGGAACGTCATCTTGTAATTTCAATATGCTTGACCGTAACTCTGGAACACTATCACATCATCAGTTATAACCTTTCCTTATATTTCCATTTCCATTGTTGTAAGTTGGAGGAAATCGTATAATGGCAGGAAACTTTAAGAAATGATCACCATCCGGTTTTGCACCAACTTAGTCGGCCAACTTTCACTTTTCGAGTCGCTTGAGACGACTTTGAGCAGGTTTTTCAGCGACTTGCCAGCGATTTTAGTTGTTGCTGCACAACCAACTCGAGAAAGTTGATCAGAATTATCAATCACAGGGCAGCGTTGGAACACGTCAGTGATGACGTCACGCCCATGGAAAAAAATGGCGTCCATAAACGATTATCCGCTTCGAGTCGATGACAAGAGAGTACACAATGAATATCAGAGTATTGCGAGCTTCTTTCATGCATACGAAGTTGGCCAACTATGTTGGTGCAAAATCGGATGGTGTTCGCGTAGCTTTATAAAACAAAACAAAAAAAAACAAACGACAAAATTTTTTTTGGAAACTACAATTCTTTAAAAAATGTAGTGATCACATTGTAGCCTTATTTAAGGAATCCTCAGAAAATTCTTGCATTTCTAAAATCTTGCTAAATCTACATTTTGTTACATCAATTGTTGATAAGAAATTGTTGACAAAAAGAAAAAAAAAAGAAATATCCCTTTAATTGAACGTCTTATTTAATCAGGCAAATTTAAAATTCTTCTGTAGCTTACATGCATTTAATGTTGTTTCAAACGTCAATAGGTATCTTTGTATTTGTTAATAAATTTCTTTAAGAAATAAAAGAATAGGAAAAGAATGTTCTAGAAGAATAGACGAAGGAACATGAAAAGAAGAATAAAACGAAGAAAAATTAAACAAAAAAGAAATAAGAACGCGAACAAAGAAGAATCCATCAAAACTGAAATTGTACA
The DNA here is from genome assembly GCA_023159025.1 of Thereuonema tuberculata. Lineage (NCBI taxonomy): Eukaryota > Metazoa > Arthropoda > Chilopoda > Scutigeromorpha > Scutigeridae > Thereuonema > Thereuonema tuberculata. The sequence goes on along the minus strand of JAFIDM010004315.1, from coordinate 53,633,777 downwards.
ATGACGTCAGCGAAAAATTTTCTAACGTCTGACGTCACCCAACAATCCATTACCATGGAAACCAATAGTGTGGAAGGATTTTGAAAAGGCGACATGAAAAGAAAAAGAAAAAGAAAAAGACAAGAACTGTTGTGATTGGAAAGAGAAATAAACGCATTTGCATTGAAGGGTTTTACGTTCCATCTCTTAGAATCACCTTCTTCTCAGTTGAGTGAAACGGAAAAGAAGAGACAGGAGTTATCGAAAAGACGGCGAGCGTTGTTGCTATGCCGCGAAATCATCCATAATGGCCGGTTTCATTAGCGCCGCCAACGGAGGAAAAAACAACGTCCATTTATCACGAAGCGTCATTAGCAACGCTGAATTTCATTACAGAAAATTAGAATTAAAAAAAATAGGATCTCAACTTCCTGTGAAGAAATTAACAAAACCCAAATCACTTCAGAGATTAAAATAAAAAATTTATGTCTTTTAATCAAATTTTAAGCGGAAAAAATAGTTGGAATAAGTTTCAATCTTCGAAGGTTTTATCAAATTATTCCGTTGTTGTTGTTCTAAATTACCAATTAATATTCATTGAAGTTGGTGGGAGATCTTTTTCATTAATATTTATATTGTCTGAATTTGGATACGAAATTAAAATCAATCTTAAAATCTCTCCAATAAGCATCTAATTACATCATACCTCCTCCTTCGTTCGCTCCTCTTCATATTATGTATTAGAATCCACATCTAATAAAATCAAAAACTTCTTAAAATTATTTATTAGAAAAGATAATTTGAAGAATCAACTTATATTTCCTGAAGAAAGTAAAAGAACATTAAAGGAACGGGTAATGGAACACGACGGCTACATAAATAATAAATCAATAACCAAATCTGAGGTGGCAGAACATTGTATTCAGCAAACTCATTGTATGAATAATGAGATTAAAATCTTAAGCGTGGAAAAATAACCTAAGACAAGAAAGATCATAGAAAGCATGTATATTAGGAACACAAAAAGTAGTAATTTAAATAGAAATGATGGGATTCAAGTGAATGAAAGGATAACAAGAATGGCTAAGGAAATTGTCAATAAAAATTGTGAAAGTTATAAAAACAAAGTAAAATTAGATGTATTTAATGGTTAATGACTTATACTAATCTCTAATTATTATTATAATTGTTGTAATACAATTGTTTTTTAACAATCAATGTAATATTATATTCACGTAGTCTTCCTTAATTGTTATTTAAATTCTTTTTTTATTTCGTTACAATTTCATTTTAAGCTGAAGAAGAAGAGACGTTTTATATCTCTTCGAAAATTTCTTTTAATAAATGTAAGTTTTAACGCATTTATTTATGTGAGTATGTTGTGGATTTATAATAATTTGAAGAAGTTTGTGTGATGGATTCTAATTTCCTCTAATTTCCTCTTTTATAGTTATTGACGTTAACTATGAAAATTAAATCAATGAACAATTAAAATGACAATTCTTGCTAGAACTATCTTTCAGTGATTTTAATTTGTTAGATATAGCATTGCAATTCCCTGATTGGTGGAGAAACTTTTTGACACTAGAAGGCCACGTGTTACATCATACCCCGAATCCACTATATATCAACATCAAAATTCTAGATAGTTTTATATACTATATGCAGTGGCGTACCAACGCCTTTGGGGGCCTGGGGCGGGAGTTCCATTATTCAACAACCAAAAAAAAAAAAGGAAATGAGGCTGGCGGGGGCACCCCTAGGCTGGTTAATGGGGCCCCTCCCAAGCGGGGGCCCGGGCGGACCTCCCCCCCCCCCCCGGTACTCTACTGACTATATTTATGCTATTGAAATATTCTCGATAGATCATGAAGACATACAGTAAACTCCCGATTATCCGCTTTGCGGATTATCCTCCTGTTTCCATTATTTTTTTTTTACTGTACAATAAATTACGGAATTAAAAAAAAAATTAAATGATAGAATAAGGTAAACAATAAAAGAGGCTACAAAGTAAGTGAAGACAATTGTAGACAATTTAAAGAACGACCTTGTGGGCGGAGCTTAGGCCGGCAGGTTAACTAAATTACAGGATAGCATTACGTAACAATAAAATTTAAAAATAAATAAATAGTTTAAAATGAAATAATGGTTTATAATGTAGGTACTGTAACTGTATGTATTGCAATTTTAATGTAAATAAAACATGTTAAAAATATTTTTGTGTTGATTTTCGTCCTATTTCGGATTATCCGCGAAATTCGCTTATCCGCCGTTGCCGTGCCACCCAATTCCGCGGATAATCGGGAGTTTACTGTATTTTGTTATAAAGTAGACATCAATTTTCTAGAATATATCTAGAATTACAACATGCAAAATCTGTAACCGTTTAGCGTAAAGTAATTTTTTAAATCATGTATTCGAGGAATCTGTCATTAAATACATCGAATATACTTTATTTCAATAGATTTTGTACATAATCTGCTCAAGAAGTTTTTGAATGCTCGACTCTTGACTATTAGCGAATCGTTAGTTTTTAAATTATTTGTAAGTAATATAATCCTTTGCTTTTTATTTTATAAGTTTCCTACTGAAATCATACATGAATTTGAAACTACATGCTAAAGACCGCAAGTTTTCTACTCCTAGGTTACATCCAATGCTAGTTGTTCAAACTCACATGACTGTGGAATATATAAACTTACCTATTTTATCTTTACCATACAATTAACATTATAACAATATTAAAAAACTGTTATTATTTTTTCACAAAGAAGTACAGGAACATCCCCTTTAAAACGGTCATACGACAGTTCAATTGCCACCATTCCACGCTTTTGTGACAGCTAATTCGCAATATGACACTTTTGAGATACAACGTTACTGTTTCGGCCTCCAGATGGCGTTAGTTTACTTACTAATATCTCATTCATGTATTTCCATTAACACTCTGTATTAAGTGAATAGTAAACTTTTATAACTTTAATTTTCTTTGTTTTTCTTGTGATTTATCCTTTTTTGCAAAATAAACTGAAGATGACTTTTAAGACTGTTGGTGAAATTGCATGTATACAGAATTTGCTTTGCTTATAAATACTTTATTTACATCAGTTATATATAAGATGATTGCTATATATGTACGATGGTTGCAGTGCAGTATATGTACACAACTGCTAGCTTATGAAGGATTAACCTTAAAGCAAAAACATGCACATAAGGAATTTAACATGCGTGAAATAAGTTTAGAACGGAAAAAACTAACTAGCGGGTATTAACTAAATTGTCCTTTTTTATTTTTCATTTATTTTTTGATGATTTTTTTATATGAAGGACCATTTTTATGTTTACCTGTCTTTTGTTCATATTTGCTTTGATCTCACTAAGCTGCAGACACTGGGTGAATCCAACTGAGCACGGATAATAATCCAGAAACAGGTTTGTCTTGGATTCCCGGTGTCAAAATTACGAAAAGCAGCTCAGTCATTGTTATTTGTTTGCGTTTTTCCCTTCTAAATTCATTTTTTTAAGATTAGTATTTTTGAGCTTCAATGACAACGTGTATGGAATATTTTATGTAAATAACCGTTATAACAAACCATTTATACATTCTTTCAGTAATCAAAAATCTACCATTAAAGCATCTTCCTTGGACTTGGAATTAAGAAAAAATGGGCACTAAGTCTAGAAATATTGGTTCCTCAGCGGCCATTGTCCAATGACTATTTGTGGCTATCCAGAAGGGGCTGCGTCTTGAAGGAAGACTTCCTTGCTGACGTTTCGTCTTAGATGTCAGAGACATCTTCAGATATTGAAATATCAACGATTTTCTTTTCCACGGGCAAAGAGGTTATACATCTGCAGGGCTTCTGGGTAAGTTCTTAGAACAAGGATGAGATGTAGAGGCTCCTGAGGATTTCTGGATAATATTCAAGAATCCTCTTCTACTCTTGTTGACACGTTGCATCATTCGATCTAGGCTGCTGGCTAATTTCTTGAGTTTGATAACTAGTCTCTTGGTACTGAGCAGCTAACATCGTTATTGAAATTCTGAGACGTCTTCATTATTTCTACAGCTTCTGTTATTCTTCTTCTGCAGGAGATATGCATTCCACGGAAGTTAGGAGTTTCCATGGAATATCCTGGGGAAAGATACTGAGGGGTACTGAGGGGTATCCCGTTGCCGTCCTCAGGAAGCCGTTACGGAAATGATGTCAGACCCCAAGAAAAAGTGAAGAGGAGGCTGACAATCAAAAGGAAAGGAAAAGAAACAAACATCGCGCTGCCGGTATTCGAACCCAGGTTCCGACTCATTTGCCTCCTGTTAGGCTATGCCGGAACAGCCTTCTCTTGTGATATTGGAGTAATATGTGTTTTTACGGACTAGGATGGTGGCTCCAAATCAAAGTAGGTGGGTCCTACTTTCACAAAAAGAAGCACAAGATCTCAAGTTCTGAAGATATCTCTGACACCTAGAGATGAAACGTCAGCAACGAAGTTTTATTTTAAGACCTGAACAGCCCAAGAAGATTCACTGAACATTAAGTATTTCGACTTAAAACTTTCCGTTCTAATCTCTTTTCTTTAAGAGTAGGTAAATTCAACAAAGTCTAAATCACGATTAAACTCTTTGGTCCCTAGACTTATCAGGTGGGTTTAAGAATCGAACAATTGTCAGATTAACAAATTTAAATCTACTGAATTTTTACAATAGTAAATTAAATCCTAAAAAAAAATAGCACAAAAAAGTAAATAAACAGTCACAACAGTTTTGAAAATCCATGTTGTTTGATTTTCTTCTTCGGAGACACATTCTTCTCCTTACGCCCGAAGAAGAAAATCGAACAAAATGGATTTCCGAAATTGTTGTAGATGTTTATTTACTTTTTTGTGTTATTTTTTTATATAAAAACCCAGCATATTCTGGTCATCCTAACATTTATGTGTCTACGGTACATTAAACAAGATAAATACATTTATTCTTATCTGAAATTAACTATAATCATGGTTGCACATCCGTCATGAACTAGAACATTAATTTGAAGAATCCATTTCAGGCTTCTATAATAATGAAAACGTTGACTGACTGTGGCAATTGGTAATCCAAATTTCGTATAAGCTAAATATTGCTGTAGTACAATGTTATTTAAAATACGCAGTAATGATTTCTGTTATTTTACGAATCCAGTTGCATAGAGAATTTTTAAAAAAAAAAGAATTTGTATGTACTATAGAAGATCCCGCGGTTAAACGGAATCTGGCGATAACTGAACCCCTGTTACTTGGCATTTTTTGCTGTACTTCGAGTTGGGTCTGAGAGTCCGTAGAATCTCTTTATACTCATCGAAGATGCATTAAGACTAATTTGTTTATTCTTGTACAAACACAGCGTAGGCTTCGGCATTACGAAAAGAAGAAAGAGAAGTGATGTACAATGCTGTTCCTAGGGGGCAATTCGTAATGTGGGAATTGATTTTTCACTGACGGAAAAGCAAGTGAGATTCACAAACTTCTATGAACTTCTGAGCTGCTCCTCCAACGAGTAAAGAAAGAAAGAAAGTTCTAATAAGAAAGAAACAGCCTCTGATGATTTCCCCTGAGGACAACTGAAAATGCGATTGTGAAAATAGGCCTAATGCGACTCCCTAATTTGGGCCTAATTTGTTTCCCCCCCCTCCCTTTCTTATCAATGTTCACCAATTCTTGTTAAATACCGTTATTTATAATATTAAATAGAAAAGAACCAATAAAAGTATTTTTCATTATATTTTTGATTATATTTTCTATCTTCTTTTATAACAATATTTTGATCAACTATAAATTCTTTACTGATCTTCTTCAGGTATCAGTTTTAGGGATAAATCCCTTCCACTAAATTCGTAAAGATTTAGAGCTAATAGTTTATGATATAACAATTAATACTCAATAATATCTTCGTATAAAAGATATCACCCCAAAAATAAGTAACTAACAATTTATGCAATAAACAATTATGAATTAAACATATTGTAATAAATTAATTTATAAGAATTTCTCTATGTTATTCATACATGATATTTTTATATGATATATAATGAAGAATATAATGAAAAATATCATATAATAATATAGGGTCTATCATATATATTTAACAATAAAAGTACTGTAATTTTTGTTAACATTTAAAATTGGTAGTAATTCTATTTTAAGAAAGAAAAAAAAAGAATTTGCAAACATTTTAGAAGAAATGAAAGAAGCTCCATTTCTTTTTACAAAGTGTGAATCAGGTTTTCCACGTTTCCCGAAGCACTACATACTGACGTTTGGCTCTTAAAAAATCTCAATCAAATTGGATATGAATTTAAAATTAATTAACCATAATTTTTATTAAAATGGATCCCACAGGCCATGCCAGCCTCTTCGGGACGCTGGAGACATAGGCCCTAACGATTTTCAATCATCCAGATATTTATTTTATTTCCACAAGTAAATACTTATAATTCATCTGAAATAATCTTCTTTTTTTATTTAAATATTGTGGGAGTATTATTGCAAATAATTGAAAGAAGATTTTTATCTTAAATTTTGCTGGTTAGAGTTAAAATAAATTTTAAAATGTGTTTTTGAAATGTACAATTTCTAAGATAGACTTTATTGTTTTCTTTCAGCTCTAAAGAGCTTCCTTAACCCCCAGACATTAGTTTGTACTTTCTGCTACAACTTATTGGAAAAAATTCCACGGAAACCAGTTGCCTGTGGCGCGTGGGAGCAACGCTAGAGCTTGTTTGATTCCCTGGGGATGCCACGTGAAGAGTTTTTTTTTCTCCACTTACGTATTTAGTATTATTGCTTGAACTTTTTAACTTATTAAATAAAGTTTTAAACATTTGAAATACTTTTGCGAATAATGGAAATTTATAACCAATTCAGTTGAGCTTCAATTCCCCTTAGGGTACCGACACCAATATAATCGAACATACTGATACTAGAATAGGTCTATTGATATTTTATACATAAAATAGATCGCGTCATCTAACTTAATACCTTTTTCCTTTTTAACTATCTTTTCTTTCATATTAATGTACCTTTTTTTTTTAATTTTCCTTTTATTTCTTTTTTTACTTTCCTTTATGCTTCTGCTTGTTTATTTCTATTTCGGTTTTTTTTTCTTAGGCAGAAATAAAAATACTTTTAAAAATATATAAATCTCTTAATTTTTTTAATAAAAATTACATTTAACTAAGAAAAATAAAACCTACATATCTGTATATTTAATTTTTTTTTGTTATAGTTAATACTGGAAGTAAATGAAGATAGAAATAACAATTCTAATGTTATATTTGAAATTTACAATTGGTACAAATAATTTTGTATACATCAATGGTTCTTTTCATTATCAGGATACAAAAGACAAAAGGAAGACGTAAACGGAATGGAAGGTATTAAGATAGTGGTGCTATAAAGTTTAGAACAAAAATACTGAAAGAAAAAAGCCAGGAACGGAGACATTTGGGGAAAGGGGAAGGGGTAATTGGAAAAGGCTATTGACAGATGACAGATAGGGGAGTAAAGGGCATTTCACATGGATCCGAAAATCGGATGGTCGGATCCACGAATCGGACGTATTCTCTTTCACATGGCCACGAAACTCTCTCCCACGTCGTCTATACGATATGTAACATTCAAATCGTTCGTATAGACGACATTTCGTGGCCATATGAAGAGAATACGTCCGATTCGTGGATCCAACCATCCGATTTTCGGATCCGTGTGAAACGCCCTTAAGCCTGCAAGCCTCAAAGTAAGATTGAAGGAATTTAAAGGTTTTAAATTAAACCAATAGGTATCTATTTTAATAGTTAGACAAGGAATTTAGTTTGATTAAAATCAGTAAAACAATGTATCAAATCTACTGATAATGAAAAGAAGCATTTACTTAAAAAATTTTATTGCTATTATTATTATTTACAAAGATTATTAATTATAAATCTCAAATAATAAGCTTAGAATAAAATACTTCAACCACATATTACAGCGAGTTTTCGGGGTCTATTATCAAGCTTACCCTTTCTCAAGCCTTTTTTACTTGCACGGCGCGAAGAAGCATACAGCCTACTTCTCTAATATTTCCCAACAAGAGAAGATCAACGAAGATTTCTGTCTAGTGATGAATGTGCTATCTATCGAAGTTCGAAAGATCGGAATGCTTATTTTTCGTCAAAGGAAAACCTTATTTCTTTCAAGAACTCGAACAAAATCCACCGCACATTATGATTTGGGCAGGGTTTACAGAAGAATATCTGCTTGGACCGTATTTCTTCAATGGCACAGTGAATCAGACGACTTATCTGCGTATGAGTAACGAATAGTTGTTGCTTGAACTCCAGTTGAAAAACATATCTGACAGTGTGGCTTCAACAAGACGAAGCACCAGCTCCTTCCGCCATGAGAGTGCGGTTGCGCCTTGATGAGCTTTTCTGAAACAAGTGAATTGGCCGGGGATCCGACACTTTTCCTTCAACCTATTCATGGCCAACACGCAGTCCAGATCTCACCACGCCAGACAATTCTCTGTGGGGAATCACTAAACAGGAAGTCCGCAAACAGCGATATGTTTCCGACGCTGAGTTGCAGATTACTGTGCGCAATGCCTTCACGACTGTGACGCCACAAATGCTATGAAAATGAGCATACAGATCTGGAGACGCATCCATCTGTTCAGGCACCATGAAGGAGTGCATATAGATTTTTTGGATCCATAGTAAGCACATTAATTCATTTCAAATCCAGTTTACTGACAACAGTTATACAGACTTTCCGCCCACTCTACAGAATAATCTTTTTGTAATTTAAGCCTTTGTTTGTGCAATATGTAATTTAAATTAAATAGCCACGCCCCTTGTAAAATGGCTAAATATCTAGACAAGTTATAATTATTTTTTTAACAATTTGTCAAAAAAAGTTTGATAGAAATAATGTAGTATTTGATAAGGATGTCTATGAGAAAGGTTCAGAGTACAATAAAATAAGAGACCATGATCCATTCCATATAAAAGATTTGCATATTGGTAGTACGAAGTCATTGGTATTCTCCCTTTACGTGATCGTTCCGATAAAACAGATTAAAAAAAACAAAACAAATTGTAAGGTTCATTTCTGGTTCCTCCGACCGTATCCCATCTTTCGAATCCATCTATCAACTGAGATTTTGCAGACATTTTTCAACCGTGGTTTTTCGCTGCCCCCGAGGGAAAAAGCGGCTTCTTCTTACGACAGCAACGCTTTACAGAGAGAGAAGCGTCGCAGTCTCGTAATTCCGTTTAGCTTTAACTTAGGTTTTAAAACCAGGAGGTAGTCGGCAGAATATAGTTGTTAAAATATGCACATCATAAAGAGTCCATAAAAAAAGTAGTTTAAAAAAAACAAAAAAACAAACAAACAAACAGCTTTACTTACGTTGAACGAATTTTTGTCCACAGCTCTTTACTTCGTGGTCCGATTTTTCTCAAAATCAATAGCATTCTTTCTTAAAAGCACTGATCCCTTCACAAAAGTTTCAGCTATGTTGGACAAATAGTTTTTCAAATGTATTGATTACAAAGGGAACGCAAGAGATGAACGGTTTTGGCCTCTAACGTCTTACAATCAATAAGTATCTTCCTTGTAACAACATACGTCTATCTCTAAAATTTCAGCTTACATAGATATATAGTTTTTTAAGGTAACAAGATTATTGCGTTTTAAAAATAACGTATTTTGGCTGATGTTTGCACGCAACTTCTTTCCTATTGGTTCTATACGTAACAAAATTAGTATGGATCTTCCCTGTAACAAACTACGGCTACTTCTAAAATTTCAGCCTTGTAGGATATTTAGTTTTTGAGCTACAGTAATCACAGAAGGATGAAGCATACATAATTCGAATTTAGTTACATTTTACAACTTTCTTTATTCTCAACTTTTTCTCTTGAATATTAACGTTGTAGATGTTAGACAAAACTTGGTAATTAGCTATCATTAGGAATTTAAAAAAAAAAAAGCGAAAACTTAATCGTCCAATGGGATCACATCACTTCGTTTACTTGTTGCCTTAGAAACAAAGAAAATCAGGAAATCCGAAATCCATTTAATTACGGCGCATGCAATTAAAGCTCATTTCCTGCTTTCTGCCGTATTGTAAATAGCCCAAGAACAACGAATTGAATACAATGACTGCAGGCTTTTAAGTCGCATCATCGTGACAGAATCTGTGCAAATGACAAGCTGTTTTCATACGAAATATTGCGATTAGAAAAACTAGATTTTAAGAAATTAAAATCACTCGGTTGTGACCGAAGGTCATTAATGCGCATGTTTTTAATTCACATTTTCTCGTTAATTAACATGTTACAGCAAAGATCATGGCATTAATGTATTCCGTAACGACAGAATGTGCGAAATAAAACCTCCATGAATGACAGGTTAGGGAAAAAAAAAAACAACCCGGAAAAACATTAAATAACCATGTTTAAATTAGTGATATTATTGAGGAAATATTGTTTATTATTGCAGTTAAGAAATCAAAATCAGTAACACAAAAAAAAAAGTGATAACTAATTAATTCAGAATTTAGCAACAGAACTTCCTTTGGCCGCTTTAAACTCTCTTGAAAAATTGCCCCAAAAGCGTGTAAAGCTTGAAAATATGCCTTTTGCCAGTTGCAGCTAGACTAAAAAGCAATTGCTTTACACGTGTGAGCGGCAAATCGCGTTTTGCTCTCGTTTAGATCGTGATTTACAATACTTGTCGGCGAAGCGACAAAAATGCTGATGTCACAGCTTTGTTTTTGTTATTAATTCTCAACTCATTTCACAGCAGAGATAAAGAAAAAGAAAAAAAAATCCCAGAGGAAGAGAATGTGGTGAATGAAGCCATGGATTGAAACCGCAAGCAAAGAATATTCAGATTTCAGCGTGAAGTTAACACTATCGTAGTTTTTAAATAATTTTTCTCGCCGCCAAGAGCGCTGCTATCGACTTGGTTCTAATATTTGCCTGAATCTAGAACTTGTTTTATTTAGAGCAATGGGCATGAGTTTCGGACAAGTTGTAGATTTTCGAGCCCCTTGCCGGTTTCAGACAAGTTTTCGGAAGCGTGTAAAGCAGCCATTAAAATCAACAACTTAGGATATCAAAGACAAATTACTAATGACAGCCAAAGTGGAGCCGTAATTGAGGTATTTTCATTCTAAATACTTGATCTGTAACATTTTTACCACGATCCTACTTTTCTTACTTCCAATGGAAGTCTAGCACAGCTGTTTCGAGTTTTGCGACTCTTAACATGATTCAGATGCAATTTCAATATGCAGAAGTGCACATACGTTTTTACTTTTTAATTCTCGTCTTATAATACGTACGACATTAATTAAGCTCAACAGTAAATCGAGTTGGGACTTATAAATGCGCAATTACGGTATCTGAAACCCTACGGACAACGAAATTTTTCAGCTAGATTTGTTCCTATGTTATTCTTATCTTGGAGTATATTTCTGCCATCGGGGGCGGAAGTGTTTATGTTTGTTAAGTGCGTTGAATAAACACAGCGGGGGCTGAAGTGAGTTATTCTCCTGATTGATCCATTTTTTTTTATAAATGTATATTTACGTTGTTCGCCGATCGGTGGCGCTGATTTCGCCTGGGCTTCGTCTTGTCTTGAGAAACAACAGATCGTAGGAGTTATGACTCCGCTGGAGGGAGGGTGATCAATCACTGGAACGGGGGCGAGAATTAAATTGACTTCCAATCCTCACTTCAATAAAGTCAAGTGGAAAACCCACCTCGCTCATGCTCTATTAGAACGACGCTTTTTAATTTCCTCAAAGACTTCGGCAATGGAAGGAAAAGAAAAAAAAAAACAAATAAATAAATAAAATTCGGGATGGAGGTAACGGCAACATTTTAATTACAGAAAAGGAAGAATTATTATCAAAGGAAGAAGTATTAGTATTATCCGTAGTTCGATAGGGTTCTCTTACAGCAACTGCAAGCTTTGAAAGTGCACTATAAGCAATGTTTTAGATTTAAATGTAAAAACGTTTAGGGATTGCATTCCATTATTATTTATCAATTGGTATTCTAAGAAAAGTTAGAAATAAAATGTAGATGAACTTTTATAATAATTTATTTATTTATTTTTTTATTTTTGGGGGGGATATGGTGGGGTGGGGGGGTTAGAAGGCATTGGAATTTACATTTCCTTTTTTTTTTTACAAATATTATTACTCTGATATAACCTTGCAATCAATTTAATGTTCAAGAAAATAAATAAGTATTTTTTGTTATTATATTCCGATCATTGAAGTGAATTTCGTTTATTATACCGTTGTTATTATTATTTGAAGGCAATCTGGTAGATCTCAGACAAAACTGTAATAACTAGTTAATAAAATAATCATAATGTTTGTTGTTTTGTTTTGTTGCTTGTGAATTACGTTCTAGGTGCAAAATCCTGTTACTTAATTTACTACTAGTAACTTTGTGTCACAGCTATTTGTACACTGTGATTTAAAATTATCGATAGTACCCGGCGTTGCCCCCTTACCCCCTGAAATGCTGCACTGGTTATCGAAAAATCAGTATTACCATGCCATATACATAAAGCAGGATCTAATAAGCATTAAGATTTGGGGAAGAAAATGACAACAAAAATAAAATGCCCCTTAATAAAATACTTATGGTATGACATTCGTAGAGACCGAGATAATCTTGGTAAACAGGTTGGCCCCGTAAGGTCAAAGAGTCTGTCCTATTTAGAAGGACAGACATTCACTTTTGTACAGGAGATTTTTAAATCTAAGTTTACTAATCCCTTCATTTCGCGTAATAGCCTAAATTGAAACTGCTTGTTATGTTCTGTTATTTTGTCGGCATCTCTGATTCAACGGTGTATTCCCTTTCCATAGAATACCGGCTAAGATTTTATACATTATAGCTCAAGTTACTACCCACAGAGGGCTTGTGAAAAACACACAGTTATCCACTAACAACTACAGATTTCTTACTAATTTTTTTTTCCTCTCGTCTGATTTAAGTCAAGCACAAACCTATTATTAAATGTATCAACACTAGATCACAAAGCAATTTAAATTTAAAAGCTCCTTTATTTGAAAAAAAAAATATACTCGATACGTATCCTCTAATGAAAGTAGTTATATTAAAAATGTTCTATTGTAGAGAATTTTTTTTTATTATTTTGAAGATTTTAAAAGAGAGACAAAAATCTTTAGCCCTTAAAAATGCATATCAAGTGCATTTGATTCGTTCATTTGTTGTAAATTTATTAGTGTGTGAGATATAAAAGCACGCACAACGATCGTACAGAAATAGGTTAGGTCAGGTTAGGTATCCCCCTGAGGCGCACGGTGGCCCATTGGGACGCTGGAGGTAAGGCTCCAACGTTTCAGTGACCCGGGACTGAGATGAGGTCGAGTGGTCAGCCAAACGCTCACCTCCGGGAAAGCAAACCTGGTACCCATTCTATAGAGGGCTGGGTAGACCCTAGGACCAGTTTAGAGAAGAATCGGGCGTGGAAAAAAATCCCTGCTGAGGTCGGGGATCGAACCCGCCACCTGTAACCCACAGCCAAGTGCCCTTACACCTCGGCTAGATGTAATTCCAAATTAATATTCCACATAAGGCTACACAAACAACTGTGTCCGGATTTACGTAAGTAATTGTTGTCATGTCTTTATTTTTTATACTCAGTCTGTGTGTGTTTCCTAATAGTTTTTGAACCACTGGATGGATCTTCTTGAAACTTAGTACGTATATTTAAGGACTAGGGATGATCTAACTTTCATATTTGAAATCTTTACCAAATGAGTCCTAGTTGAGAAATCAGCGTTGAGAAGGCGACGAAAATTCCCACAGAAGAAGCATTGAAATGTAAACAATGAATTTCCATTCTATTACTTTTAATATTTCTTTGTCTTAAACACCAATATTAAATCCTTTTAGCTAATCGATTGCGCATGAATTTGATACGATTTAAATTAATCCAAATTCGAAAACAAATAAGTAATTCCATAAATTCAATTCCTTTTTTATTCTCAGAAGATGGAAAATGTTATACTGTTTATATTCAGTAAAGATTATACATAGAATTTAAAAACGTACTTTTTTTTCTTTTTTGTCCTTTTCAGGAATTACATTTTTAAAAAATAACGAAATTTTAAGGAAAGAAGGCTTCAAGTTCTTCATACTTCCTTATTCTTTGAAGCTGTTTTTACTTTTTGGATTGTACAAGAATTTTTTTAATATTAAAGAATGTTAATTTTCTCTCACATACTTCCGATCTAAACTTTAAATTCAAAATTTTCAGTGAATTTTCTTTGTTTTATTACCGTACTTCGTCTTTTTCGAAGTTTGCAGAGATTTTGAAAACGTTACTTTGCAATTCTAGCCTAAAAAACAAAGAGTGGGATTAAAATGAAACTTTGTCTGTTAATGGATACGAGGCTCCCTCTGCCGGAGGCAGTCGAAAGCTCCTTCCATTACTCCTTATCAATAGCCAATTACAGAATTTCTCATGACGGAAAAGCTTTTTATTCTTTTTTTGCATTTCAAACCAAATCCTGTTTGCCTTGGAGGAGTTCATTTCTTTCTTGAGGAGCAAGATCTTAACATCGAATATTATTCAGTGAAATTGCGACTGTTGAGAAGAATAGGAAGCAATAAACATATTTACATCAAAATAATTGGAAGGAATAGTAGAGAAGGAAAAAAAAGGTCTTCGAAAAACTTTTAACGAACCACGTTTAGGCTGACAATAAAACATGAACAGTAGGTGGATGTGAGGGCGAAAGTATGTAAATACACCTAAAGTAAGAGAATATGGGGATATCTCAAAGACATCTAATTCTGCGTTAATATCACAATCACTTCCGATACCCATGGTATGACCCGTATAATGTTGTTAAAAAAAAAAATTATTGATTCACTTGTTTTGATATTTTGTCTTTGTCCATTACTGGTCCTATTTTTATCAAATTCTAGAGGAATTTTTCAACAATATCTACAATTTACGAACAGCTTCCTAGGACAAATATTATTATTTATTATTATTATCTTTATCAGACGATCTACAGTGAATGGACAATTATTCGAACCAGCTGCTTATCTATTTGTAGGATATGTCTAAAAACCAATAGCGATCGTCCTTATAACATCGTACATCCACCTCTAAGCTTACTGGAATACATAGTTTGTTTGCTTTTGTTTTTTTAATTGCAGCGTTATTGCCTTTTAAGGGTGTTTTGACAGTTTATTGTCCTTAGCTCCTCATCTGTTGGTCCTACGTGTTTCAAAAAGAGTACGAATGATCCTTGTAAGTCTAAATCTAAAATTTCAGATTTCTATGAGGTATGGTTTTGAGTTTATCTGGATCCGGATAGATTCGATTTACAATTGCATTCAAAAACTTTGGTTATACTTTTTATTTATCTCCAATGCATTTTAAGGGGAATGTTAGAAAGAATGTTAGATAGAACTTACAATATCGTGCGATCGCTATAAGGCACGTTCAAAGCTTGATGGCTATAAAGTACTGATCTGAGAACAATTGCTAGGGACAACCAATAAAACTTAAATTAAATAAAAAAGAAAAATTGTTATTGAAAAATCAAAATTTCAGAAGAGTGGGAAAAAAAATAATCAATATTTGAACAGAAAAAGAAACAAGTTCGAAAGAACTTTAAACCTACTTTCCTTGTAATGTTATTTCTTAAATTTCTTTTTTTTTTTTCTAAATCATAAAACACAGCGAAAACGAAAAGCTATTCATGATGGACAGTATCAGCTCGACTCAAAGGCATTCTTTTTCAAAAACGAAAAGTTTATGTTTATATTCCAATTCTAATATCTAATGAATACAGAGAGTATAAATTTCCAATTTTCCGAAAATATAAAGAAACTAGCTGTTTCTAGAATGCGTTGCAATGCCACTCAAAGATAGAAAGTGTTTGTGTTTTAATTCTGATTATTGAAGTGCTTTTGGATATACAATGTTTTTTGTTTTTCCGTCTGGTGCATACACGAATAAATCAGAAGGTTTTCCGACGCGTGAGCAGGTGACATTCAGCTGTCCATGTATTGTCCCTGTGCTTTATTGATGGTCATTGCAAATGCGAGTCGCACCGGAAACTGCAAACGTTGAAACCGAAAATACGCTCATTTGTTGAAACGCCTCGCACACCAGATATTGTAAAATAGTTCTACTAATTCAGAAACCTTCGCACAACAACTCACCAAAGTTTCATTGCAATCTGATGAATGGTACAGGAACGCATACGGGACGAACAAACAAACATTCATTTTTATATATTAAGATAACCCCTAATATTTATTGCAAGTGTAAAATCAGATTAATTTTAATCTTATCAAATCACGCGCAATGGATTAAACACACACACACATACAGACTAAGTGATTTCATAAGTCTCTCTCCTTCCTATTGGGAACGAGGCTAAAAAGTGCAGTTAAACTTTTTACATTTGTTTTATATTAATAATGATCTTATTTTTTCATTGTATAAATAACAGAAAATTCACGGAAAATATCAAGAAATATCTATTTCTTGTATAATACTTATCTCTTACGTAACTGATGATGAGGGATTGGGAAATGCTTCGAGAGATAAGAAAAACATCTCGATTTCACAGAAGACTGCCTCCAGCCCTCGTTTAGATCTTAAGTAACAAAAAAAATAAAAGATTGAACGCTCTTCGATACAAGGATTTTGGAGAAACTGATACGACAACAAATAAACAAGGAGAAATGTTTCAATACTTGAAGGCCAAGAGATCACACAAACAAGAAGCAATCTCAAAATATATTACATTTACTAAGATATTATGTAAAAGATCGTGTATCTCCATTATAATGAAGTTTTATCAAATAATTATATATAACTAGTCGGCTACCCGTTGCTTCGCTCCGGAAGCCTCGCTTATGTAATGGAAAACAACTTTTCATTTATTAAAAACACACACACACACACACACAAATTACATCAAGTAAACTAAAAGTAATTTTTGATGTCTATATTCTCTCAATCTACGACTGCTTTTAGAACCAGCGTGTAAATCATATATCTACGATAAATTTTTATTGTTTATATAGATTAGAATGTAGGCCTCGTGGTCTAATGGCTAAGACGTCTAATTTCTACCTAATAGAAAAAGTTCATCTTTCTTTCTTGACTATCTTTTTGTTTTATTCCTATTGATACTTTTCAATGGTTTTCGAGTTAGAAATAGTGATGGTTTCTGAGTTATAAATAGTGATTTTTCAATATTCTACCTAATAGAAATAGTGCTTCTTTCTTTCATGACTCTTTTTTTTTATTCCAATTGATACTTTTCAGTGGTTTCTGAATTACAATTGTGTTCAGTATTCTACTAATAGAAATACTGCTTCTTTCTTTTTTTGGTCTCTTTTTTTATTCTAATTGTCACTTTTCAGTGGCTTTTGTGTTCCAAATATTGATGGTTTCTGAGTTACAAATAGTGATTTTTCAGTATTCTACCTAACAGAAGTACTGCTTCTTTCTTTTTTGACTCTCATTTTAATTGTAATTGTCACTTTTCAGTGGCGTTTGAGTTACAAATATTGATGGTTTTTCAATTACAAATAATGATTTTTTCGGTATTCCACCTCAAAAAAACAGTGCTTCTTTCTTTCTTGACTCTGTTTTCTTTACTCCAACATCTGCCGTGTACACGCACTTATTTTTCAATATCACATAGAATTTGGTTAAGTAAGAATATTTAAAATATTGCAACGTTTCGGCAATTATAGTTCTAATTGTCAGTTTCGAATTACAAATAAACTGACGGATGGGAAATAAATAAACAATCTTGAGATTCAAAAAAAAAAGGTTGAATACATGCCTTATTGATGGGGGAAGGGAAAGGAGATATAAGTCAAAAAACAATATGAAGAGAGTTGTAGTTCCCATGGTCTAATGAATAAGACGTCTGACTTCGGATCAGAAGGTTGTAGGTTCGATTCCTGTCGCGGATGTTTCATTGTAAAAATTATTTCTAATTTCCATTCTCTCAAAAAATTGCGCCGGACAGACACACAGACAGACAGAGAAATAAAAGATTTTAGTAATATAGATTACAAAAAAATTAAGAGAGAATATCCCAGCGACAAAAAAATTATCAACGGTAAACCTAAAAAATAATTTTGGTTTAAAAATAAAAAAGATAGAATAATTAATGAAGTATTTCATCAATTTACCTTGGATTTGACAGATAACAATAATTGAAATTTATAAGGATAAATAAGATAAAAGTAAGGGTTGGACCATCGCCGTTTCAACGTTTAGATGTCAAGGAAACAGGATCCATTTTGTCTCTCTCATATTTCCATGACAAAATGTCAATGGATAAACAAGGTAATTAATGCTTTTAAACAGTGTCAAAAGCAAAGCGGCCCCGTAATATGCACAATTTAGAAACAAAAGTAGAGTGAACCTAACCAGCGTTTACAATGAACCTAATGGACGCTTACAGCAAACCGGAAGTTGGTGGTGGTGGGGGGTCAAAAGTGGTCGCTTCCGATAAAGAGGAAAACGGCGATACACGTCCCCTCAATATCGACCCTTCTGAACACATTGGTGGTGGTCACGTTTTTGCCAGACAAACGGTTGCTGAGATATGATAAAAGAAAAACGTATTGAAACACCTACCTTTGACCCCCCCCCCACATCCGGTCAGGGAGTGGTCCTAGAGGTCTGATTTTTTTGGATGTGGTCACCTACTTTTTGATTCTGAACACAATGGTGAAGCTTTCATTCTAATAGTGTTCTCTAACCGTTTGGCCACTACAGAGTGTGACATCCAGCAAGCGTAAAAGCAAGAGCGGTCCCCTATGTTTTACAGACAAGCTGTAACCTAGGGGCCGCCAAAAATGAGTAAGTGATAAAATCAATGGTCTTATAAAAGTCTCTCGTTAATCTAAAATAGGATATTACGAACTTAGACACTAATAATGGAAATCATATCGGTACTGATTTAAATCTTACCAAAGATCGGTTTTTAGCCAGTGTGGTCAAGACTTTCCGATTCAATCCCACAAACTGAGCAAAGACGTCAACTAAGCAAAGGTTGATGTCTTTTGAAAAGTACAGTGTCCTGTAAAAAGACCTGTTCTCATTCTGTAATGTTCTCTAATGTAAGTAGGGTCAGGCTTTCTAATAAACAATTTACCTTAACATGCTTTACTCCACGAGAGAATAACGTTTAAACTCGCGTTTTTCTCTAATTACTATTGTGTTGCTTTGTCGTGTTTTTATAGTGTTTTTATTGTTAACTTATGTAAAATTTCATTTTATTTGCTTATTGTTTGTTCTAATACTAAAGTATAATACTGATTTCTGGGTGACAGTCATTTTAAATATGTATTGTTTCTAGAAGTTACTTTACTTGTTTTTTCGGTTGTATCTGAAAGAAGGAGCTGGTGGGAGTCATCTGTCTGTAATCCTCTCCACAGCCCAAACCGTGAGTCGGAGACCAACGAGTCAAAGCTAGCGGGAGGTTTGGGGGAAATTCCGGGGCAGGCCACTGCCGGTTTTAGGATCAGGAGAATAATGGTAATTGGACGAAATTAGGGTCTATCTATAGCGAATCGACTATGTTGTGAATGGCCACGGTCACTTACTCAACCTAATGTTGTAAAAAGGGTCTAGACATACTAAATAAACTCAACGTTGGCATCGCCTCCACTGGGAATGCTGGACGACAACAACTCTCTTGCTGGCCCATTCGTATGCTAACGGAGTACTAAATAGGCGTTGGTGGAAACTGAACTTGACCTTTGAAGTACAACGGCTAAAATAAGTGAGGGTTATGGGCGCAATCACTATAAATATCAAGCATTTGATAGACTGAAAATTGTACGGTGTCACTTGATTTTGTATTTACTACAACACTGTGTGAATTCATTTTGGAATTTCTTTTTCCATTGCTTACAAAGATCTCATAGGATCATATTGTTCTTTATAAGTAAATAAATTTTGTAAAAAAAAACTATAATATTCTGTGGTAGCTACGGTTACCAAGGGAATATAAAAAGCTTTCATATAAAAGACCTAACGAAAAAAAAAAGAAAGAACAACCCTTGGCTGGCTAAATGTCAATTTAGACAAATGACTCGTCACATAACGTCAGATCAGCCTCGTTTCAATGAATAAAAAAAAAAAAAAAACTAAAGTTGAAATCTCCTGTTCTTTTTTTTATTTTTATTCCTCTTCGAAACTCATAATCTCATTTATTCTTCATTTCTTTTTGAGCGAAACGGTTAAAAAAAAACCCAGGAGTGATTAATCAAGAACCTTAGCTTTAGTTAACAATGCTTGTCACGACGCTTGATTTCACAGCGAATAAAAAAAGAAATCTATTCAAAGCAAGAAGGTTTTTCAGTGTTTCTAAAACAATCAATTTTCCGTTTTGAATATGGTTTCAACTTGCCAAGAAAACAAAAAAAAAGAAGTTTTAGTTTTTATTTGTTGCGAATTTATGAAGTTGGAGTTTGTTTAACTGTTCATCTTTCTGACTTGCGAGCTATCTCCGTATTATATATAATTTGATTCAGGAAAATATTGTAGATAAATATAGGAACATCCCGGTATTACAGATCGTTGTCGTAATGTGAAAAACATCAGATGGAAAAGCATTTTCTTTTCAGCTTTTGTTGATCCATGTACTACACTGCAGTCGTCATATACATGGATAACTAATGTAAATAAAGCATTTAGAACTACATAAAAAAATGCAAAGTGGTCACATTCTATAATCTTAAACTTCATCGTATTTTGCGAAAAGGCTAATTAGTTTATAAGAACTAAGACAATGAAAGTTTGAAATAGTTTACTATTTACTTAATCACAAAACGTAAAACAACGCGATGCAACGCATACCATGTTAGTGTATGTTTGTAAGCCAACTGGCATCATCTGGATACCGAAGAGGTCATGTCACAAAAGCGTTCTATCAGCGAATCAGCAGTCGCAAAATCCGGAAAAGGACACAACGCTTTTTTCTTTTTCTTTTGTGGGGGATAGAGTGGTGGTGGGAGGGTTGATTAATTGATAAAAGACCATCGGAACTCCTCCCATTCCAAATCTTAGGCACGCCTCTTATTCAATTGAATATAAAAATATTTACATTTATATTTTTTTATATAAATATATTTGGATATCTGGAAAATAGAAAGAGTTTGCTTCTCTGTAATACAATCTTCTTTTCTCACAAGGGTTAGGTTTGTCAGGTCGAAACCTCCCTTGAAAATTTTACTATTTATTTAGGACCTCAAGTTGTTACTGTATATCAAATTTTAGCTGCTCTTACACAGCGGAAGGTTTAAAAAAAAATTTCTAAACTTACAAGAAATTGTTGTGTGATGTCATCACTCTTTGCAAGCCACGCATGACGTCACACGTTGGTGGCCGAGCGCTCAAGGTCAGACAAAAAGGATGGCCGCGGCCAGAGCAAAATACTTAATTTTAGAATGATACTAATATAATTACTGTTTATAAAATACAAGCAATAACTGAAAAGTGTGGCCACATTTGTATTTTACATAGAAAAAAAATGCAGAAAAAAATATTATAATTAAAAAATTGAAGTGAAATTTATGTAACGCTAACTGTAAACTATTGGCATCTTATAAATATAATTATTTTTATTGGTTGTGGAACTAAAATGTTTCTAAACATTGAAGTCAAGCAAATGTCTAACTTACTATTACTATTAATAATGTAATTATTTTTTTAAAATCCGCAACACAATCTTCTTCTAATCATTTATTAATCATTTATTAAAATAATAAATAATAAATGATTAGAAGAAGTTTGCGTTGTGGATTCTAAAAAAAAAAAATAACTTTAAATATCTGTTTGTATCTAAGTTTGTATCTGTTACAAAAATATTCAATAATTAGTCTACTTTGCACGAATGTTAAATATATCTACAGTCGGACCTCTATTTAACGAAGTCGCTAAATCCCGAAAAAAAATTCGTTATATGGAAAATTCGTTAAATAGAGATTCACCTTTTAAAATTTCTTTAAACTACATAAAAGAGATTTAAAATACATAAACAATAAATATTATTAAAAAACATAATAATTTTAATGACATAAAGCATACATTACCACATGCGTACTTAAATTTTAATAATAAAGTCTGTTAATTTTGTCCGAGTTATTTTTTTTTTTCAAAAAGTGTTTTCGCTCATAGTATTTCTCACATCTTTGCAATGCATCAAAAAAACCCTTCAGGCGTATTTTCTTCAAATTGTAATCCGCGTCTGATTGTTTCAAATGATTTTAGCATTTCATCATACGAAGGTTGTTTTTTTTATTTCTGCATTATGATCATTTCCATTTTCATCATCTTCATCGCAATGCATAGTTATATTGTTATTTTTCACACTGTCCAAAATATCCGATTCAGTTACTGTTTCCGAGGTCTCAACTTCAAAATCAAGTGAAAGATAATCATCAAACAGCACATCATCGTTAATTTCTTCTTTTTCCCTCAGCTGTGTCCACATTTCTTTCATTTCCTCTAAGGTAATATTAATAATAAAACATTTCAAGGAGAAAAGAAAAAATAGATAAGTTCGTTAAATAGAAAATGCACTTCGCTATTTGGAGGTTATTTTACGAAGAAATTAGCAAAATGTTCTTGGTTCCAAAGAAAAGTTCGTAAAATAGAGAAATTCGCAAAATAGAGGTTCGTTAAATAGAGGTCCGACTGTATCTTGAATTTATTTTCAATACAAACAATATATTCCTATCGATGTCTTAAACAATAAATATTAAAGCGTTTTGCGTTATCCATCAATTGACGCTTCGGTTGATACGATTAAAATTAATCCGATCTGGATAACATAAGTAAATAATGCAGATTTTTTTTTTTTTTTCAAAAATGAAAAAAAAGAAGTATTGGTTGTATTTAGCAGATATTAGAATTACATTTAAAAATAGGCTAAATTTACGCTTTTCTTTTTTGTCATAGTCACAACTTTCCAAAAAGGAAAAAGAAAAACACAAAAGAAATTTAAAAAAAACAAGACTTAAGTTCTTTCACGAATGTCTTGCTTCTTGCTGTTTATTAATTACAATTTCAAATACCACTTCCAGCTAATTGTCTTAAGTACATAATTGTTGTTTATTAATAATTCAAATGCGCAGTTTGAATTCTTATGCTTTAAAAAAATTCATTGAATCGGCAGGTACATGAATTTTCTCACTAATTTTTCATTAGCGAGTTTTTTTATTGTTCAATTTTGTTTTGAGGCACCACTGCGGTTCCGATGATCATACTTAATCAAATCTTTCGTTTCGTACGAATTACAATTCGCGTAGGAATGACGTCACGACTGTTTAGGCGTCACAGTGAAGTTGGCAAATTGATCCAATTGGAAAGTTTTGGCAATTTCGTTCCATTCCACATAAAACAGACTTAGATAATGCGTCATGTGCTATTGACGTCACCGTAAGCACGCAATAGGTGGATGCCCATCCGAAGTAGCAAGTTCTTTCTGCGATATCAGTTCCATTTCTCGGTAATATTCTAGGAAATAGAAACTTTAAAAAGTAAAAGTAAAGTGGAAACTTTAAAAGTAAAATAAAAGTCTTAATACTAAAATCTACGGCAATCCATCTCTTTCAATTTCACCATTTAGGGGAAGGTGTTGTACCTTAGACCTTTTTTACATTTTAATTTTTTACGTGATTTTAGTTACTAAAGAAAAGGATAAAATATTTGCAATGAAAACTTTGTTATTTTATATACTTCATACATTATTATGGAGTTTATAAAGCACTTCTTTCTGTGATTTTTTTTTAATTTTTTAAAAAAAGTTTGCACTAGGACCAAAGTACGTCGGTCCTTCACATGTTCTACCTTGGACTACCTTAAAAAGAAATTATTTATTTGTAGCTAAAATACATAAGTGAACAGAAACATGCCTTTAAATATGATTTTCAATCTCAATGAACATTATTCACATTGAATAAAAATAATACCATTATATAAATGCATGCTTAAGTAATTTTGAGAAAAAAGTAAAATTTCTTTATGGAAACCTACTGTCTTTGTACTAGTTTTCTCAATCTTAAAATGAAATCTTAACCAATAATACGGATTGTTAATATAACATTACACCATTTTAAATCTTCTTCATTCAATATTCTGGTAATATTTTGGCGATATTTCGCGAAATTATATCATTTCGCTTTTCAAGCCTTTTTCTTCAAAATAACTTCCAGTCTATCTCAACATTATTGAGTTTCCTTGTTTTGACTTGAAAAAGCGAAATGATATAATTTCGCGAAATATCGCCAAAATGATCAGAATATTGAAGGAAGAAGATTTAAAACGGACTGTTAAGTCAAATTTAATAAATCAGTTCATCCAATGTTGAATTGGAAGAGGTTGTCTCCGAATGTTAATTTTTTCAACTGGCGAGCTGATCCTCCAATGAATGTTGGATGTGGAAGTTTAAATAGCGCATCATCTTTGTCAATATCATATACTCTACTGTCTTCTGTAGTGAATTCTTGATCTCTTTCAAATATTGAACCCCACAGTGATTTTATGAATTGTTTAATTTTCTGCTTTGAAATATTTTACTGGTTTTTTTTTGTGAGTTTTTACAAGACAAACCCTCCAAACTTAATTTTTTTCATTATCTGCTTAGCAAAATCCTCTTCTGACAAACCAGACTCTTCAAACATAACTTGGCTTCATCTACCTCTGCTTCAGATTCAGAGCTGCAAATCATTTTTTTTTACATGATATTTTGTCTTTTTGCTTGGTTGTTTTATTTTTTACAATTGTTTCGCTGCTTTTCCTTCTTCAATTTAAAGTTTTACCGGAGTGTCTGTGAAAAATACGCGATTTTCGCTTACATCTACCCTATTGTACATTTTTATGTGGCTTTACTTTAGTTTAAGGCCTTATTATTACAGGCGAGATGATGTTTGTTGATGACGACTGTCCAACAGAAGTCGAAGAACCAAAGCCTGGAGAAGTAAGAGAAGTCGCAGGACCAAAGCCTGGAGAAGTAAGAGAAGTCGCAGGACCAAAGCCTGGAGAAGTAAGAGAAGTCGAAGGCCCAAAGCCTGGAGAAGTAAGAGATGTCGAAGGCCCAAAGCCTGGAGA
>JAFIDM010004315.1:53568742-53585832 GCA_023159025.1 Thereuonema tuberculata | reverse complement strand
TACAACTTCACCAGCAAATTTCAAGTAGAAGTTTGTGGTTTCATTTCCTTCATCCCTATCATTTACCCTCAATCTCTTTTGCTTATCAGGGGTTTACTTTCATTTCTCCAGATAAACCACAATCCCATATTTCTTCTTCTCTTATCTTTGCCTGTGTGTTTTTTTCCTTCCTTGACGCAGATCTACATTCGTATTTTTAGAAACAGCGGGGAAAAAAAGAAGTTTCCCTGCAGTCCCTGTAATATTCATAAGCCTTTTTTATTCTTTATTTTTTTCAAACAAGAAATTCCTTAAATGGGCTCTAAACCTACTTTTTTTCTATTTTAATACATTTTCATTTTTATTCCTTAACTGCTTCTTGGAAATTGCGGGGGTTCTGTAGATAGAGTTCGTGATTGTAGCAGAAATGGAATTGGAAATTGAAAACCTTTGCAATTTTGGTAGAATGAAATAGGCTGGATGATTTTAATAGAGTTCTATTTTTATTCTATTTTCGTAGAAAAATCAGGCTCCTAAAGTCAGCCAGTCTGTGTGAAAGTGTGTCCCTCTTCTACTTTCTTGTTGACCTTTATTACTTTTTTTCTCTCTTTTTTAAAAAAAATCAGTGGACAAATTAAAATAAAGAAAAACTGCATTGACGCACTTAATACATTTTTAAGTTGTAATATCTCTCAAACCTAATATCTATACAGGAAGTTCGAACGAATCTAAAGCCTACCTTCCTTAAATGTTATTTCTTATAGTTCGTTCATAATATTTCTAAAGACACGTGATCTGAGTTAACCAATCATTATCATTTTCTTTCTTCACTCGAGTTATTGCTTGGTCGGGTCTGGAATGTCGTTGTAAATTACTTCTGGTGTTTATATCAAAATCGTCATCGCGCTACAATGCTTAATTTTTATTATTTTTGCTTTTTTTTTAATACACTGAAGCTCTGTTATAATGCGGTTGTTTATATCGCGAATTCGGATATAACGCGATTTGGTCTTGAACCCTTTCTATTTTGGAAAAGGTGTAAAATTGCAAAATTTATCGTTTTTTCGCCTAAAATCAAAGGTGTAAATTAATATGCTTGTTTCCTTATTATTTACAGTAATTGAGACTCTATACCCACCCTATTGTCACGAAAATGCGTCAAATACAATATATTTTTTAAAAAAATACCAGAATCGGGACTTTTTCGTTTAACCAAAATGACTATCGAGATCTATTTTTCTGCCAATGACAACCAGTAAAGAGGCCCATGTAATCTAATAGGCGTATGAATATCTAGTTTCGATCCACGTGACTCGTCGTGTGGACAAGATGCCAAGATGGCGGCGCCAAATCTATTTTGGCTAATATAACCCATCAAAGTGTTGAAAAGATAATGATTTATGTATTTATAAATATAAAATTCTTTCACATAGCTCTGAATGATGTAGGTAATCGCGAAATGACCATTTTAAATCGATTTGGACTCGTGTGGGCGATAATAGGGTGCGATATACAACATTTGACGTCGCGAAGTAATAAAAATTCGGTTATATCGCGGTTATATCGCGATCTTCGAGAAATACCTGCTGCTTCAGCCGTTTTACCATAGAGATAGACGACTTGAAATAAAAAACTAACATTCCAAATGATTCCTCTCGATTGACTCTTCAAAGTTTTGTTGCCACAAACGAACAACGGTGTGAGTTCAGCAGCCGCCATGTTCAAAACGGAAGGACAGGGAGTAACTAATGCTCAATCGTTCACCATATATGGAGTTGTCATGTGTTTTCACTGTTAAAAGGAATTGACTAAAATAGCTAATATGCGTCGCAGATTTTTGTAAACCACTGTCTACAATAGGTCAACAAAGACATCGATGACCTTAGAAATGAATTTTAATTAACATTTTTCATTGTTAAGATGATCCTATTACAGTTGACTCGCGATAATCCGACATTTGACAGTCCGACACGCTCGGTAGTCCGACGCAGGTTGGTTCGAAAACCGACCCAATTGAGGCGGTCATGGAGGTGAAATGCACAATCACTTGCGATGAAGTTATGTCGGCTGTAAACGCTTTGATACGTTGGTGTGAGGAGAGGAAACTCGACTACGAGAACATTTTAATGTTAAAAGATATTCAAGAAAAAGCCATGACAGACTCTTTACGTAAGAAGAAACAAAAAAACAATTATATATTTTTTAAGCCGTAAATATATATGTACGTATTTTTATTTTTTATTTTAAGTCATACAATTATATTTTACATTAAATACTGTAATTTTATTTTTTTAAGACATAAATACAGAAATAAATAAGTATTACATACATACGTATTCATTTGTGTAAAACTATGCCTAATGAGTTTTTTTTTTTTATATCCTAAATGGCCGTAAAATATGTACTCAATAAGTATTGTAACAATATACGTACCATATATACATAACTTAAATTTTCTTGCCTTAGAAGTCAAAATTCGGTTTTAAAAAATCAACCTTTGGTAATCCGACATTTTTGATAATCCGACACCCCCTCGGTCCCGTAACTGTCGGGTTATTGCGAGTCAACTGTATAAACAAAGCATTCGTGATGACACTTTTAGCCATCAAGCAATGGTCCACGGGAATATGAGATGGACTGTAAAAATTTTCCTTTTCTGGAAGAAAAATTGATTAAATCCGAGTTACGTACATAGAAATTGTCTGATCAATTATTTTTCATCATTTCAAATCACGCGCTAGAGGACTATTAAATGGATTAATCTGTATTGTTAAGATATCGATAGGAATTCATATTTCGTTTTAGATCTTTCTATGGCAAAGTTTTGTCGTCATCACGTGCAAGTTTCTCGACGAACACCCACGTAGGAAGAATATCATTTACACAGAAGTTAAATATACGTAAATAAAAAGGAAGCGCATGTATGTATCGCTTTCAAGAAAATCCTATTCAATGATTCAAAAGTTCATACGGAAGACAAACACATACATATATGACCACATACAAATAGCTGATTTTATGAGCCTTTCTTAGGGAAATAGGCTAAAAATGGCAACTTGGACATTTAAAATGAATGCATTAACATGCAACTGTACTTAATATGAAGCGACCGTTTGCACAAAATATTGGAAACAGATTTAATAAGAAAATCAAAACAAGTTATTACGCAAAAGTTTAACGTGCGTACAAATACAGGAAAAATAAAAGAAAAACAAACCAGACTAAGACTAAGAGTTCATTTTTTTGAAATTGTGATACCGGGAATCCAAGATGGACCATTTCTGGTTTTCCTGACCGTCATCAGTTGGATCCGCCCAGTATCTTACATCTCAGTAAACCCGGAAAACATATAAAGAAAACAAAAGTAAACATCACAATGGCCCTCCAATTAAAAAAAAACCATCAAAACTTAAATAAAGATTAAAAAGGCTAATCAATTAATCCCCGCTAGCGATCGCTTAGCATTTAAGGGATTAATTGTTAACAATACTTGTTTATTTTTTATTTTCTTATTAAATCTGTTTCTAGTTTTGTGTAAAACGGTCACTTCGTCTTTAAAAGTTTATAAGCATTATTAATGCTTACGCTATGTGCTAAAATATTTAAGATGTTTCTTTCTCTTTTCGGTGTATGTATTCTCTCTTCCTTTAAAATTTTTATTAATGTCTGTACAATAGGTCGCGGTGCTAATGGGATGCATCCACGACCCCTGCTAAAATCTACAATAAATCTTATTGTAATGAAGCAAGAAGTGACTGAAATAGCTGAAAATCTACTTTCTTTAAAATGTTCTCCCTTTTTCTTTGTTTTTATTTAATTTTTTTTTCCAGTCATTAATATCACAAAAAAAAATAATTCTATGTTTACTATTGAATAATAATTTATGCTGTTTATATTCATGGATATTTTCCATTTTCTAATCAAAAAATAATAATTCAATGTGTTTTACTTAAGTAAGTTGTTTAAATCAGTGGTCGCCAATCTTTAGAACTTCATGGACCACTAAATGTATAATTTTAAATTTGGCGGACCACTAATATGAATTTAGAAAAAAAAAGGTAAATAATGTATATGTAATAATACATACATAATAATAATCAGAAAACTTTTATTTTATTAATATGAGATACACCCCTTAAAGGTAAATTTAAAAAAAAAAATGTCCAAAATATTGGACAAAGGGCTGTAAAGGGCTAAAATTGAAATAATGTTCCAATTTTTCTGCGGATCATCAAAAATTTTGCACGGATCACCGTGGACCACCGGTTGGCGACCGCTGGCTTAAATCAAACATTAAAGATTGTTTGAAGCATTTGAAAGCACGAGAAAATAGTGGATCCATTAAATTGCCCTTGTTTAGATATCACTATTTCTCTTCTAATGTTTGTTCGAGGAAATTTTTATCACTACCAAGCGCCAAATTTTCAACAACGACTCATAATAGAAAAAAAAAAAAATCAAGTGTGAAAGTTAGGTAGTCCACAAATATGCCTGTCAATTTTCAAGACGATCTCTTCAGCGGTTCAGAGGTTATTAAGAGAAGTACAGCCTCACGTTCTTAAACTACAATGAAAAAAATTCCCACAAATACGCTGAAATATTTAGAAACAGGGAAGAGATTTAAAAGCGTGAGCGAAGAGTAAAGTTATTTCGTTTCTGGAAGGTGTGAAGTAGGCCTTGTAAAATATTTATCAAGTCATTCTCGCATTTCATAATTACTGCGATCTAATCTAAAAGCAGGGTTGAATGTGTTCCATTAACTGGTGCCAGCGAAGATTCCTCTTTTAGCAACAAATGCCAAACATACGAGATAATTTTCAAGCGTAATATTCCACCATAATTACTCTTCTGAGTGGAGGTGGGGGAGGAACTGGGTCAGAAGGGGGAAGGGTAGGTCAATGAAAGATAAGCGTGTTTTAAAGCAACACAGGAGGCAAATTTTACGGTCAGAAGGTATTTAAAAACTCTTTCACGAAAACACCAAAGATAATACAGTCATCTGAAACCTCAAACATTGAAATGGAGATAAGCAGAAGAAAATACTAAGTATTCTCAAAAAAAAAGGAAAATTGAAAGATAATTTTTTATTTTAATTTAATTTAATATCGTGTATTACATTCCAACACGAGTTTTATCGAAGAACTGATGGAGGAGCTATGAAGGTTCCCATGTGTAAGTTTGTATATGTAACGCCCTCCACAGCCAAACCGGGAGTAGAAGCCCATAAGTCATACTTACCCATGGCCTGGAGGTTCGGAGAAAAATCCTAAAGAATTGTATATATCAAAGTCTGATTAAGGTAACCATGATGAATAGGGTTGATTATTTAGTAAAATTGGATAAACTGGTCGTCGATGTGCATTATGAACAGTTAGAAAAGAATACAACTATTAAAATATGTAATAAAGTAAAGGAAATTAGGAAGGAATTAATCGATCAAGATAATTAACTTCAAACAAAAGCAAGAAATTTTAAAAGATGCTTGCAAAACGCCTACTTTAGAGGGAAGAATAAAAATTCATAAAGGGGACGTCCATTAATTACGTAAGGTCAAAAGGGGGAGGGGGGGATCCGGTAAAATCTCACCAAACCTCCCCAGGGGGGGGGGGGGGGCTCAACGAAAATCTCACGTACACTTTTTCATGCAGAGAAAATATATACAGTCGGACCTCTATTTAACGTACCTCTATTTTCTCTGGAACCAAGAACATTTTGCTAATTTCTTTGTAAAATAACCTCCAAATAACGAAGTGAATTTTCTATTTAACGAATTTTTTCGTGGTACAGTATCTATTTTTCTTTTCCTCCTTGAAATGTTTTTATTAACAACATTCCCTTATAGCAGTGTTTCTCAACCTTTTAGTACTTGCGACCTAATTTTCAATCACAATTCTCATCGCGCCCCCCCCCTACAATAATTTTTTTCTAAACTGAAAAGGTGGACTCAAATAAATTAAATCTGTTTAACCAAAAAAAAAAAAAAGAAAAAAGAAAAAAACCTCCAAACCTAGTTTTTTAATAAGATATTTTTCTTGATATACTTGCGCCTCCCCCCCCCTTTACATTTATCACGCCCCACAGATTGAGAATCGCTGCCTTAGAGGAAATGAAAGAAATGTGAGATACAGCTGAGGGAAAAAGAAGAAATTAACGATGATGTGCTGATTGATGATTATCTTTCACTTGATTTTGAAGCTGAGACCTCGGAATCATTAACTGATTCGGATATTTTGAACAGTGTGAAAATAAAAACAATACAGCTATGAATTGTGATGAAGATGAAGATGATGAAAATGGAAATGATCATGATGCAGAAATAAAAAAAATAAAAAAACCTTCATATGATGAAATGCTAAAATCATTTGAAACAATCCGACGCGGATTACAATTTAAAGAAAATACTGAAGGTTTTTTTTAGTGCATTGCAAAGATGCAAGGCGTACTATGAGCGAAAATACTTTTTCAAAAAAAAAAAAAAATCAAGACAAAATTAACAGACTTTATTAGTAAAATTTAAGTAAGCATGTGGTAATGTATGCTTTATGTCATTAAAATTATTACTTTTTTTAATAATATTTATTGTTTATATATTTTAAATCTGTTTTATGTAGTTTAAAGTAATTTTAAAAGGTGAATCTCTATTTAACGAATTTTCCGTATAACGAACTTTTTTTCGGGATTTAGCGACTTCGTTAAATAGAGGTCCGACTGTATCATTGGAAGATTTCGGTTTTTTTCGGGTTATTAAATCAAGATTCCCGTTTTTTTTTTTGGTTGTTAAAATTTTTGAAATCTCACCAAGGGGGAGGGGGGGGGTCCAAATTTCTTAAAAAACACCTCACGTAATTAATGGACGTCCCCAAAGAAGAAAACCCGATTCGTCCATTCATAAATGCTTGTGCATGTCCTTTGCAGAACTTAGCCGGATTCGTGAATAAATTGGTTAGGAACTTTAAATTGCCTAAAGAGGAAGTAATTGTAAAAAATACTAAAGATCTCATACAGAAATAGGAACATTTGTATAATAATCAAAGGAAATTTCACTTGTTCTCATTGGACGTTGAAAACATGTATACAAACATCCCAGTAGAGGAGAATTTACTAATAATTATTGAAAAATAAGATTAATTGTTAAAATACAGGATGTGTAATTAATGAAATTACTAACAAGTAACACTTACTTTAAGCATAGATAGGAATAAGATATTTAAACAAGTAAAAGGATTCCCAATGCGATCACCTCTATCAGGACAACTGTGTACTATATACATGAATTACTTTGAATATGAATTATTAAGAGATAATAAATTACATATGGAATTTAGATATGCAGATGTATTTTAATAATTTGGTACGTTACTATTCAAATTCTTTGAAGATAAGTTATTAATAAAAGAAATGAAGAAATAAAATTCAAAATGGAAAAAGAAGTTAATAAACTAAACTTCCTAGATGTATGTTTAAAGAAAAAAGGTAATAATCTAGTTTTAAGGCATTTCAGGAAAGATTATCGAAGTGATCATTTGCTAAATTTTGGATCAGATCATGAAATTAACATTAAAAGTCCTGTAATTGATGATAACTTCATTCACAGAATTGACAGGTCGACAAGTTCTGAAGAAGAATACAAGAATAAATTAGATAAAATGAAAACAATTTTAAAGAAAAATGGTTATGGAGAAAGTTTCATAAGTAAAGCTTTAGTAAAATATAACACCTTCAAGATTAAGAAATTGAACATGGATAATGAGAAGAAAATGATAAAACCTATTTAAATAGAAATAGTATGGAATTAAAAAGAAGTTATTTTTTGTTTCAGGCTTTTGAAAATAACTTTTTGTTAAAAACTGTAACAAAAATTGATATTAATAATTTTTTTCCTAAAATATTAATTCATTTTAAAATAAACTTATGTGCATTTGAAAGCTCAATTGTTTATTTATACAAAGAAAAAAAATGATCATTTTATTTATAGTTTTTTATTAATTAATTTTTTTCTATGAGTTTTTTTTTCATCCACAAATATGGCGAAAACATGGCCGTCCACAAAAGGTTACAGAAGAATGAATGGGTTTACATATATCGAGAGACAGTTATGTAATAGTTAGATCATCTCTAGCCCTTAAATATGCATACCAACTCCGAAGAAGATTCTTCCAGCGGTATAAAGCACAATAGAAAGAGACACACACACACACATATACATACAGACTGAATGACTGATTTGTGCTAGGACAACAGAAAAAAAGTCTATTGTGCTTCTCGCCTTCTTTTCAACCCAAACATGAATATAAGCTTAACGTTTTTGTATTTAGAACCAAAGAGCAAAAACTTTCAGCTTCAATTTGGAAGGAAGAAAGCCCAGATTTAAATTGATGTAAACATAAGAAACACGGTGTTGGTTGGCTAGTGTCTGGGGATCGGGAGTCAGTCGCAAGCGAAGTGCAAAGTCGTGTTACTTGCTGACATTTTTGCTGCTGCCATATTTACTCGCGACACCGACGAATCCCCCCTTACTTTAATACATCCTTATCCATCAAACCAACAAAGAAATAAAAAATACCCTTACCGCCTCCAAGGCTTCGTGAACGTCTGTCGAGAATATTCTATGTCACAGATAGTCGAGTTACAAAGAAAAACAACAACGCATCTGGCGAAAATGCTCTAAATTAATAAAAGCGCTTAGAAAAGAAGCTTGCTAATAAAACAAAAGCGTTAATTCAATCTTCTACGACAATAAAAGCATCCAAGATAAACAGAAACACACAAACCTTTTGGCCAAAATGAAGTTTCGTAAATGCGATACAAACCAGACATCTTGGCCTACTTCCACACAAGTGATACAGTCTGTCTGTAACTGTGTCACTCTTGTTTGTCATCCACCGTTCTAATAACGTCGAAATTGGGTCTGAATCATCATGAAATCTGGCATGCCCACTTCAGAACAAGGGATGAGGTAATTTTTATATTTGAAGTTTTGGGTCCTTATCGAGAAAGGGCGCGAGAAGATCAAAAAAATTGAAAGGCATTCGAACTGAAATGGTAGATTTCTGTCGAAGTCGTAAAAAAAAAAAGGTATTTAACAATCCTCTTAATGTCTACGCGAACTTCAATTTGACTATAATTCATTGGATTCTGATAAATTAAATAAGTAATGAGGATTCAATTCATCTTTTCAGATATTGAAAAAAAAAAAAAAAAAAATTACTGAATTTTTTTTGTTTGTTTTCAGTAGAGATATAATGTAAACAAGAGCTTCGAAAGAACTTGAAGCCTACTTTTCATGGCATTTCTTTTTTTTTTTTTTGTGAAAATATCACTTTCATCAAAAATGAAAAGTCTCTCCAGTGGATTCCGGTTATTTGGGACACATCGGGACTAGTGCACTTTGGCTCGATTAAGCGGCTGTCCCAATTACGCGAAGTATCACATATGTAAATATACATGTAGTTAAAATGGTATAAAATAGACAAACTACAGTCATTACTTGAAACAATCTTCAATCACTTACTTAAACTATTTTTTAAGTTTTTTCTTTTTTTTTTTTAATGTATTTCTATGTACAGTAAACTCCCGATTATCCGCGGACCTCTCCGGTTTTCATTTTTTTTTATTATTCAATAAATTGCGGAATTAACAAAAAAATTTTAAAACTAGAATTAGGTAAAACTAGAATAAAAGAGGCAGATTTAGCGACGTCCAAGTAGGGGTTTCGTGTTTCGATACGAAAAAACAAAACCAATTAACCGATTTTTTTTGTTAAAAAGTAAGAAATTAAAGTAAATTAAAATAAAGTAATTGTTTAAAATGTGTGTACTGCCACTTTAATGTAAATAAAACATGTTAAAAGCATTTTTTGCTGATTTTCGTCCTTTTTCGTCCTATTTCGGATTATCCGCGGAATTCGCTTATCCGCGATTGCCGCGCCACCCAACTCCGCGGATAATCGGGAGTCTACTGTATTATTAATTTCAAAAAGAAGTCTGAGGAAGTCCAGAAATTCTCTGGATGAAATATAGCATATAATGAATAAAAACGATGAAATAGTTTAAAGACAAACTACAGTTTAAATGAGCAATGAAGTGTTTATATAAATATTTTCTTCTTTTACAACACCGAAGGACCCTCCTCGTCCACTTACAACGGAAAACCACTGATTCAGGGCATCCTCAACATTAGGGATCTTTATTTAGACGTTTACGTTTTTGGGATGCTTTTCCATTGCGTGTCCATTCTTCTCGCAGTTAATTCTGTTCGCAATTACGGTATATCAGACGTGCAATTGTAGATTTTGGCATTTGAGTTATCTCCGGTAAACGACGATGACTGATATTGAGGGATGGTCTTTTTTCTTTTTTTTTTTGTCCATTAGGACACATTTTTCGGCTAGAGACATTTTTTATGTGACATTTTATTGAGGCTCCAACATTTGAAAAAACATTTTAAACAAAAAAACAATCATCAAAAATCACAACACTGTAAAAGTACAGACAGCCCCCGTTTTACGACGGTTCAATTTACGACGATTGAGATTTACGCCAGTTTAGAATTTAGACCAAAATGAGGAAAAATTTATTTTTAAAAAATTAAAAAAAAGAGCGAAAATGCAGCAATAAATGGTGATCACAATCAACTTTAACAGCTTTACTTAGGCTCCGTCCACTCGTCTTTTGTTTCGCTCATTCATCATGCTTTGATTGCCTGTGAATGCTAAATCGGGTTTCATTTTAATTGTGTCAAACCGCGAACAATGGATTAGATAAAACTGGATTAAAATTCATCGTTTGAAATCTATTGTTAGATTCCAATGCAAAATCTATGAGAATTTTCGTTTCCCTTTTCGTGCCAATTTCTCAACCAGGTCCCATTCAGTAAAGATCGCAATGTAAAAGTAAGATCGTTCTAGTTCTCAAAAATGCATACCAAGTTTCAAGAAGAGCCGTCCTACTGTTTAAAAATTTGCTAGGGGGCGCATACACACACACACATACACATACTGATTGATTTGAGTTCTAGGTATGATCTAACTTATAATTTGAAATCATTTCGAAATGGGTCCTGGTCGAGAAATTTTTCATTAAAAAGAAATCATTTTTTCGAATTTCTAATCAAAGGATTTCTATTAATATTTTCTATTAATATTCTATTAATATTTTTATTAATATTTTTAATAATATTTCTATTAATATTCTATTAATATTCTATTAATATTCTATTAATATTCTATTAATATTTCTATTAATATTTCTGTTAATATTTCATTATCAATCAATCCATTGCGCATGATTTGATGCGATTAAAATTTAGACAAATTTTACCGATTTATACAATTTCAGTAAATAATGAAGACTAGTTGCGACCCGTGAAATATTCACGGAAGTAAAACAAATTCCCCATTTTTGAAAAATACAAGATTGAAAAATATGTTCTAAGCTCATTTTTTAAAAGCCATGACTTCCGCAACAGCCCACATATAATTTGAATGACATAGCCAAATTTTGTTACAATAAAAGAAAATAAAAAATGATTTATCAATTTCAGCAATAACAATAAGGAATGTCCAACAGCCAATATCAATAATCCTGTCTGGACAACAATGACGTCACGTGCATCGTCATTGTCTCGTAATTGTTGATTAGTGAGCGAGTGACTCCACAGCCGAAATTATGTAAAAACCGAGGTTTTACAAACTCTCTGATAAATTTTGACGCTTGAACTTCATGCATTTCAGTGTTAACTTCATTTATGTGGGAAAGAAAATTTCAATACGCTGATAGTAATTATGTAATCGCGATCAATCGCCGTGAAGTGAGACGAATATTAGAGACGCCATCTTTAAACATCGGCGTGACGTCATGCCTGACGTGTTCCAACGCTGCAGTGTGATTGGTTATTTCAAATTACAAATTTACAAAAATATAAATTTACAAAGATCATATAACTTTTGCCTATTAATAGGGTGATTTAATTCTTTTATAAATGTAATATCCATACTTACTCTTTAGTTCTTTTCGTTTGAGTCATTGTATTATAAATATCCTCTTCTTAAATATACAGGGTGTTTCGGAAATGGTAGACAAAGCGAATATATACGAGTTCGAAAGGTCATTTTGAATCGAAAATGTTCTATGACATTTTGTCGAAATTTTAGAGTTAGGAAATGAATGCTTTGGGAATGGTCATTTTCTTTAAATCTCATACCTGTTTTCAGTCATGTTTTCACTCTAAAACTACCGCCCCTACAACAAAAAGTCTTCGACTCAAATGTCTTCGACAAATATATTTTCGACTCAAAATAATCTTTGGAATCCGTATCTCTTCGCTTTGTCTACCATTTCCGAAACACCTTGTGTAAAGATATATTTAATAATGCATATTTTCAGGAAAGCTTCTACGCCTTTCCATTATCAAGGTTTGCATATTAACTTCGATACAAAACAGAAAAATAACATGAATTTAATAAATATGCAACATATCAAGTACAAACGCCACGAGAAGTCGATTCTTCAGTAAAGCGTATACGAGCTTAACAAGCAGAAATTACAAGCATGAACTTGTAGTTAATAATTTAATTACTCAAAGCGTGCATAATGTTACTTTGATTTCAAATTAATAAAACCCCCGCAAGTTTTACGAATTTTTATCTACCTCTACCGCTTTATTTCGATTCACATTAAGCCCTTCAGAATTTCTAATAAGAATCTTTCTTTTATTTTCCTCGTGATTGTGTTTTTCTCTATGTATAAAGTCTTTACTTCATTATTCATTTTGTATTCACATCCAAAACAGTGTTCAGCAATCTCTGATATGTCTGGATGCATTGTACTATAGATAGAAGGTTTTGCTTTCCCTAAATAGAATTTCTTACAGTTATCACATTCAATTGAAACAAACAAATATAGCACGCCCAGATCAATGAGTGAGCTCGCCTGCAAGACATTTCTTACGGTGTAGCAAAGGATATGTTCTCTCGGAAAGGCTAACAAACATCGATGTTTGTGAAAAAAATGCAATTCAAGAATTCAAATTATATTTGATTATTAAAGTATTAAAGAAGAGAAGAGAAGAAATAGGTAAGGTGAAAAGCATTAAGTATTAAAGAAGAGAATAAATAAGTAAGCTTTATGTATGAAAAAGCATACATAAAAAGCTTTATGTATGAAAATACAGAAGAATGAAAGAGAGGCTTGAAAGACAAGAAGAAGGCCATGTTTTGAAGTTTATAAGAAGATGGTTCGAAAATAGGACTCTTAATATTATAAGACATTTGAAAGACAATTGAAAGAATTTTAAATTTTAAATTATAAAGACTTGAATTTTAATAATGATTTTAATTTTTTAAATTATAAAGATTTGAATTTGAATCTGTAGTAACCACGCTCTCTATTGTTTAATTATTTCCAGGAGTGAGAATTCTTGGTCTGCATTATTATTATTATTTTCTGTTTGAAGCTAAGGAAAGGGAGATGTTTTCTCCTTTCCTTTTGAATTTTTATAACATCGCTTGAGAAAGGAAAGGCCGTTTAAGCTTTCTGAAATATTGTGTTGATGTAATGATTTAGAAGAAATTAAATGTATGTTTTTAATATTTACGGTATTTGTAAGGAGATTTAAAAATAATAAAACTTCTTGTGTTGTATTGGATCGAAATCAAATATTTGTTTTCAAAGATATCTCCATTTTCTGGAAAATATCAAAAGATAGAGATGGGCAAAGTCGTTCTTTTTACTGAACTAGTTCTTTTGAGATAGTTCTTTTTATTGAACTAGTTCAATGAACTAGTTCAAATGAACTAAGTCGTTCTTTTTACCTTAACAACCAAAAAAAAAAAAAGGTTCTCAAATACTTAATATAAAACGAAATACACCAATTCCAATAGCCAATAGTGGAGTGGTAAAAGAACGAACTAGTTCATTTGAACTAGATCGTTCGTGAACTATAGTTCTTTTCGCGAACAAGTTCATTTGAACTAGGTCGTTCATTGAACTAGTTCTTTTATACGAACTAGTTCAATGAACTTGTTCGTTCACGAACTTCCCATCCCTATCAAAAGCATTATGTCACTAACAGACTTCCATCACGTGGTGCTTTTAGATTTTGTTGTCTGAATTATCGATTTCAACCATACAAAAAAAATGATTCCAGTTCTTTTATTAATGTTAAAGAAGCAACGAATGACACTGTATAAAACACGAAATCATTCTATTAATAAAAAAAAGTCTTCTGAAAGAATTTTTGTAATTTATCATCAATGAGATCTACATCAAAAATTGACTAAACTTCCAAGAGGTCGTACTAAGTCGAGTCTTCATTCAATTACAGCAGTAGGATCGTTGTGGTTAAGGTGAAGGCCTGCCAACATAGCAGTTTTTCGAGAGCTATTTACAGGACCTTTCAACACTCTCCTCCTTCTTATGCGTTTGCGTCTTCTATGGACACAATGTAGACTGCCTCCTATAAGAGGTCAACCATTAGTTAGACAACAATAGTCTGCACTTTTGCTTTTAGTCTTCTAATGCAAGTATCAGAAGATTTGTTTTCCCGTTTTTGAGGACAAATATCATTAAAATCTCGTTAAATTATCATTAAGCATAACCGTCACAACAATCGCAACAATCACATGTATAATACAGCTCTACAACAATCACAATAAACACAACAACTGCGCCTTTTGCATTCGCAACAATCACATTTATAATAAGGAAATTAAAATAATATCAAAGATACTTTCTTATCAGAAGACGTTGCGAAGCATTGTGATTGGTTTCCCTACCTTGTTTAAGCTAACGGACTTCAGGAAGGTAGAAGTGTTTGTCCACTAGGGACAAAAATGGCAACACTATTTAATCAGACCCATTGACATAAGAAAATTTATCAGTAAATACATTTGTTGTTCAATAATCCCTCGCTAAAAGGTTACATAGAATTTTTCAAAAACTG
The DNA here is from genome assembly GCA_023159025.1 of Thereuonema tuberculata. NCBI lineage: Eukaryota > Metazoa > Arthropoda > Chilopoda > Scutigeromorpha > Scutigeridae > Thereuonema > Thereuonema tuberculata. The sequence continues at coordinate 53,570,913 of JAFIDM010004315.1, read as the reverse complement.
ATAATAACAACTCTTTACAGCTGATGTGGAGACAGTAAAAATTTAAATTGTTATTTACAGTGGTTGTTAAACTATTAAGCTTATAGATTAATAATTAAAAATCTAATAGAAATGAATGTTTTCAGTTTTTGTAAATTTATATGTATATGTAGTATAAAAGTAATGTCAGAATGTCTGTCTGTTCCCAATTACACCCACACCTTTTTTGACCTATCGGGATCAAATTTTGCACAGTAATTCCCTAAGATTTTACAGGTAACAGAGTATAATTTTGTCTTTAATTTTTTTTCTGTTAAGGGCTATTTTTAAACCCTTTTCTTCTGCAGTCTTACGGCTGCTTTACGCGCTCTCGAAAACTTGTCTGAAACCGGAAAGTGTCTCGAAAATCTCCCACTTGCTCTAAATACACAAAGTTCTAAATTGAGGCAAGTATTAAAAGCAAATCGACACTAGTGCCCTTGGCGGCCAGAAAATTTATTTAAAAACTATGGCAGTGTTAACTTCACGCTGAAATCTGGATATTCTTTGCTCATTCTTCTTTCACCACATTCTCTTCCTCGGGATTTTTTTTTTTTTCCTTTTTCTTTATCTCTGCTGTGAAAACTATTTGTTTCTCGCTTCGCCGATCTAAACGAGAGCAAAACGTGATTTTCCGCTTGCACATGTAAAGCGTCGGCATTTTCCCCAAGCTACAACTGGCAAATGTCAAGTTTTCGAGCGGATTTGAGACAAGTTTTCGAGAGTGTGTAAAACAGCCATATATGTTTTTTAAAGAGTTAGGTTTATGCAGGAAGTGGAACAACACAGGGAAATCTACCGATACAGGGAAATCTCGGTAACTCGACAAGATGCTAGAGTTCGGGTTTTTTTGACGAAATATTCGTTCGATTCGAATATTCAAATACTCGCATATTCGTCGAATAAAATTCGAATATTCCAATACATATTCGAAGTATTCGATCTATTCGAACTACTGGTCGAGTTCGAATTCTCATATTTGAATATACTGAATAGACTATTCGATTAGTAAATTAAATATTCGAAAAAGACGAATAATACTCTTGAATACGAATCTTCAAATACATTATTCGTTCCGCCTAGCTTCATTGAATTCATAAGACCACTTTTCTTTCTGTATCGCAGCTGTGCTGAATGTCCAAGTTTCCGGGCCGCCAGAGTGCGCAGTGGACAGACTTTACACAAATGCGCAACTGGTGTAGTTCGAATAATTTGTAAGTGCCTACAGAGTTCGAATATGCCCTCGAATAATATGAATGGACTGTTCGAAATATTCGAAGAGGTATTTGTATATGCGAATAGCCCAAGCCCGGAGGAGGGGGGGGGGGGGAGAATACAAAACTTTTGAATTTTCCCGGATGACGTCGGATATTAGGACTAGTACTATTATCGTCGCGGCGAAAGTTGGACCCGCAAACACGGTTATCATTGACTAATTTCTCCAGTATCAATGCCGTAAACTCCGCAGAAAATCTCAATCTCAATTATCAAAAATCTCACATACATCTTCTCGAAATCGACGAGCAACGTTAAGAATAATTTCCCTACTTGATTTTTCAGACCTTTTCTTCGTCGAAATGTTGAATGTGAATCAACGACCGCCATTTTCTCTTACATTTGAATGTGACCGACAGGCCAGGAAAGGAAAATCTATCATCTGCGTTGCATTCTGGGAGGTTCATCTTTGGCCGTACTGATAATAAATAACTGTTATGCTTATAGTTATTAAGTTATATATAAAGCATTAACTGTAAGCATTGTAATTGAGATTTCTAGCTTCCTGTGGGCTATAAATAGGAAATTACGATAATCGCTACCAATAGAAGGATTAGATATTAATCGTGTTTTTAGATTAGCGTCTCGTTAATTAAGAGTATTACTCAATTTAATCAGAAACACCCAAAAGATCAACGGGAACAGGTTTCAAGAGCTTCCTTCCACTTCTTTCCGTGGATCAATATTTCAAAAGACAAAGCTAATTAGAGGATCTTCACCCCCATCGTCTTCGTTTCTTGTAGAATTTCTTAGAAATTCATGAAAGTTTAATTTCTTTGATTAAAATAGCGAGATTGAAACTGACGACAATCAATTAATTCAGTACAAAGGAAACAAAAAGGAACTTAAAGCCTATATTCTTTAACGTGTAATTTCCT
>JAFIDM010004315.1:53523281-53551673 GCA_023159025.1 Thereuonema tuberculata | reverse complement strand
ACTGGATGACAATGTTATTAATGTTATGACAATGTTATTACGTTTTTATTAACTCGCTTTCTTGTCTGTCTGTCTGTCTGTTTGTTTCTTCTGTATAAATTTTGCAATTGAATTTAGACTAACTTCCCGATGAGCGAAAGACTTGAAACTTTAAATTATTTTTAAAAAAAAAATAAATAAATAATATACCACGTTTTTAAGACGGACTAAAAAGTAAAAATATTTTTTCCTAGCCCCATACAGATAGTCCTGAGATTGTAAATTTGTAATAGCTATGAAAATACATGAAAGATTTAAAACGAAAAACGTGGGGCGCATGCAATAGATTATTGAGATGGTATGGATGTAGTGTATATTATCTTGCAATAGATAATTGAAATGGTATGGATGGAGTGTATATTATCTTGCGCCCCACGTTTTTCGTTTTAAATCTTTCAAGTATTTCCATAGCTATTAAAAATTGACAATCACAAAGTTTCAGGACTATCTGAATGGGGTTAGAATCTGTATGGGACTAAGAAAAATTATTTTATACTTTTTAGTCCGTCTTACAAACGTCGTACATTAATTTTTTTTAAATAATTATTTTCGGTCATTTAGAAAATTGTTTTATTTACAATTATATTTTATTTTTAAATTTATTTTTAAAATACCTTCTACATTATGAAGGTTATTAATGTGCGGGAAGTAACAATAATAATATTAACAATAACAATAATTTAGAAATAACTTCTAAATTCTTTTCCTTTTTTGCTGAGTTTTGTTAATGTTTAAATTTTTTTCTCAAAATAAGCCAAAAAAGTTTTTAATTTCTCTCATTTTGTTTATTAAATTTGAAGCGATTTGCTTTTGAAGTATGAATATAGTAAATAGTAAAAAAGGTACAATAAGAACTTGCGAGACTATTGTATGTATTGTAAGACTATAAACAATTGCCACGCTGGGATTGTTTATATGAAGTTCTCAGCGCTTGTTTAAAAGTGGATTGTTGGAGAGTAACTCGGTAACTTGGCAACACGGATCTTGTGTGTTGTGATGAGTTGGTAAAAAGAAGAAAAATGGCGATTAAAAGGAACGAGACGATATGGCACAACTTTATAGAAGTAGTAAATATATTCTGCTTCTAATAACTATGTGTATCCTTTTTTATGTATATATCTAGAGTTGTGCAGCAGTGATTACAATTGAATTATTTAAAGTAAACTTAAGAAAGGCTTTACTTTAAAAAAAAAACTCTAATCTGTTCTTTATTATAATTTCTTATTCCATCGATAGTATGAATAGAAAAGGTGAACCAGTACAAAGATGTTCGAAGTAGTGTCAACAAACTTCATGAGTATTTCACTGAATCGTAAAACGTGGAATCGTCGATTCAACAGCGGAACGGATGCGGATAATTGGGTTATCCAAACATAGTTATTTGGAGGTTACTTTTAAGAAGAATATAAAGTAAGTGACTGTTAATTATTATAATACACAGGACACTGGGGTTATTTAATACATTCTATAATTAAAACCTGGAAGACATAAAAGAATTTATGTCAACGAAGCTTGATATTTTAAAGAGAGATAATCGTCATTAGGAATACGAAACCTGAATATTTTACCTAAAGAAATACATGCAAGAATACAGAGCAGTTAATGTGGTCAATTTGGATATTAACTTTTAATAATAAAAGGAACTTTTAAAAGTTAAATATAGGAATAAAGGATTATATAAGCTACACTAGTTTATCATATAAGGTGATTAACCATTTTGAACATTTACATACGGTGATTAACCATTATCATGATCAGTAGACATAGAAATATTCTTGCAGTAGGTGAAAAACCAATTATATTACATATAAGGTGTCAAAGCATTTAGACGTTTATTTGTGTAAAGAGCTTAGAGTACTAATAGTGTTAATGTATGATACAAGTGAACTATAAAGAACTTTAGTGCAATTTATCAAAGGAATAGAAGATAATAATGTTGCTTCAATTGATGAAACTGTAAATCTTAATATACAATTTTTTTAAGATATAAACTTTATATGTTTAATAGTTAAACATTATCGTTGGATCCAATTTTCATTACAAAAAAAAATATACACAGGTTTACCTTTATAATTCTTATCAGATCACAGACAATCATTATATGCAACTACTCTGATAAACCAATATTATATATTGGTTTATATTATTAACATATTAACTATTATATTACATATTAATATTATTAATATATTAACTATTATATTACTCTTACAATGAAAATGTACTTGTGCTTTTGCTTCTAATTTGCGCGACTCAGCTGTAGCCGGTACAGTCGCCTTACGAAGGTGGTTCAGCCTATTCGCCGCCCTCGCGCTTTAAGGGCTATACGCACTACTCCGTCTTCCGTTACGTTTCCGTAACGTAATTGCTTAAGTGACGCTATGTCGTCAGTCACAAGAACGGGGAACAATTACCTGAAATAATAATCACATTTCACTACATATTTCTATTGATCTACATTCAAAAATTTACCATTCTAAAAATTCAGGTAATTGTTCCCCATTCTTGTGACCCTGAAGACATAACTACATCACTTAAGCAATTACGTTACGGAAACATAACGGAAGATGGGAAAGTGCGTTTAGCCCTTTAGAAGTTCCCGTGGTCCACGAAAGCGGTCGATTTTGATGACGTAATTAAAAGATTTTGTGGCGAAAAAAATTGTATAATATTTACAGTATACTCTGTGTATATTAAACGTGTGTATGTTATTTTATTATTATAAAATTTCGAAATACATATAAATGCATTTTTTTTTTGCCCCGTGATGCCTTCGCAGCTGAACGTAGCCTATAGCAGAAACGTTATATGAAATTTTCCCAGATCTAAAATTACATAAATGAATGTTTAAAGTTTTCATAAACAGCATGACACAATATTTAAAATTCAACAACTTTATCTTTGTTTGCTAAGAGAGTATTGATTGCCTTTAAGTTTTCAAGCCCTTTATGTCGGCGGAAACGAAATCTTCATTTCCAGCAAAAAAACTGGTAATCATTAGAAAATCAACCATCGGCCTGAATTACTCTTAACAAAACTGGGCTCTGGCTGAGGCATATCTGAAAAATCGGGAAAGTTTTGGAGTTGCTTTGTATTGTCAACGTAAGTCTGAACACGGAGTCTAACGATCGAGAAAAATGACATCAGACCAATCACAGAGCGTTTTCATTTTGATGACGCAGGACACTATTTCTGTCTATTGGAAGGCCGATTTCTTGATAAATATTTAAAATTGAGCCGAGATTTTTAGGATGGTAAATTTTTAAATTTAAAATAATTGTAAAATATTGATAGATTAATGAAATATAAGGTCAGATGTGATTTTTATTTCATAGAATTGTTCCGCATTCATGTTCTTTCAGCATTGCAGGCAGAACTGATTGCCGTCGATGATAAAAAAAAAAAAAACCAGTCGTACTGCAATCCAGGCGTAACTGATCGGCCAGATCATATCCAAATAAAACTAGAAACTTATTAGAGGCCCATATTTTCGTGAAACGAGCTACAATACTTTAACAGAACGAGCAACTACACGAGCATAATGAAAATTCGTAATACTACAATTTTACTAAATTTGATGTAAACGAATAAAGTTACAGCTTGAGATTTAGTGAGATTATCCGCCTTAAAATCCAGTTTCAAATCCGAGGCCGGTGCAAATCCGTGCAACTAGTTCTGGGCGAGTAATGAAAATCTATGGGCCGGAGCCAAGTTGATCTGTTTCAATTTACGTCGCTAATCGCGTGGGTGCAACCATCTAACGAACATTTGTTCAGCCAAAACAAATGAAGACAAATGGAAAAGTGGAGATAGCCTCAAACCCAAGAACTCATTTGTAAGAGATTCGTTCTCCGGACACAGACACGTGCTCCATCAGGAGGCGCTGCCATAAATTCAAACGCGGCAGATAGTTTATCTTCCCACGTCGTCAGGAACTAGGACCCCTGTCTTGGCTCAAGACCTGTGGGAAAACGATTCTACCTGAGTGGAATAGTTTAGGTTTAAAATAAGAAATTTCGAAAGAACTTAGGCCTATAATTCCTTAAAATTACTTTTAAAAAATAAAGTACTTACAGTGCTCGCGCTTAAGGTTGAAACTCCCAGAATGCAAAGCAGATTATAAATTGTCCTTTCCTGGCCGTTTCTAACATTGAAATAGAAGAGAAGCGACCTCTACTATTTCAATGTTAGCGAATGGCCAGGAAAGGACAATCTATAATCTGCTTTGCATTCTGGGAGTTTCAACTTTAAACGCGAGCACTATAATTACCTTAAAAATTGTCATATTTTATTTTGTTTTTCCTTTTTAAAATTCGTGAAAACGATAAAAAACGAAAACATTAAACATTTTTGTCTGTTTCACGACTTTTCTTTTTAAAAAACGGGGTGTTTAAGTTAATATTTTAAGGAAAGTCTTTCCAACTTCTTATTATATTTTTTAAATAATAATTTTTTTTAAATTAAAAATGCTATTTACGTTTAAATCATTGTATTTTATAAATGTTACACGAAAGGGGCCGCTCTGTTTTGACTTTTCTAAAAGCATTTTTTTAAAGGTGTTAGTTTATTTCTAATTGTTATATTATTAAAATATTTGTATTTTTTAAGTTACTGACAACGGCCATTAGTTCAACGAAAAAAAATTACGCAGAATGGTGATGGAGGATAAGAGGATAATAATTTCTTCAATTAACTGCGTCATTTCATTTCGTTTCAACGTGACCAGCGGAAGTCAATAGCTCTAGAACATTCCCTGTGGTGATTCGTTTGGATCTCTGCCTTCTTTCATTTCTTTCGCGGAATTCTGATATTTTCATCCGATAATAGAAGTGGAGGAACGAATAAATCTTAGGCGATCTAGATCGATAAGTATTTGGATCGTCGCCCAACTTTATTGGAAAACTATCGGAATGGAAATGATGATTAACGGAAGGGTTTAACTGCAGCTAAGAATCGAACTATTAAAAAACAAAAAACAAATCGAGTAATTCTGATGAACTGACGAAAAGATAGTGAAAGAGGGATGATCGAATAGTATAAAACATATTAAGTTATAGTAAACCATCACTAATCCGGCATCATTGGGACCGGTAGGGTGCCGGTTTAGTGATGTTGCCGGATCACAGAAGGCGATCCTACCTTTAAAATACCCTATCAATCAGTAGAAGTTGGTTAATAAAGAAAAAAGAAACATTATATGAAAATCAAGTGAAATTTTAATGAAATAAATGCTACGGTAATTGTGTTGACTTACACAAAAAAATCCGTCACTGCTGCTTCCACGGTGAAGAAACATTTCTTTTATTCATTGGAACCATGGCTGGGGCTAAAAGTGAGGAGATTAGTAACAGTAAATGGATAAAAACAAATTGGATTGGCCTGTCTGTGTTTGCAAGTGACGCCAACAGTGTTTATGTAAAGTCACTGCATGCTCCAAAGAGACAAGACCATGTTGTGACTATGTTTATGCAGCAAGTAGCGCCATCAAACAGTAGCGGCAGATTGGTGCGGGAAATTTAAAATTAAAATTAGTGCTAAGGGATACAAAAAAGTTGTAAAAGAATTTAACGTGCGTAGGGTAATCAATATTTAATGCTTAGGCCACCGCACATTTAAAAACTAATACTTTAGGAAAAAAAAAAAAAAAACACTAAACAGAAAGCAGGAGAGCATGATTTTTAGAAAAAAATGTAAGGAAACCTCCCATATTCTTACGGATCCCGATTGTTATAATGACAACATGTGTAACGTTAAAAGATATGGTTTCACCAAATCTTCTCGACGTATGATTTACTAGTGAATTCATAATTGTTCCCATTTCATTCCATAATTGAAACATGAGTGCAGGGTTTTTTTGTTTTTTTTATTTAAGTATATTTTTTTAATTTCTCTTTCTATCTTCCCTTACCTTACTTAATGGAACGGTCCACGATAGTGCTTGTTTCTACCTGCATGGATTGAATTCGCCTACACCCATGTGACTAATTACCCTTTCTTGTTCTGGAATGCTCTTTATTTTTATCAGCTTGACAATGATTCGTTGATCGAATTGAAATCGCTAGTCTTTAACGTTTTAAATTGTGTTTGTTCTTTTTTAAATTGTTATTTTCAAATGTGTGGCCTAGTATTAAATGTTGGATACAAAATTTGTGACTACAGCAATTTTTGCTGTATTTCGCCATCGTGTGATAGCCCGACATTTCATGTAGTAAGAACAACTGTCGAATTGACTTGAGGAGATCGAACTCCCCGCACACATACACACATTTTCAGAATTGAAAAATAAAATGTGTATTTTCACAATCACAACTCGAAATGTCATCGATTGAATCTCGACTGCTTCGTTGTTACTGGGACTCATCAGATTTACTCACTACCCACTTGATAAACAGTTGAGAAGATATAGAAGAATCTGCATCTCTTTCGTGTTTCAGCCTGTGGGCCCCAAAATAAAAAAACAATAAAAAAATTCAACAACCACTGCACATTCAAAACATTGACTAGCTAAGAGACATTTAAATTAAGCATTAAAAACACAAGACCGCACTAAATTAGGAAAAATAACTAGGCTTAACAAGTATTAATGAAATATGATTTTTTTTTCCAGCCTTCAACAGGTTTTCTAATGCACATTAACCTTCGTTTTCGTCCAGTATACAGTCACTGAGCTAAAGGAGCCGGATTAAATTAAATGTAGATTTTTCATTAGTTATTTTTCCTTCGAACGTGCCCTGGGTTCACCCAATTCTTTGTAAAAGGGAACTGGGTTTCTTTTCAGAGTAAGCCAGACAAGTATTGGGTGGGCCAGTCAATCTCAACTAGTCCCGATGGTCATTGAAACGCCGGAGTCTATATCTTCGACACCCCATAAGTTCAATGTATATAAATTTTGCTGTGGAAAAATATCTAAAAAAAGCTGGCGCCATTTGCAATTTCGTTACCTAAAAGTCACGTGGTTTTGGTAACAGTTAAGTGATCCTCTCAGAATCTTCGATGATCTAAGTTTTTCTTTCCTTTGACAGTTGCTCACTTTTTTTTAATATTCCATTTCGTTTCGAAAAGCCAGAAGAGTTCATCTCAGTCAGGGCCTTGGAAAGCAATTTCCCCCTCTCGTTCGCTTCACCTTCGGCATTTCTCCGGAGAATAATCGGAAAAGCGGAGGGTTGCGAGAATTTACGTTGAGATGGGACAACAATAATCTACGATCAGTTTAAGCGCTCCAGACGGAGACGAGAGAGGGGAGGAAAAAAACGGAGAATATATTGATAGGCTGATAGGCGGAGAGGAATGTGACGGAGCAGCAAACAACTGTAGCGCCTGAGGGATATCGGTCTTTGTAAAATGTAAACAGCCTCTAAACGTGTCAACAACCGAAGTCTTTCCGTAAACTGTAAACAACACTAATCATCTTTACGTAATCACCTGAATCTCCCAATGGGATTCAAGATATATGTCAGAACGCGAAGGAAGCAAAGACAGCTTGTTTGCAAAAGATTTGGCGCATTAGAAATAAGACGAGAATTAAAAGGTTAAAGCTGGCGAGCCAAAGCGGTAGAATGTTTGTCATAAACCACACGATATGATGTCACCGTTCAAATAACCGATTGCTATGGACGTTTTAGAATAAATGAATACTACAGCAAGTCCTAAAGTAAAAAAGTAAAAAAAAAAAACCAACATCAACACGAAGCAAGAACTGTAAATTGCTTTGTTTGTTTCAGATTTACACTGTCGTATTGCCTACACAAAATCCACCCCTAACATCTATGTCGTGGCAGATGTAAATAAAAAGGAATTGCTTACTTGTCACAGTGTTATACAGTCGTGTGTTGCAGGACCAATTCGATAGGTGTGAAGTCTTGATGAAATTTTAGGCTAACGAGAGTTCTGGTGAAGCCCTCGCAGGGTGGATCATCCACATTTTCGATTCCCTTAACGTATTCTGGATCCCCTTAAGAATCCCCTTAATCAAGAAGTTGCTAAACAATATAACTTCTATCTTCTTTAAAAATTATTCCTTATTTTATTTTTTTACTTTTATGGTAAATAACACAATAATCTTTGTTTTAAACTAGAAAATCCGCTGAATAATATCAAAATACTTTTCCAATTCGATCAACTCAATCCTATTCGTTAATTTCAATTCCAAATCCTACTTTTATCTGAAAAAACTGTCGATATTCGTCCACTCCACCAAGTGGTCAATCTGACAGAAAAGCTGTTGTCACACTTTGACTGGAGATCCGAGATTTTTCCAAGGTTATTTCTCCTCCTGATGGGCCCTAGGGTTTATCCAGCCCTCTATATAATAGGAACCCGGCTTTCTTTTTCGGGACTCGATCTTAACTCTACTGAGAACTGAAACATCGGAATCTTCGGCGATTCTATGAGCCAAAGCTACGGAGGCTCGAACGGGAAATGCCTTCCCTATCTAAAATCACATTTTGATACACGAAAGAAACTAAAAAAAAAAAAAATAGCAAATACTTTAAAAGAAAAAGTATGTCTTTATTCATATACAGCATTTAAGACTTTGTGAAACGTTTAATTTTATTTTTTTTTCTTTTGCCCAGTTTCTTACGAAAGTGAGTTTATGAAATCACTCAATCTGTGCGTATGTCATGTACACAGAACCCTAATAACTTCGGAACCGCTGGATGGATCTTCTTGAAGCGTGGTATGGATATTTATGGACTCCAGACGACCTAGTTTTCAAATTTTCCAAGCGAGTCCTTGTCGAAAAATCTCACAGAAAGACATCACTAACAAAACAATAGATATAAATATAAAATCCCCACATAAAAATACTCCTTGAATCTAAACAATGGATTTCTATGATGTCTCAACAATGAATGTTAAAAAAAAAAAAAGCAATCCCATAAACAGGCCGTGCAGACCCACGGGAGCGCGGGAGGTAAAGTTTCTCAGCGTTTCGTGACCAACGGGACTAGATTGAGGTCGGGAGGTCGCCCCAACGCCCGCCCGCCTTTAACTCCCGGGAAAGAATCCCGGCACCCATTCTACAGAGGGCTGCGTAGACCCTAGGACCCGTTTGGAGGAGAATGGAGCGTGGAAAAATTCCGGCCCTCCGCCGAGGCCAAGAATCGAACCCCGCTACCTCCAACTGTGCATGTTAATCCTTTTAATAATCTGCGCGGTGTGCCCCTACCAAAAAAAAAAGGATTACAATTGAAATTACCAAAAAATTCAATCAAAAACAAACCTGAAAAACGACCCCAATATCGTATTTAAATGCTTATATTACATCTTTTTGCACATTAAAGATTTATTTCTGAAAAAAAAATCACGAAAGAATTAATCTTGTGTGAATCTCAGCCGCGAAGAATCCTGATGTGTCATCACTGCTGTCTTGTCGTCTCTCGTCAACAGACAGCGAAGGAAAAAAAACGCAGGCAGGGGCGGATGTTAGATCTGCCGTCACCAGTGTTTACGTTGCCCGGTTACTAGCGCACATCGGCAGCGGCGGGTGGCTGACTGCGAACGACCGTTGAGTGTCGCATCATTGTTAGAGCTTTGACAAACCATTGATTGATCGTCTATTTTTCAGAGCGTCTTTACACAACGATTTTCTACTTCCAAACCGCTCGATATTTCATTTTTGCTTTTTTCTTTTCGTCCTCTCCAACCTGCACATCGTTTGCAGAGATGCCGCGGTGATTACAAAGGATATGGTGGGAAACTGAATGGGCCTTAATTAAAAGTGACACTTTGAGCTTCGATTTTTCTTTCCCACCCTTTCTCGAAGTAATGGATGATGTGGGGTTTCCCCCCCCCTCCCTTTTCATACCGAGATAAGAAAGAAAAAAGACGACAAAAAAGAAAAAGCAGTCCCTTCGACAGTAACACATTTTCGTGAACCACCATACATCTTCCATTTTACCCGAGTGCAAACTTAATGACATAAAGAATAGTATTTAATCTCTGGAATTAATGAATCTCGGAAGACACGATCGAAGTGAAAAATTGAACAATGTCTATTTATTGTTCATCCTTTCGTTGTAGCCGAATTACATCATGGATATTTCCCTCCACCCCGTGTTCTACATTTCCTATTCAGTGACGGGCAAAAATTCGAAATTTTTTAATGTAATAAAAAGTATTCGAGATTTACTTAGCAGTCTTTCACGGGAGGCGGATGTGGACATTTTAAAGGTAAGAACTTTGTAGCGTCGCAAAGAAAGTGACCAAGAAACTGCCAGACGGGAAATCGTAAGATCCCTTCTGCGATGTTTCATTTGTAAATAAAACAGAAAAAAAAAACCAAACATTTAACACTAGGTTAGGTTAAGTGAGGTTTGGAAAACACTTAACTAGGTTTGGAAAACACTAGGTTAGGTTTTCCAAGATGTTTAGATAAACAGGAAAAAAAACATACTTTCCGTTTCGGAATGATCCTCGATTTTATAACTTTTTGGTCAATCTCAAAATAGTTCTAAAGCAGGGCGAACACCATACAACTAGTTGTCGAGATGTGTGGCTAACTTGATGTTAGAGCGCTTTTTCAGAACAGTTGGTGTGGCATTCTGGCCAACTTAAGTTGTTGCTGTTTTATTTCATCGTCGAGTCGGGCGGAAATTACCCAATCACAGGGCAGCGTTGGAACATGTCAGTCTTGATTTATTCTAGCCACTGAAGTCTTGACGTCACGCCCATTTGAAGACATAGCGTCTCTGTTTTTCTCCCCGCTTCAGCTCGACGGCGAGCGAGTACACAATTAGCATCAAAGTATTACGAGTTTCTTTCACACAGAAATAAAGTTTATATCGAAATGCATTAGGCGTCCGAATTGATCGTAGATTTTTTAAATCCTCGAATTTTTCGGATTTTGCAAAGCGGCGGCTGCGTTCGCATGGAATTCTGGGATAGCCGCTCGCCGGTAGTGAAAGATAGTGAATAGGGTTGATTGTTCGCCCGACTTTAGTTGGCAGTTGGCTGGTGTTCGCGCCAGCCATTCACAGCCAGCTTGTTGACGGCCAACTAGTTGTATGGTGTTCGCATAGCTTAAGACCCTCATTCTTCTCATTTTATAGATGTGCTTCCGCAAAGACTTCAATTAATCTTCTAATTTTCTTAAAACTACAAAAAATAATAACGTATCGATTTCATCCCTAGTGTATCTACTTAGGAATCGTTTCGTTCCAAAAATAAAAAAAAAATTATCCTTAATTCCACTGGTTCGGTATGGTTCGGAACTACCAATAAATCAGTAAGTTTTTAATTATTCAGAGAATAAAAAGTTCCCCAAAAACCTCAAAGCCAACTTTGCTTAAAGAGTTGGGTTTAGTTTCCTTTAGTCTATTTATTAATTTTTAAGTCGTGAAAACAATTTATGAGAAAAGCTTTCATTCATTTTGAAATTATATAGTTTTACCTTATTAGAAAATAGAAAATTTTCATTTTTGTAAAAATGAATTAAATTCGAAAATTCTTACTTAAGTTGCCGAAATCCAACTGATAGTAATGATATTAAAGCACTAGCAGCAAAGGCTGTCGGACGACAGGCATAAAAAAATCTGAAAAATCATTTTATTATCAACTATCAAATATAAAGTAAATGTAATCTAAATACTGTGCTAACTTGTGAACGAAGCTTCTACGGCAAAAATGGTTTTGAGTTTCGAAATCAGCGTAAAAAACTGAGTACGTACGCCTAATTTCATTGAAATGGATGCAGTGGTAACAAAATTATTTGGTTTTGAACGTATGTTTTGTTAGAATTTCAGTTGTCGAGGTCAGTTCCCAAGGATAAAATTTCAATGGAAACAACATGGAATGACACAATGAACTAATATTTTCATCCAATTTGAGTACCCTTGATTTAATGATATCATTGAGAACCGTTGGATCTATCTTAATAGCTTAATTATTTGAGTTACAGGCAGCTTATTGTGCTTTAATTCTCTGACAATTTATAGATTTTATAATTATCTTTCTTCAAGTAATTTAATAATAATGCATTGTTCCATTACAATATTAAATAATGTAGATGTCATAATATTGTTTCCTACTAATGATTGTAGCAACCAAACTCACCTTTGTATTATCTAAATACTGCGCTAACTTGTGAACGAAACTCCTCCGGCAAAAATGGTTTTGAGTTTCAAAATCAGCGTAAAAAACTGAGTAAGTACACCAAATTTCATTAAAATCGGTGCAGTGGTAATAAAATTATATCGAGTTACGGACAGACAGACAGACGAACTTAGCCAATTATATAAGTTGATGTGTAAATTTAAGCGAAGGGATTTCAATGAATTCTTAATTATCGACATTAATTGATCGTTTCTTGTCCGAAAATATATATGCCAAGTTTCAAAAAGATCTGTTTAGTCCAAAAGCTATTAGGGAATGATAAAAAAACACACAGACTGATTTTTACAAACCTCACTTTCAATTGAAGGGAGGCAAAATGTACAATGTTTCTCATTTTTGGTTGCATTCGATTTACTTCAACAATGTATCCCTCCGCCTCAAGTTGTAAGCCAGGGATGATAAACTCTGTCCCGCGGGATGTTGTTTCAATAGGACATTTAGTCAGTGGCTTCCTTATAAACGTCATCTTAGTTCATGTTTTAGTTTCTGTTGCACTACATGATTTGCAGAAATGGCTAGTGCTTCTAAAACATAGTTGGCGCGGAATAGTTAGTATTTAAAATATTTAATATTTTAAACTTACTCATGCCAGTCTACTATGCGTGTTTATCATTTTTTCAGTAAATTTTGAAGGAAAATTAAAAAAAAAAAAATTTCATTTAGTCCTTCTGTAAATAAGTTTGCCATTCCTGTTCTAAACTTTTTTTCAGTGATAGAAAAGAATTCGAAATTTTGCAATGTATCTAAATATTATACATTAATAAGTTTTCTGTTCTACCAACCAAAAAAAAAAAAACGTTTTCCTTACAAACTTTTGCTAAACATGATAGAAATAATATTGTAGTCAATTTCCTTCACGAGGAGGATTATGTTCGTGGAAAACTCCGTGGTAACTGAAACACGATTTTACCTATGGGTAAAATGGGATTAGGTTTCCGCGAACCCTCTTCACTGTACACTTTTCGCTTCCCGGATTCTATTGAATTTTTCCAGAGATTATCGTAATGGTTTGCGCTTAGGAGAGCTCGTTGAAATACTTTCATCAGCACTGCGCTTCGCTTGTCAATGTTAAAGTTTAATAAATTAATCAAAAAAGTAGCGTAAAACGTTTGAGAACATGTGAAACTGAATTGCTAACACAACAGAAGCCGCGAAAACAAGACCGCAGCTTTCCTTGGTTAGCTCGTGACGACGCACCACGATAGGCCTCTCACAAGTTTTTTTCGTTACTGCCCATGGCCGCGAATGGGCGCAAAGAGACCGAGTATTTGGGTTGTACTTCTTCAGAAGCGGATCCGTAGGACGAAGCTTTATTTTTATAATAATTTATTGAAGATTAGACATAGTAGCAAGAGTTTTGGAAGAAAATCTTATTTTGTTTGGCGGTAGAACATAAAGGCCGATTCTGCAAAATATCTGCTACCATAGACAAAACAGGAGTAGATGCAAAAAATTCTTCTTTAAACTTCTCGAATTTTTCTTTTTTATTCCTTTATTAGGTCGCTACAGCATCTGCTTCTCTCCTATTCCTATAGCTTTTGTTGCACCTTATGTTTACAGTGGAGTTACTTAAATGACTTCACATATCGGACTTCTCGTATACTGTTTTAAAATTTCTTGTCCAATCCCAGAATTTCGTAAGTTAGGTAAAGAATACAAATCCTTTTCACGTTCTTCATAAAAAATGAAAATGAAACGGCGCTGTCTGTAAATCCACGAATAACAGCTCCATTGTGAATAGAAATATTTCGTTCTGCAAAGAACGGTACTAATGAACTCACTATAGGCCGACACATCGTTATTGACGATCCAGAATTTTCGCGATTTCACGTGATTGACGCGAGAATAGCCTCTATCCATGTCTTCTCACAAAATGGCGATAAAGAAGGCTTATCGACTCCGGGGAAGAAGCGGCCACGAGCAAGCCCCATTACTGATGTCGACGATTTTGACCGATGCCTTATTCGCCGCTGCATCCATCGCCTCTACGCTTAAGGTAAAATTCCAACTTTAATATTTTTTCTCTAGCATTTTCCTAGTGACAGACATTCACAATACTACATTCCTTGAGACCTGCTAAAGAGGCTAATGGCCAAATCTCGTAATTTCCGTGATTCCCGCGCAAACGCGATCGTCAAGAACGATGTGTAGGCCTGTAACTCCAAGGCACTACAGCCCATGTAGGCCTTGGCCTCCTTAACAATATGAGCCCACTCTTTTCTATCTGGAGCCTTTCTCCTCCATCCTTGAACCTGGAGCTTTTTCAAATCGCGTTCCGCATCATCAAGCCACCTAAGTCGTTGTCTTCCTTTTAATCTTCTACCACCAGGGTTTCCAATGAAGAGTTTCTTAACTCCATGGTTCAAATTCATCCTTTGGAGATGGCCTACCCATTGAATCCTTTTACTTTTAACAATTGAAACCAAGCCTGGCTCCTGAAATAATAACGATACTAATGGGAAAGTCATAATTATACAAATGTGGTTAGATCTCTTTACTCATAAAGCCAATGCATGGGCCACTATCAAATAACAGTGAGTCTTTAAAAATTCAACCAATAATAACCTCCATCTGCTTTGTTTAGACAAAACTTTGGACTAAATAAAAAAATAATAATCTCTGATGCTACATACTCCCATTGATATTTACTTTATTTATTCTATTTGATTCAAAAATTACCAATTCTTGCCAACTGTTTTTTTTTTCTTCGAGAAGCAGATCTTTTCAGAGCCGTTCCGGCATAGCCTAGTGGTGTAGGGGGCGGTCTAGCAGATGGGTCGGAACCTGGGTTCCAAAACTCAAAACTTTTCTTTTTCTATGTTGACTGCGTCTTCATCTTTCTCTTTAAGTGTGGATTCATTCGTTAATGACTTCCTAAGGAAAGCAACGGGAAAGCACCTCAGTATCTGTTCCTCGGGAATTAAATGGGTACTTCTTGGGGTTACTCTAGAGCAGCTTTGAACACGGACCTCGGTGTACAGTGAATGATGGGACCTTATTAGAGCTTCAAGGACCTTACTTTTACTCATCCTTCATACTGAAAGGCAAAGGCCACAGTTACGCAAGTAAATCATGTTAGAAAACATTTTTATTCGCCCTGTACAATGAAAGGTACGGACAACAATTTTACAAGAACTTCAAAAAGTACGTCAATATGTTCTTACTCACACTGTACAATGAAAGGTCGTAAGAGATAATTTTTAAGGACTTATATTGAAACCCTTCTGTATTCACTCTGTATAATGAAAGACAACGACAAGAGTTTCACAAACACTTTAAATAAATTTGCTCTGAATACTGAAAGAGTTCAGAGGTTTATTTTTCGAGAACTCAAATAGACCAGGGAGGTATGATTGCTTATATACGTCCTGTTTCTCAAATGTAATTAACCCCAGTGGTCAACTTCGCGCCTTATCCAATTTGAAAATATGAATCTCCAAAACCTAATCTTCGCAAACAAGATTCCAGTGCAACAAAATAAATAATCAATCGCACAGAGTCTCCAAAGGATGAATTTATTTCCGCATTTAAATTACCGCAGAAGTCCCTCGCCTCATTAACTAAGTTCAAGACCGGTGGCAATAAGACGAACGCACTGATACGTGTGAGTTATTAGAAAAATCTGTCTTGGAGTGAGTGGATCATGCCGCAATTCCTAAACACTTTTACATCTTTCATTTTATGTCAGACTAGCAGCAAAGCCTGTCGGACGACAGGCATAAAAAAATCTGAAAAATCATTTTATTATCAACTATCAAATATAAAGTAAATGTAATCTAAATACTATGCTAACTTGTGAACGAAGCTTCTACGGCAAAAATGGTTTTGAGTTTCGAAATCAGCATAAATAACTGAGTAAGTATGCCAAATTTCATTAAAATGGATGCAGTGGTAACAAAATTATTTGGTTTTGAACTTACGTTTTGTTAGAATTTCAGTTGTCGAGGTCAGTTCCTAAGAATAAATTTTCATGGAAACAACATGGAATGACACAATAAACTAATATTTTCATCCAATTTGAGTACTTTTGATTCAATGGTATCATTGAGAACCTTGGATCTATCTTAATAGCTTAATTATATCGAGTTACAGAGGACAGACAGACAGACGAAATTAGCAAATTATGTAAGTTGATTATTGTACTTGAGCTAACTCCTTAAGCACAGGATATTAGAGATTTGGTCTAGCAATAGCAATACTCTTAATTTGTGTAGGAGCTTAATAAAAGGATTTTAGAAGAAAATAAATTGAATATAATTTTGTGCTAAAGCATAAATTTAAGGGCGACCCCTAATTTTTATTAATCGTTTAAAAATTGAAAAAAAGGAAGTGCATTAACGTAAGGAAAAATAAAAAAAAAGTAAGGAAAATAAGAAAAACAAAATCAAACATAAAACCAGTAATATACTGATTCGAACCGACAACCTCCAGCATATGAGTCTGAGATATTACCTATCAGGCTACAGCTGACAACTGAAATCAGATGGTTGCATTTCCAACATTAAGCTAACAGCGGAAATCCAATGAAAACATTGCTAAATACCTCGAAAATGGGGAGCCTCGGCCTCTGAAAATATCCTATTCCTACGTTGTTTGGGCCTCTGAACACGATGGTGAAGTCCGTTTGCCGATCCGACCTTCCGTTCGGGAGTTATTAGGGGAGGACAGACACAGATGGACAGGACAAACGGAATAGCTCACAAATCGGTCGCTAAAAAGCTTTAATATGCAATTTAGATGTCGAAATATATATTTCTGTCTGTCGGTCTGTGATCGAGATAGCCAGAAAACGATTTTATCCTACAAAGCTAAACCTTTAGTAGATGATTTATGGTACTTAAAGATAAGGATTTGAGAGACAAATATTACAAAAATACACAGTTAAATCACTATTCACGTACCATACGTAACCTTAGGAGTAAAGTAAAATTTTAATACCATACCAGCTAAAATGTCTCCACACTCTATAGTTAATCTACTGGAATGTACAGCTATATTTTCTTTCGATGGTTTTTTTTTGTTTTGTTTCGATAGCAGCTTGAAGAGATCTTGCCTCCCCCACCTCTGAAAACGAACGTTTTCTTTTTCTTTTTGATATTGATGGTCAGTTTCCTAAGTTGTCCCTATTCCCCAAACTAAAATCCTATTTATGCCTCTGAAGAGAGACAGCACGATTAGAAATCTCTCTTACTTTGAAACATCCAAAAAAAAAAAAAAAGAGGCTTAACTGTAGGTTTTTCATTTTTTCCTAATGATTTTTTTTATTAAAACTATTGTAAAAAAAAAAAAAAAAATTCATCAAATCTAGATTAAAATCCAATACGGTGATAGGGCGGCATCTTCAAAAAGTTTGATGATTAGAGATTGTGTTGAATTGAGCCGAAACAAGCTAAGATGATTTGGACGTCCCAAGACAACGAAGAAGCAACAGCTGCTCTTAAAGAATGTTGTGTTCGCAACAGAAGACCAATACAAATCTCCACCTCAAAGGAAAGGACATACAGTCAGCTGCAGTTCAGAGTTTTGTAACGTTTTTCGAAATAATGCTAGTAAACAATTTGTGTGAATTGTTTTTCAGTGGAATGAAAATTTCAGTACATTCTACTTCTTTCAATTTTTAAGAATAAGCTATAATTTCTTAAAAATTGTTTCAGCTACTATTTAATGTTTGGAATGCTCAAAACAGCATGCATTCTTTGAAAAATGGTAAAATTAAGGCTTGCTGATTGCTAATTAAGCTTATTTTACAATATTGTTTTTTTTGTCTACTTTAATATGAGTTATAGCCGTGCTGGCGTCGCCGTGCGGTCTAGATGGCGGTCTGCCGTTGTGGCCAGTGCGCCAGTACTCGGGTTCGAATCCCAGTAGTGGCATGGATGTTTTTTTCTTCTTCTGTTTCTCCTTCTGTGCGTTTCCGCCTCATCCCCTGGCAGTTAGGGTTAAAATGCATCTCCCAACCCGCAATTGAAAGTCAGCGTGGGAGATTAAGACTTTCACCCCCGTCTTAATCCCCAGACAGTGAAGCTGTCTGGAGGAGGCCTTCGTCCTGTAGTGGGCTATTAACAGGCTATTAGATAGATAGATAGAATATGAGTTATAGGGAAAATACTTTTTTAGAACTTTCCTCCATATTTTTTTAAAATATTCTTCTCGCGCATTTGGGTAAGATAATGTAACACAGGCATGTCCCGGTTTTACGATACGTTAGAGGTTTCAGATCGTTGTCGTAAAGCGAGAAACGTCGGATTGCGAATCACTACCACTGCAATTTAATTTATGTGCGTAACTGACGTAAATTAAAACCTTTATAAATAAAATCACGTATACGCTAGTTTTCCATCGAATAGTGCTACTTTCGCCACTATTAATGCTGCCCATTATGAAGCAACGTTCTTGCAAGATGAACGTTCTTGCTGATGAAAATCTATCATTTCGTTGACGAGTAATTTCGTTAACAGAATTGAAATTCTTTTGTTTTTAAAACGATCAACGTTAAGAATAATCTCCCTGGATTGACTGTTGATGGCTTTGCCTTGACGAAGTTTTGAATGTGAGGCATCGGCCGCCATTTTTTTTTTCAGTATCATGTCGAGTAAACTGTCAGAACAATATAATCGATGATATGCCTTACAATCTGGAAGAACTCGAAGAACTGCTGCCTTCATTCTGACTCAATACACTCCCAAGTTATTCGAACAATAATACAGAGAATTATTTCAAAGTTCCTATTTAACAGTTTGGTCTCATTAAGCAAGAAAAACTTTGTGGACGAAATAATTTAAACAATCTTGTCTGATTTTTACAATATTAGACAAGAAAAGAGATTGTTTTACATTATATACAATGTGGATTAGTGCCTGTTGACTGTTGTTCTACGAGAAAACAAAGAATTAAGGACAACTTTTTATTTAACGAATGCTTATTTAAATATCCTTCCAGCTCCTAATTTTATTTGTTCTAAAACTCTCTGTCCTGTGATTTGGAGAGTGAAGTTCAAAAGTATGCTTATCAAACAGAGAATTAACTTGCGATAACATTAGTTGTATTTATTTTCCTTTTAGCAATAGTCATGTAATTTCTAGTTTCTTCTTTTTGAAATACCCATTTCCTGTACGATGGCTATTGACCACATTGAAACGAATAAATATATGCATGTATGGGATAAACACACTTAGCTAATAATGTGTTCACATATTTTTTTTTCTCAATTTTAAGAAAATTCAGGTTTATCTGACACTTTCGCCTTTAGCGGAGGAACATGGCGGAACAGTCTTAACTGTAAAACAGGGAGTAGGCAGAAATATAAATTTAAAACGCCTACTTGTAAATTTCCGGTCTCAGTTGTCAGACTGTACTTGCTCTAGGGGAGATTCAATTCTTACAGGCGTTAAAATTAATCCAGAGTGAACCCTTCCCCTCCATTTTCAGAATAATTTTCCTTTCGTAGATCTTTCTCCGCCATCTTGTATTCATCCACTGTCCAGCGAAAGAGTATCACGTAAATCTCTAATTTTTCTTAAGAATAAAAAAAGACATCGCTGATTTTCGCGGTTACATTAGTAACTAACTGTTTTCGAATCCTTTCTTCGAAAACAACGTCTCAATTTCCATGGTATTGCGTTCTAATAGCTAACATTCCTATTTTAAAACTACAAAACAACCCTGACATTTACAGCATGTAATGTACAGATAAAGCCCACTTCTAAATAAGGATTATGTTTTTCTTTTTTTTTTGCGGCATCCTACGAGGTTGGAAATTCCTTTAACTTCTTCGTTAAATAGATCGTAGTTAATTCCTTGCTTCTTCTGTTTTATTAATATTTTGTAAAGGAGTTTTAATTAAAGTTGGGTGAAGCAAGGTTTTAAAAACAAAGGAACACTCCAAATTTATTTTTTTCTCTAAGTAGTAGAGATGTTGCTTTGGTGATGATTTTATTTAGTGTTGGTGCCAAATTTAATTAAAGAAAACATCTTCAGTTTCCTTTGTACTTCGTTCTATTCTTTTCTTAATTAATGAATAAAGGAATGTCGTGTCTTTATTTGCAGTTTCATCCAATTTAATTGTAGGATTCATTTTCTTTAACCTTCTTTTGTTTTTTTGTTTTTTTGAGTGTGTGTGTGTTTAATTTATGAAAAGTTTTGATTGAATATTTGAAAGAATTGTTTCAAACTACAACTCAGACTAAAAAAAAGCATGATTCACAATAGAATAGGAAATTTGAAACTTATCAACTACGAAGAAGAATAAATAAACAACAAAAAAATCTCTAAAACAAAGGAAACCTAATCAAATTTGCCAAAGCTTCCTTATCGGAGCTTTTTAAAGGCCTTTTTTTTTTAAATCAAAGAGTTCACATTGAAGACACTGACGAATTCACAATGGCTTCTCCATAAGAGAGAAATGTCGTTATCATTCTTCCATCCAATTTCTTACCGGGAAAAACAAAAACACACAAAAAAAATGTTATCGTAAAGAAAGAAGGGAAAAAAAGAAAGAGAGAAAAACAGATAAAATAAAAAGTAAGAAATGGAATTAAAAAACAGATTGCCCCACAGCAAAATTGAAGCTAGATCATTTGATCCAGGACCCGCTATTTCGGTACTAAGTCACATCAACATTTTCATTAGAATTGAACAACAGGAAATTAATAAGCTAATACTTTTAAATCAATGAAAGCAATGTCAAATATCTCGAAATCGGTGTAGCGTTGGCCCCCAAACACATATATAAGTACTCAGTAAACACTTACTTTCATCTCACAAAAGGAAATTTAGTTTTGTGATACAGGGTGTGTCGTCTCCTCCTCAATCCCAGCGACCTTCGTTATGCCCCTAGAGCAGCGATGTGGTATGCAAATTTTAAAAAATCCAGAAATTTTTTTTTATATTCAGAAGAACTTTCGAGATCTCGTCTCGACCTTCCATGATTCCCACATTTATTTCATGTTAACGTGTGAGTTAAAATATTTCATGTAAAGTAAACTTTAGGTTACCCTTGGTAAAGGAGTTAACAGTTGTATTACAAATAGTGATATTTTGTGATTTTCTTGTTTTTACCGTGAGGTTCTTCTGGAAGAAACGATTACATGAAAAAAAAAAACAACTCACTGAATACCAAAGGGTGCAATTGTGTTTTGCTAAGGCTAACAAGACAATCCGAATTCCTGGGATATTAGCAATAACCTTTCAATTTCCATCTTAGAGCAGATTACAGCACAGTTCACAAGAAACGTTTGTGTCCAAAATTATGGCTTTTGTAGAGTCTTTGTATGAAGTTAACCTCGTAAAGTAGTGACTGTATTTATCTGATATTTCGTACCATACTGTAATCTCATTGTAGGAAACAATATTATAATTTATTGTTTAACAATCTTCTTCCTTTCCATATCAAAAATATTAGATAAAAACACACTCTTCCATACATAATATTAGTATTTAAATATTTATTAAAATACTAATAAGGGAGACAAATTTTCAGGAACTGTACATATTCCTTTTTTCAAGTCAATAATATAAACATTTAACAAACAGATTAAGAATAAGCTGGCAGCAATTGATTAAAAACATGAACTATCAACAAATTTAATTTTTGTTACAATTTGCTTAAACATCTCAAAACGATTTAAGAATAAAAAAGTGACTATTAACTAATTTTATTGTTGTTACAAAAAGCATAACAATAAAATAAATAAAACCATGGTGATACAAAAAATTCATTGTTGTTTACAATTATGACTTATTGTTATCCATAATTTTCCCAAAATATTGTTAATAATTTAATTCCACAATATTGGCTGTTTTTTGGGTATCAAAATGTAAATAATCTTGAATGAGTATAACGGTATTAAAATCAACTACAGCTCCTTCATATCTATTGAAATTTTTTACTTTAGAGTTTTTTATAACACAACTTTCCAATATTTTCCTAAACTTAATTGTGTTTCTTTATATAAAATTTGCACATTTGTGTCCACAACGTGGCTCTTCGTTATACAGTGATATGCTACGTCTGAGATGTCTTTGTTTTTACTCTTTAAGGCCCTACAGTGTTCGGATATACGCTCCGCTAAGGTTCTTTTGGTCTCTCCTACGTAAAAATTTTGGCAAGTTTGGCAAGTAATTTTATAGATTAAACCCATTTCGTTCTTGTAATCATGTTGAGTTACTTTTTTACAAAGCAAATTTTTAATTTTATTTTTATATCTAAAGCCAATGTTTATATTGTAAGCTTTACATAAAGTTTGTAACCAAAAGCTGTTATTATTAAGATAAGGGATATAAATCCTATTTTCAAATTTGTTAATTTCTTTAATTTTGAAATTATTGTAAGATTTAATTTGGTCATTGATAAATTTTTCTGGATAGTAGTTTTTCTTAAGGAGGGCAGTCATATCATTAATTTTTTCATTATACACTTTTTCAAAACTGGTGTTACAATCTAATCTTCTTAACCAATTTTCAACAATATTCTTTTTTATATGAGTTTTATGGCCTGAGTGGTAATTTAATATATGATCACTTTGAAATTCCTTTCTGTAGTGCTCCATTACAATTTTATTTTTATTTTTTATCAATTTGATGTCTAAAAACTTCAACTCACCATTTGTTTCTAATTCTTTTTTAAATTTTCAATCAGTAGTGCTTTTATTTAAGTTTTCAAGAGTTATCATAAAAGACTCAAAAGATTTAATAGATAAATTAGAAAATTTTAACAGCAGATTATTTACATTTTGATACCCAAAAAACAGCCAATATTGTGGAATTAAATTATTAACAATATTTTGGGAAAATTATGGATAACAATAAGTCATAATTGTAAACAACAATGAATTTTTTGTATCACCATGGTTTTATTTATTTTATTGTTATGCTTTTTGTAACAACAATAAAATTAGTTAATAGTCACTTTTTTATTCTTAAATCGTTTTGAGATGTTTAAGCAAATTGTAACAAAAATTAAATTTGTTGATAGTTCATGTTTTTAATCAATTGCTGCCAGCTTATTCTTAATCTGTTTGTTAAATGTTTATATTATTGACTTGAAAAAAGGAATATGTACAGTTCCTGAAAATTTGTCTCCCTTATTAGTATTTTAATAAATATTTAAATACTAATATTATGTATGGAAGAGTGTGTTTTTATCTAATATTTTTGATATGGAAAGGAAGAAGATTGTTAAACAATAAATTATAATATTGTTTCCTACAATGAGATTACAGTATGGTACGAAATATCAGATAAATACAGTCACTACTTTACGAGGTTAACTTCATACAAAGACTCTACAAAAGCCATAATTTTGGACACAAACGTTTCTTGTGAACTGTGCTGTAATCTGCTCTAAGATGGAAATTGAAAGGTTATTGCTAATATCCCAGGAATTCGGATTGTCTTGTTAGCCTTAGCAAAACACAATTGCACCCTTTGGTATTCAGTGAGTTTTTTTTTTTTTCATGTAATCGTTTCTTCCAGAAGAACCTCACGGTAAAAACAAGAAAATCACAAAATATCACTATTTGTAATACAACTGTTAACTCCTTTACCAAGGGTAACCTAAAGTTTACTTTACATGAAATATTTTAACTCACACGTTAACATGAAATAAATGTGGGAATCATGGAAGGTCGAGACGAGATCTCGAAAGTTCTTCTGAATATAAAAAAAAATTTCTGGATTTTTTAAAATTTGCATACCACATCGCTGCTCTAGGGGCATAACGAAGGTCGCTGGGATTGAGGAGGAGACGACACACCCTGTATCACAAAACTAAATTTCCTTTTGTGAGATGAAAGTAAGTGTTTACTGAGTACTTATATATGTGTTTGGGGGCCAACGCTACACCGATTTCGAGATATTTGACATTGCTTTCATTGATTTAAAAGTATTAGCTTATTAATTTCCTGTTGTTCAATTCTAATGAAAATGTTGATGTGACTTAGTACCGAAATAGCGGGTCCTGGATCAAATGATCTAGCTTCAATTTTGCTGTGGGGCAATCTGTTTTTTAATTCCATTTCTTACTTTTTATTTTATCTGTTTTTCTCTCTTTCTTTTTTTCCCTTCTTTCTTTACGATAACATTTTTTTTGTGTGTTTTTGTTTTTCCCGGTAAGAAATTGGATGGAAGAATGATAACGACATTTCTCTCTTATGGAGAAGCCATTGTGAATTCGTCAGTGTCTTCAATGTTAACTCTTTGATTTAAAAAAAAAAGGCCTTTAAAAAGCTCCGATAAGGAAGCTTTGGCAAATTTGATTAGGTTTCCTTTGTTTTAGAGATTTTTTTGTTGTTTATTTATTCTTCTTCGTAGTTGATAAGTTTCAAATTTCCTATTCTATTGTGAATCATGCTTTTTTTTAGTCTGAGTTGTAGTTTGAAACAATTCTTTCAAATATTCAATCAAAACTTTTCATAAATTAAACACACACACACTCAAAAAAACAAAAAAACAAAAGAAGGTTAAAGAAAATGAATCCTACAATTAAATTGGATGAAACTGCAAATAAAGACACGACATTCCTTTATTCATTAATTAAGAAAAGAATAGAACGAAGTACAAAGGAAACTGAAGATGTTTTCTTTAATTAAATTTGGCACCAACACTAAATAAAATCATCACCAAAGCAACATCTCTACTACAATAGTAGCGTCTTTACTATTTATGCTAGTAACTTTTTTCGGCTAACGTTTGGCCATCACTATCAATAATGAAGTAACGGATTTTTCTTTTTTAGTTTACTATATTTTCTAATAGGAAAGAGAGACCCATCAAATTAGTGTGTCAGTGTGTGTGTTTGTCTCCTTATAACTTTTGAATCAATGCACTGATCTTCTTGCAATTTGTTATACATATTCGAAGACTAGGCACAAGTCATATTTGTGTGGGTGCTTGCATCAATGGATTCTGAAAAAACTGCGTGAAGACGACTTGGCTGGTTTAAGTAAACATTGAACTGTATAGTTTAAAAGTAATTTTACCAATGTTTGGTTTTAAAAACTCATTTTTTTTTAAAATTTTTGTAAAAAAAAAAAAACAAACAAGTTATTTGGAAATTCTCTTTGGATACAATTATGAGGATGTGGCCGTTTTTTCCAGAAATGACTATTTAATTAGTTCTTAAGCTTTTGTGCCGCATTTTCTTGAGATTCCATATAACGTCTCGAAAAATAACAATTTTGAAAAGAAAAAAAAAAAGTGACTTGAAGAAAACAGAAGACTTGGAGCACATTTACCGCACAATTAGCTAAAACCCCACCAAAGGCGTTTTCCATGAAATTGAACAAGGGGAAGTGTTAAGACTAATTAAAGAGAATATCGATTTTTTTGCCCCTTTTCTTCTTTGACTTTCTCCAACCCCCCTTCAATTAGGAACGCGCTAAATGGTTTTTCCGATTCTCTTCTTTTTGTAATTCAGTAAAGAAAAAAGAAAAAGCTAAGAAGAAACTCAAGGAAGGAAAAAAAATAATTCAGAATGTTCATAAAAATGAGTCAAAATAAAACCCAAGATCTAACTTGCAAAGTAAAAAAAACAAAAAACCACCAGTTATAGATAGAACAAGAAAACTCTTGTTTGATGTCTGTCTTAAGATTTCTGTAGACTTTCTCTCTGTTACTTCAACGTAACAATTAATTTTAATCAGCACTAATTATTGTTGCACCGCCCTAACAGAAAGAAAACATACGTCAATATCCACAGACATCTGAAACAGACTCCAGTCATCCAAAATTTGTTTAAAAGAAGGTAAAACAATAAATCAAAATCTATTGTTTAAAAGATAATTAAACAATAAATTAGGTTTTAAAATAGTTATGGATTTCAACGGCGTAATTTTACCTTCCTTTTACATTTAGCAATTTCCCGTTGTTTAACACTTAACACCTTCCCATTGAACACAGAGCCCAAAAGAATTTCCAAATTTCTCTAAACTGCAGAATTGGTGGATTTCTTAGTTTTACGGGAGTGTATCGCTTTGTCCTATAAATTTTTCCCTTAACTGTCAGTTTCTACGAGTGTCCAGTCCTTCAGTTTTTCATGAATGTGCCAAACGTCCAGTTTCTTTTCCCCTTTTTTAATTTCTTTCATTAACTGTGATTTTATTTTTCATATGTATATGTATATTAATACGTTTTCATATGTTTTAAACGAATCACAATTAGGGACATAAAACTTTTCCAAATATGGAAAATGACATAATGTCAAATGGGCTATCGCTTTGACATGACGTAATCGCTCATCTATCAATGAAATCACGGCATTCGGACATCTTCTTTTATGGAAGCGCTGACCTTTAGAATTCCTAGAAACTGTCTCTATGAAGGTGCGAATACTAACCATCGCATTCCATAAAATTAATTAAATCTAAGCTAAATTTTATTTCTCCCTTAATTAAACACTAAAGCTTTCGTACTTTACAACTTTTTAAATATTCTTAATATAACAAACATAAAAAAAAAAATATTATTATTTTTTTTTTAACTTTAAATCTTAAAACTATTTATAATTTCTGTATTTGAAAATTTATGCGTCATGTTACAATATATATAAAATAAATGTATAGTTCGTTGCCTCATTTACACCTTTTGTGTTTTTACATTGAATCTCAGTTTTTCATAAGCGTGACTAATGTCCAGTTTCTCGTCCCTTCGATTTCTTTTCCTTCTTTATCCTTATGTATTCCACCTCGAAAGAGATTTAAAACATCTGCCGGTAACTAAGAGCCTAGTAGTTGACAATTCTGACAGACGAAATTCAACCTGTCGTTCTTCGTTTAACTCCTCGCTTTATTACAAAAGTAAAATATATTTAGAAAATAATTATAAACGTAAAGGTCTTTGAAGAATTCCCTTAGAACGTTTTTTAAATGAACTCGAATGAAATGACATTTCAAACTTCAGAACAAGCTTTAGGTATTAAGTATAAAAGTAAAATACATAAATTCTAATAAATTTCGTCATAATTTAATATCTAAAATGAAAAAAAAAAAAAAAACAAAAACAAAAGTAAACTCCAGAATAATGAAAGGGCAAAAAATTCATGTCTATCATAAATTGATCTTTATGATTAATTAGTCATTCCCCGTATTACGACAATGGGACAATATCGTAAATGCATTTTCAACTGCCAACATTTCCCGAGTTTGTGACAGCTGATTCGACGATAAGACGCTTCCTAGAATGCTACCATTCCGGCGTCCAAATGGCGTCAGTTTTGCTTCCAAACATGTTTATCTGTTACATCTTTGTTTTACGGTATGTGATTAACTGAACGTTAAACTGCTGATAACTCATTTTTTTTTTCTTAAGTTTACTCTTTTTCGCAATATAAGCTTGAATTTTAAGACCACAATATGGAGAAACTGCATGCGTACAATGTGTATTTTAATTGTAAATGCTTCATTCCCGTCAGTTACGCTCCTAACTGAAATGCGTCTAAAAGTTCGGGACGGAAAAAAAAATCTCAATCCGTCGATGTGCACTTCACGACAACAGTCTACAAAATATATTGCAATACTGGGAAATGCCTGTAATGCAAAATTGTTTATCATAACTTGAAAAGACATAAAAAAATTTTTTTATATAAGATTATTTGATTAACTTTTTTTTTCTACATATTATTGAATGAATGTCCTTTTTAAATTTCTAATAATAACTAATCAGTAATTTATTATTGCGTCATACTTTCCGAATTAGTTACAAAAATTAACACCAGTTGGCGCTGATGACATTACATACAAATTGCATCGTGCAATTTTCACTGTCACGTATTTTACAATAATCTCCCTTTCATATTTCACGTTAAACTTCGGCCAAGAGGTTAAAATCTGACTAAGAATATGTTGACGACATGTTTATTATGCGAAAGATAATATAACCTATTCCTTTTCGCTACTTTGTTGTTGTTATTCTGTAACCTAAACTTGCTTAATGACTTCCGTTGGACTAATTGAAGAATTTGATGTAACTATACCTTGAAGCTGTTTTCCGACGACAGAGAACTGTTCTGAGAAACAAATTATAGTCAAACTGAATATCCAAAGACTCCAGTACCTTTTCCGGAAGGTAATGTATACCATTTAATCTCAAATAGTAATACTAACCGAATTAAGAGGCTGTGAGTTCCTTTTATACTTTAAATTTATTTTCTAATAATCAAAACAACTGTAAAGAAAAATTTAACGTGCTGTGAAATTTGTTTAAGGAATATAAGAAAAGAAAATGAGAAACAGCACCTGAACAAAG
>JAFIDM010004315.1:53460120-53522881 GCA_023159025.1 Thereuonema tuberculata | reverse complement strand
CTACTATTGCGACATCTGGTGGCCACGGTCGTTCTTTGGTTTGGCGGACTTTAGAGAATTCTGAGTGGTTTGATACGATTAAAATTAATCCGTTTTGTACAATTCAAATCAATATACGGTATGCGGATTTCATTCTTCTTTTTTTTGAGAATTTTATAGTCATTAGATATTAAAATTGCAATATAAATGTAGGATTTTCGCTTTTTGTTATTTTCATGACTTACAACAAAAACAAGAAGCAAAAATAAAAAAAAAATGAAACTTAAAGAAATATCACGTTATGGAAAATAAGCTTTAAATACCTTTCGAATTTGTTACAATGACAAAAACTAGAAGACCTTCAGTTGCTGTCACGAAACAACAGTTGTTATTCAATTCAGTTTTTGAACAACAGAGGACGCTCAAATACCTGGCGTGATTAATCGATCACTGATTGCCACGTCCTTTGTACAAACTTTCCTATGATCAACCATGGCCGTTTCTACCATTAGGTAAGACTGGGCGGCCGCCTAGGGCGGCCGAAGGACGGATTCCGTTTTTTTTTGGTTCTTAAAATAGGATTGTCGTTTTTGTTTTTTATTTGTGGGAGCGGCATTTTTCAGTCCTCGCCTAGTGTAGCAGAACACCTAGAAACGGCTCTTTGATCAACCATTGAACACAATGAACAGAGTCATTTCAAATCATCAGTTTTATTGTTTGTTTATATACTGTCCCTTATATTTTTAATTTTTTTATAAATTATACAAATAATCTTTCTTTTTTCTTGTAACAATTCATACAGATGATTCATACGATCGGATATACAGAAGGAAATGATAATAAAAATTACTTACAAAAAATAAAATGTAGTCAATGAATCAAAAATTAGATATTTTTTTTTATTATATATATCTTTTGGCAATCGTGACGTCAATCTTATTAGCATAATTTATGCTTAACTATTTCCTCTATTGTGCTACAATCTAATAAAGGCCAAAGTAGTTGCGATGTCTGGATTTGTTTCATCACATCGACATATAAATTAGCAATCTTTGTTTTCCCACTAGGGTTTGTTTGCAGTCGAGAATCTTCTTCAATTCACAGACGAGGGGAGGGGGGTTAAGGAATAAGGAAAAGATTAATTACAAGAGTAACTGAAACATTGGCACAAAGCCAATCGGCTGAAGGAACAGAACTAATTATGTAAAACGTATTTCCCAAACGGATGATCTATGAAAAGTTTGTAGGCAAATGCGAAACACTATTCGTTTGCGCTTATGAATATATATCCTTATATTATCATAGTAAACGAACACAGTAAATAAAGAAATAAGACTGCACAAATTTCACTGATTTTCTGAAAGTTTCGAATGGTCTGAGCGGAAGAAAGGCTGGCTGGCTGAATGTTAATGCCTGCATATTAAAATGGGAGTTATAACAATTTCAAAGGAAAATAAGGTGACCAAAGCCTGATAAGATAACATGTAAGCCTGATTTAATCCAGTAAATCATTCTTAGGCGACCTTACGTTGATTTGATTTTAACGTCAAAATAATGTATTTAGTTTAATAATTTAATTTAATCCAACGTATTATTACAAATCGTCTTCAAAATGTCTACTTCGGACATATTTTTTTTTCCTTCTGATATACGTGAAAACTTCTTCTTACGGATCCTATGGGAAATTTGCGCGTGAAAGCAAAAAATTTCAAAGAAAAACATCCGAATCGAAACATTGCTTTGATATCATTTTAATTTTATCAAACCACGAGTATCTGAAATACGGAAAGAAAATTTGGAAAAGCTCAATGTTTCAATTCGGTTTTTTTTTTTTTTTAATATTTAGGTTTAAAAATTTGATAATTTAATCAGATTTTAGCAATCGAAAATATAAAGATTGATTGTTCTGTATTTCAGTAAGTGTCGCACCACACAAATACGAAAGTAAGTAAGTTTCAATTTTTTTTAATGTAAACATCCCGGAAGGGATTAAACCTTAACTTACTTAACCTACAGCTGATCGGCACACTTACACGCTTCGAACCAACTACTTGAGCTCATACTAAGTTATGTATTTTTGCCTCAGAGTACATCAGAGTACATGTTTACATTCACTGACAAAGTAACTTTTAATTAACTGTCTTTCCTTATCATGATCATTAAATATTTTATTTGCATTGCATGTTTGATCTATTACGTTGTCGCCATCGCCCAGTTGATCGTGTCTCGGTCAAGCAGAACTCTGAGGTGCGCGAGAGATTTAGGCTCCCAGCAAATCTCAACTACGAGACTAGTTGAAGTCGATGATTAGCCCGAACCCCCCCCCCCCCCGAGCAAGAACCCATTTGACAGATGGCTGGGTGAACCCTAGGATCCGTTTGGAGGAGAAATAACTGTGAAAAAATCCCCGCCGGGAATTGAACCCTGGCTCCTCCAGATCGCATTCCAGCGCCTAAACCCACTATCGGACCCACTTTCCGTGTATAAAGTTTCCGCAATTACAAAATACAATATTGTACGGAAAATATGTTTCAAGTTCATTAAAGAACCTCATTATTCTTAGACATTAGAATTCACGAGTACCTCAGAGTGGAAAGAAAAATATACGTAAATATTACAAAATATTTACATTTGGATGTAAATACTGGATGGTTTGCTACTGCTGAATTCTCGAAAATACCAGACGGTTCGTGCAGTTGACGACTGTTGATTCTTACATTTCAATGTTTAAGATGGAAAGAGGACAAGCAAAAAAAACAAAACAAAAACCAAGCAATTCAAAAGTGCAAACGATCACAACCGATTCTATAGAAAGTGCAGTGAGATAACGTTTTTTGTATTCACTGGAGATCAGGATTTCTTTTAAGAGACTATCTCTCTTTTCCTGACTTCATTTCCGGCGATGTTCGTCTGCGCGGGAAACGTCAGAAACATCTGGTTTGGTAACATCTGATGAAGAAATGCACGCCATTCTTTTGACACGAATAGAAATTCTGTAAGAGCCTTTTTCCAAATTGTAGTATTTGCTAGCGCCAAAACTGAGAAAAAGAATTTTCTTATAGTTTTTTTTTTTTGTTTTTTTTTCTAAACATGCTGTTCTGATACAACAAGAAAGTTTTAAATTGGCGTGTAAACTTTCAAAAAAACAAAAAGAAAGTTCTTGAAACTTGCAGTTCCCTTTGGATCATAACCTATGGATTTAATTTTTACATTTTAAGGAAAATACGCTTTAACTTCTTCGAATTTTGGTTTAATGCCAGTTAAAATTGTTGTTTTATTTTTGTTTTTCCTTTTTTATTTTCATGATTTCCCATTTCATGACGGGAAAGCCCAAATAAAAGTAAATGAACTTTAATATTTATTATAAAGATGATAATTAACATTTTTCGCTAAAAAACTTTCCTTTGAGTAAAAAATATAAAAATGTTTTAGTTTACACCATACTTCTTTCTAATTTGTTTGAGTTTAATCAACAGTTGTTTTTTTTTTTTTAATTTAACATTTGCTTATTACTTTTTTTTTTATTTAAAAAAAATAAATTTAAGAAGCAGAAAAACAATTTTGGGTCAAAACCAATAAATGAGCTTTTTTTTTCTTCGTTACTGTTATTATTATTTTTCTCATATCCGAAAAAAATTAAGGAATAATCCAACTCGACAACAAGTCATTTAATGGAGACGAACCTCAATTGGCAGCTTTCGAAATTAATTTTGACCTCAAATCATTTCAAATTAATTCATTAGAGATGTTTGACGTCAGCGGTGATGTTTATATATATCTTCCTTTTTATCATTATTGAAATCTTAAATTATATTAAAATAAGATTGACATTTAAGTTACTTATTTTTGTGGAACCTTGATAGAAGGCAGTATGAAATTGATTCATTATTTTCATTTTTTAAACACTTAA
This sequence comes from Thereuonema tuberculata, assembly GCA_023159025.1. NCBI lineage: Eukaryota > Metazoa > Arthropoda > Chilopoda > Scutigeromorpha > Scutigeridae > Thereuonema > Thereuonema tuberculata. The sequence continues at coordinate 53,518,992 of JAFIDM010004315.1, read as the reverse complement.
AACTTGACATTATTCACTGTTAAAGAAACCTAATAGGAAGAAAGTATACGTCAGTGCCATATTAGGAACTTAACAATGCTCTTCAGCAATGATCCAAACAATTTTACTGGTATTTTATTTATTTTTTTCATAATGTTTCGAGTATTTTATAATATCTTGAAAAATGTCGGATTATTTAGAAAGGATTTTTTTTGTTATAAATGCCAAAGTTACATTATGTTAAAATAGTATTATTTATTTTATTGTGGAATTTTAATACTTTTTTTTTTTTTTTTTCATGGGTCGCGGTCACAGTACCATTGTTGGTAATTTTCGCTTTAAAAGACAAGCAGATTTTTGCACTTCCATGGCAGTTGTACCTTCAGGGTTTCCGGCCTCCAGTTTTTTTCTTACACATTTCCTACACAGAAAAATTTCTGATGTTAATGATAATTTTATCAACTTTTACAAAACGAGACCCCCAAACAAAATATGTAAATAAGAAACCAGATGAGTACGAAAACTAATATTGGCAGAACATGCAGCAAGAAAAAGAAGATCTTAGATGAACAAAGATTCGAAGAATATGAAAAGGCCACGAAAAGGTCCACAAGATATGGTTGGATGAAATTAAAAGTTTTCTATCGAAACAAGGAAAAAAAATGGTTTCCTATTATAATGAAAACCTCTTATTTCATTTTCGGCCACTTGTGAGACGAGAAGTGGATCTCACACCGGAAATCGTATTTTTTTTTCCTACCTGTAGACTCATAAAGGTTTCACTCAGATCTAAGTGAGGACTTATAAATTGAACTCTAAGAGATGGTGATAGACGGACTGACAGAACCTTAAATTTAAACTCCTTAACACTTTGTGTACGAGGTCCACAAACTGCAGGGATGGGGGAGACCTGAATAGATCTTAATCGTCTGAAAATTATGATATTGCATTTTTTTAAAATGTCAGGATTAGAATAAAAAAAAAGCTCTTATTTTATTTAGGCATCGCATTCTCTGCTTTTGTTTAAATTCTTTTGAAATCTATTTGTAACAGTCGCAAATGTGCGCAGTTGAGTTGACCATGCAATAACGCTCCTGTTGCTTGTCAAAGCGCTTGCGAACTTCCCTATAACTCCTAAACCACCGTATGGATCTTCTTGAAATTTGGTGTATACATTCGAGGACTAGGAACGATCTATGAATCCAAATGAAAAAATTGAACTATTTTTAATTTTTCTTGTGGAGAAATTAATTCACGACGAAGACAAAAAAAAAAAAACTTAGAAAAAAACCATTGGAATCTAAACATTTTCTACTAATACCTCAATGTTTTAAACAATGAATACTAAATCCTTAATCCATTCTGCTTGATTTGATCCGATTAAAATTAATCCGATTTACACTGCGTTTTTACTTTTTGTGTTTTTCAAAAAAATTGAAAATTTTTACCATTTGAATTCAGTAGATATAACTTGAACATAAATTTTGTTTTTTTGTCGTTTTATAATTAAAAAAAATAAGAAAGAAAGTAGGTTTTAAGTTCTTTCGAGCTTCTCGTTTCATTTCAGTTATTTTCTTGATAACGTAATTTCGGGTTCATTTTTATTTTTTTAATCCGAAGATTTCTCGAGATTTATCCATTCATGGGAGTCACTTAACTACAATAAATGATGTATTTCCTTTCATTTTTTTTAATTACAGATTAAATAAACGATTCGAGGAAGCTTTTTGGGAAATGAACTTCATTTGAATTTAAATTGTTTTTCCTTCTGCTCTTTGGTTTCTTCTTTCTTTCCGATGATTTCAGCTGAGCGGAAGGTAATACACAGAGCCGGATACCGGATGTGGCAAGACGGCCTAGAATTGCATTCCTCGTCTTAGCGAAAATCCTTCCGCCTTGAGACGGGCTTTGTGGCCGCTGATGGTTTGCGGATGGCTGCTTTTCCATTGCCAGACAGAAGAAAAAAAAGGCAATTTCGATTGACGCCATTCAAACTGTCCAGGACTCAGGAGCTGTCAATACTGTAGAAAACGCCATTAACAAAAGAAGCACAATAACCTTTTTTATTTATTTCTCTTCAAAAATTAAGACTAGTCTATGTACTCTTTATAACTTACAAGTAAAGGAAGACAGTGTGATTTTTTTGGCTGCAATAATTAAAACTTTGTAAATCCAAGTTCTTGTTACAGATAACAGAATGTGTTATTAGTCCTATTTGTCGAAGAAAAGTTAGGCATATTTCACTAAAGGCCGCTTTACATGTACCATTTCATAGGCCATAAGCGCGCCATCATCGCGCCATGGTGAGATGGAAAGCACATTGCCCCTTTTATTCGACGTACGCCACTGCAAGGAACATAGGATATTCAAAGAACTTGATTGACTATTCTTGGTTGATTTAGGATTTTTGCTGACATCACTCCAAAGTTAAATGTTTTGAACCTTAAACTTCAGGGTATAGATAAATATTTGGTGGATATGATTAGCACAATAAATGCATTTAAAAGCAAACTACTTCTCTGGAAGTCGCATTTGAAAACAAACTCGTCGACACATTTTCCAAAGATGGCCGCCAAAATCATTAAATAGCTTCGATCCCAATAGTGGACATTTACAAAATAGCAGCAATATGTTCGAAAACCATTCAATATTCTGGATATCAGTCCCACTGACTATGAATTAGAAAAACTTAAAGGACAGGAATTAGAAATTTTGGACTTCTAGAACAATCTAGCCCTCAAATCTGGTAATTCTAATAATAACTTTGGAAACTGATCGATCACAGAACATTTCCATTACTAAGAACGCTACAATTCAATGAACTTCGTACTTAAGCTCGACGTATCTGTGGGAATCGACATTCTTGGCAATGGGCAATGTCAAGTCAAAATACAATCTCGCCTTTGAGACGTAAACTTCAATGACTGTTGAGACTTTTTTTTGTCCAATTACAAACCAAACTCGGAAAAACTAAGCAGTAAAGTGCAGTGCCAGCGTTCCTACTAGGGTTCCGTTAATTTTTTAAGTGATCTTATAAATTTGAGCTGTAATCCATCTCACCAAAAATAATATCAAGATTTAATAATTAAAATCTTGATCTTATTTTTGGGTGAGATGGATACTTAAATATAGAATTTACTCTGACAGGACTTTAATATTAATTTTCCTGGCGTTTCACTTTTTTTTTTAAATATTAGACCTAATTCATTGGCAACAATCTACTAAGTTAGTCTTCAATATTTAGCTACTAAACTAACGTAAACAACAGAGGGTATTCCTTTCAATGTAAAAATGGCTGTGCGAGATACGGAACACGCAAAAAACTCATATATAAAAATTTTGTCTGTTTATCTCTGCTATTTGGGCATGAATTCTCGATAATCTTATTCCTCCCAACGAACTATATGTTACTTTGAAATTTACAATTAAATCTAACTTTTTAATTTCTACAATTTGCACGAGAACATGCTAACCCTTTCTAGAATCTTCTTTGATAACTAGCGTGAATACCCTTCAACAATTACGAAAAATAAAGGAACGATTTTATAACCATTCCGACGTTACCAAAATTTAACAGCAAATAACTTTGGAAGTAGGCAAAGGAATAACTTTTCAACCGTCCAAAATGATGAGATTGTAATAGAAATGTACGTAACATCATTGGATGAAATTGTTTACTTGCATCTCAGTTCCATAGTTGTTTCAGAAATGAAGAAGCTTCAAAAATGTTTAAAAAAAATAATGATAAGCCAATAATTATCGACTCCGTTGTCAAAGCGGCGCCACCATCGAACGCAACAGAATGACACTGCTGGGATTTTACATAATGCCCTTCAATCAAAACAGTTCAAAGTACAAACAGTTATACAGAACATTACTTCTCAGAAATTAGAACAAACAAGCAAGTAGTTGTCAATTTTCACACTAGGGCACACTATCATCGAGCTTTCTAGACTGTAAGGTCACTGGCTTCCAGAATAGCCAATTGTTTTCTTCAATTCAGGAAGATGGCGTAGATTATGTTTGCGCGGGAATTCGAATTTGATTTTTGGCCTGGTAATGTGTGAGTAGTCAAAGTAACTTAGAAATGATTGTAAGAGACTTACCATTTCGAGTCCATTGCCAATGGCGTTCCACACGATGACAGGGATTCCTAAATAGCCAGTCAATTGTAAGAAGTACTGCGCTGACGCTGCGTTGGCGCCAAAAGGATCCACGCTTGGTATATACATGATAGCACTGACATTTTTATTCAGAAACTTATGACACAAAATACGAAGGATATCTGTAAAGATAAAGAAAAGAAAAGAAAGGGTTATAGTAAAGAATGCTTCGTAAATATAATCGTTTTAATTTGAAAAGTTAATAATTATTCAGGTTCTATTATTCAAGTTAAGCTTGTAAAATCAGTATATCTGATATTGAATAAAGGATACGATTTAGTAGTTAAGGGAATTTAAGTGCTGAAAAAAAATGGAGAGTAGTGGTAGGGAATGGGAATTCGAGAATAAATATTTGGATTTTTATTAGCACATTAAATAAAAAATAGTTAGTAATCTGTAGTAAGAAATTACTTATATTTCTATAGCCTTACTTCAGAAATGAATTTTCAATAAGTCAAATTACAATTCTGTTATTGAAAAGTAAATGACTGAAGTGCGCAAATCTACAGCTCTTGTCATTGAGTGCAATGTGGTATTAATCTTAAAAATATACAAAATAAATACACTAAAACCTCGTTAAGTCGTCACTCCGTTTAAGTCGTCGTTTTCCTTTGGTCCCGACAGGGTCTCATACACAACAATGTAAAATAACCCTCTTTTATCCGTCACCAAATTTAATTCTACTCCGGATAACTCGTCACCCTCAAAAATGGCCAAAAGCATCTTTCTTCTCCGTTTTGCCTACTATCTTTTCAGCCCCGCCCCTTCACTTTAAGAAAGCGAAGCCTTTACTGGGAATTTTCGACCACGTCGTCACTTCATTCCTTTCCTACCCCTTCGGAGGATTTGGGTTCTTGGAATCTAGCTGCTAATCATTCAAAGCACACTTCTCGCTGCGACTCTGTCGAGTGAAGACGTTTTTCTTGACTGCTCCTTACTTCATGAATAAGCCCTGCTTTAAGAGCTATTTTTTCTCTTGCAATTTCGTGGTTCGATTACGTTTTTAACATGCCAGGAAAACGAAAACTTACCTCGTTATCTTTTTTAGAAAAAAAAGACTTATTTGCACTTTTTGAAAAATCAAATGTTTCAAAATGAGCTTTTGCCAAAGAACACCATATTCCTAAGACTACATTAAATCATATTCTATCATCGAAACAAGTAATTGAAGAAGCTGATTGCAAAGACAAAAGAAAGAGGATGAGGAAATCGAAGTTTAACGAGATCGAAGAGGTTTTAGTTCGATGGCTAAAACATTCCAGATCGCAAAATGTGCCGATTTCTATCGTGATTCTCAAAGAAAAAGCCATGGAAATTGCTAAGGAGTTGAACATTGAAGATTTAGGCGGCAGCAATGGTTGGCTGGAACGTTTCAAAGACAGACATTGCCTTTCTTTTAAAACGATTAAAATGTGGTAACTATAAAAAGTATATTTTTTTTTACTTTCCACTCATTTGCATGTATTGATTTCTGAAAATCTTGTTTTTCTCACCGAATCCTACATCAATTCATAAAAATTCTGTATTTCAGTGTTTTTTTGTTTGTTTGTTTTTTCAAAAATTCCCACTCCGCCTAAGTCGTCACTCCGCTTAAGTCATCACAAATGTTTGGTCCCTTGAGTGACGACTTAACGAGGTTTTACTGTACATGATTTGTTTTGTATTGATGCTTTTCCTAATTATCCTCAAAAAACAAAAAAAAACAAAAAAAACCACTAAATTCTTAGTTTTAAAACTGATTTCAGATATTTTTTTTAATATTTTTTTTTTTTTACACAGGAAATTTTTTTAGAGTTTTCGTAGCGGGAACCCAAGACAGACTGTTTTCAGTTTCCTAAACTTTCATCAGTTGGATTCGCCCAGTACTTTTTCTTTCTTCTTCTCAAAAAAAAAGCCTCCACAAACAACCGCTTGCCTTAGTACTTTGATACACTAAAACGTCCAGTTACGGCTGTTTGAACTGCGACGTCATGTCACGTGGCTGGTGATGTCACACTTAAACGGTCTTAAGATAAGGTTGGGAAGACGGCGTGTGAAAATTCTGATACGGATGCCAACTGTCATGAATTCTGCATTTTGAAGTGTGTGGGAGTGATTGAAAAACAGTATTACTAGTTGAGGAAGATGTAAATACAATATATAAAGTAAAACAATTTACAAAATCAATAAGAAAGAAGTTTTACAGGCGATCTGTTTGTTGAAGAATGGAAGAAGTCCTACGTGGATAATGTCGTAGCCGAGATGCTGCAGTATAATGTATAATGGAGGAAAAAAAAGGAAGAAAGACAGAAAATGGATAAATAGTATTCCATTTTTTATTATTATTCAATCTTCAGTTTTGTTTCCTCATTAATATTGCTGCAAACATGAACTTTAAGTCGTGTTTTGATTAGCCAATCAGAAAGACCCAAGTATGACGTCACTATAATTCGATTGCATCCTCTTTATTCCATATTAAGTTTATAAGGTTATTAATTATTTATAAGAAAATCTAAAGGCTGGAGAGGAAAGACAACTTAGTTCCACGAAAATTAGTTCACCTTTCGTCTTAATTTAATCTTTTCTGCTTTAAACATTAATGTTATTCTCTTTCTCCGAATTAAACGAGCAAATTAAATAAGATTATTTACTGCTCTTCATTCTTGCAGCGAAAACAAACGAAATGTATTCAAATTCATAAAAATGATAATGATCTGCCATTTTTATTTTAGTATCATAATCAAATCAAATATCATAAATTTCAAAAGCTAAAAACATTCATCATCGTCATGAAGTGCGAACTTCATATTTGAAGATATGCGGTCTACGGAACCCTAGTGACTCCCGAAGGGCGAACCCCTAGGAGAAGCCGCACATAAACTAGAGAACAGATACTGGAGTGGTTTCCCATTGGCTTCTCCAGAAACCTTCGGAATGACGTCAGACCGAAGAGAAAGTGAAGAAGAGGCTGACAAACATAGGAAAGGAAATTTGAAACATCCACGCTCTCGACCGGGATTTGAGCCCGGGTACCGGCACACCGGCCACACGGCAGACCGACGCCAGAGACCGCACGACCACGCCGGCACGGCTCTAAAAACATTAGAAATATTATTTCTTACGAGCCTCCATATTTGTCGAAATAACAACAAATTTGGAGGTTACTAAAGAAATTGAAAGAAAAACTTGATCTTTTTAATTATTTACGGAATTTCCAACATCCTTTTTTGTATGTTTTTCCGCAATAAAAAATATAATATTAAAATGTTTTTACGCAATAAAAATATTTAGATTTCAGCATCATTTTGAGTAAGATATTAATAAATTGGATAATATATATTTTTTTTCAAATGAATAATGCATACTTTTGTTTGGTTCAGGCTCTGTTTCAGTGTTGATTTGGGAATAGGAAAATTTGAGGGGGAGGGATGGATTGGGAGGGGATTCATTGAGAAACCCACTCTTTCTGAATGTTTACTACGTGTGTGGTTGATGAACGAGAAAGAATGAACGGAAGTAAAAAGAAGAGGGAATTAAAATACCCACCCACAAGACTTGAGCGCATCGTATATCCCCGTCCTATAGCTTTTCGTGCCGTTCTCATCCGTCTTCAGCTTTATTCTCATTCACTGAAGCGACAAGATCTTAAGAAACATATATGTTTTATTCCTGTTCTGTTTACAGCTTCTGTGTATCTCTATGTCACTACTACTAACTTCCGAACCAGTAATTCGCATACATACATTTTCAAAGACAAAACGACATGAAAATTATCGAAAAATTGAAACTAGATCGTTAAGAAATTTTGTGAAGATGATGAACGTCTCCCCAGAAAAGTGTTACAAGCGAAATAGTAGATTTCTATCAATATATTGTAACAGAGTAATTCCTTTATTAATCCATTGACATTTGTCTCTGCTTTGATGTGACTAAAGTAAGTTTGATTCACTCTCATCAGATATTGGACCCAAACTTCGCCATGTCTAACAACTTCGCCACCCCAACAATCTGAGTAAGAAGAACGCTGTATATAATCGGTAGATGGGAGGATATTTCGGTTATGGGAGGACCAAACTATTCCACGAAATAGAATCACCGTTACTCCTTTGTTTCATACAGTAGGAGCAGTTGTTGATTCTCAGTCGTCGCGCTAATATTTTTCAAAAGGATATATTCTTTATTTTATCACACAATTATTGTCCTCCAAATGAGAGATGGCCGCCCTGTTTTTGTGAGATCTGCGCATGTATGATCGATTAGTCTGGTCAGGCACTTCCGTCTGATTTTATGACAGGACGCCGCCATTACGGTAATCGCTTGTTACTTTGCAAAAGAGCATTGTATTTATAAAAAATATATATTTATTTATTTATATAAATACTTATTGTTAGCAACTAGTATTGAAATAACGCTAAATAGTCGAGAGAAGTTTTAATTTGGCATTATCAACATGTCTTTCTCAGTGAAAACAGACGCCATCGTCCATTGTGACAGGAAAACATAATTGATCAGCTACCGGAAGGGCTCTGCAGTTCAAACTTCCGCCGGCCAACTTTCATTTGGAGGATAATAACAGCTTTAAGTTTATCCCTATTGACAAAAAGCTTAAGTTTTATAGTTTATACAAGACTATTTAACGTGCCTAAATATCTAAGATTTGCCGTTGCCTACTATATTGGCACAAAATTAGTTAAAAGCGTTTAAAAGATATTAAAATGTATTTACCTTTAAAACACGACGTTTCGGAATTTCATTTTCAGATTCCCTTATCAAGTATTGAAGTATTTGGACTACGAAGTAATAGATATTTACGGGAATTTTATGAATCGGGGATGATTCGTCTTTTACACAGTTACAACTAAGGCTTATCAACAAAAAATATACTGGAATACGGTTTGTAAACAAAGATATAATAATCAAGACACAATAGAACGTCCACGCCTCATAGCAGAAGGCAATTTCCGTTTTGCAAAAAGCGACCACCAGGTTGATACTGATAGCCGGATATCGGTGAAGGTTAAACAAAGCCGCCATATCTCATTTGGCCAACGACTTCCATCCAGGAAAGATCTTTCACACTTTTTTTCCTTCTTTTAAATAAGGGGGGACCCCACTTGATAAGGGAATCTGAAAATGAAATTCCGAAACGTCGTGTTTTAAAGATAAATAGATTTTTATATCTTTTAAATGCTTTTAACTAATTTTGTGCCAATATAGTAGGCAACGGCAAATTTTTGTAGTTTATCTTTTAATCTCAATCTTAATTTATTCCAATTTTAAAACGATCTTTGTTAAGAGTACGTATACGATCAAATTCGCCAAGTGTTCCATTTTAATAGGTTTTAATGTTATGCAGCAAATTTTTCTTTTTCAATTATTTGATTGGTTTTATGTGTTTGTCTGTTTTTATTTTACTAACTTAATATCTGAATTATATTTATAAAGCCACTTCTAATACGTTGTGTAATCAAGAGTATGTGAGTTCTTAATTCCCTCTAATTGCGCTCTTAATACCTTTTTTTATTATTATTAAAAGCTGCTTTAAAAATTTATAAAGGTAAATGTGTAAACGATAGAAATTTTTTCAACATAATTTTACTGTTATTTCTTTCCAGTTTTTCAAGTTCGCCACAGGGTGGCAGATTTGTGTGTCGAGGATCTTGCAACTTCGCCATTCACTCAGTTTACTTACATTCCCTTGGTTTTTTTTTTATTGAAATATTTTTTTTTACTTAAAACATATCAAAGGTTGCAAAATACGTATTTTACTTAATTTTTCCTAAAGAAATTGTAAAAACAACTAAAAATTCAATGAGTTTTCGATGGCGAAGTTTCATGTTTGATAAATAAATATATTACCAGCAACGGAAAAATTGTATTTGTATTAGGCAGATATTACAATTTACAAATACTAGGGATACTTTTAACTTATAAGATAAAATAATTAAAAAAAAAGGAATCTAAGATAATTCAATACGCTTGGTTTTACAAATCTCTTCTATTTTATTAAAAAGAAATCTGTCTGTGTGCGTGCGTGCGTACATCCGCCCAACAATGGAATTTCGCAACAATTCGCACGCGCGTTGCCAGGCAACAGGAGAATTGTTACATGATCCACTCAATTACAAATGGATTTCAATATTGTATTGCGTGTATGTTTTAGAATATAAACTTTATTTATTTTTCGTTTTAGTTGAAAGATTTAGCTTTTACAATAAAAACTTCACGTGCTCGTTAACAAATAAACAAGAAACCAGCAAGACACCAAAGGAAAACAAAAGATTTCGCCTCTGAGCTACCATCGGTGGGAGTCTGAGACGGCCGTATTCTTGTCTTTCGTTATGGACTCATCAGCCAGATAAATGCCTCGATGAAAGCTCAGAGGCGAAATCCTTTGTTTTCCTTTGGTGTCTTGTTCGTTTTCACTTAATTAGTTTTTAGTTTACTTGATGTAATTTGCTTTTGTTTTTTTTGAATAAAAACAATGTTTGTTTCCCTTATGTATGAGAGACTTCCGGAGCAAAGCGACGGGCAACCGTCTAGTAGTAATAATAATAATCTAACAAATGCGTTACTATTAACAATAATAATAATAATAATAATATTCCACAAATTAACTCAATACGTTAGAGCTTTGAAAACAAAGAAGTCACCAATGAAATTGGAATTTTTTTAATTTTATTTTTATAAAAAGCAGCCATAAGCCTAACATGTTAATTATTCCCCATTGATGTCTTTTCATCCCATCTTTTATGAATTCCCATTGTCAGGCCTACAAATCTAATCTGCCTTCACAGGCTTCAGCATAAAGGGATTGTCGTCTTATTCTTATGCAAATGACGAAATTCAATTGTGTTCTGTGGGTCCCAGTCCTCGTTAATTCAGCCTCGCCAATGTTCACTCTGATTAGAAAGAAAAAAAAAAGGCTTAAAAAGGATCCTGGTTTATGTGGGTTTGCCGATTTGCAAATTTATGAGATTGTTTTGTTTCGTGGGATAAAAGAAAGGAGGATTAGTTTAATATTGATTTCCTGAAATTCTTAAAAGCCGAACTTCAATTCTCAGAATTCCTTAAAAGACTCAATGAAATTGGCCCCAACTGTTATTTTGTCAGATTCAAAATAAATATATGGTCGCTACCGTTTTTAAGAAATTTCGAATGGAAAAACTGAGTGTAATACTGAGAAACTAGTGTTTGTGAAAAATGCAACACCATGAAAGAATCGTGCGATTAGAATGAAGTTTATATCATATATTATTGATATGTCTGTACATAAGTGATTGTATTTTCAGCATAAAACAACAATTACAGCCTGAAAAATCAGTATCTTGTGAAGAATCCACGAGCTGCAATAAGAGCTACACGTCATGGCATCGAATCGAAGAGGTTTTTGGATGTTGTCCTGGGGAATCGCTTCCCAGGCTGTTTGCATGCAAGTCCACAGTTCATTGATACTGACTGCTAGAGGACTTTACTGGGCAGTTATCGAGTGACTATATCCCATATATGTTCAATAGGCGACATGTTTGCAAACGTGCAGGCCAGAGAAGAAGCAGTATCTGCCATGCTGCGAAGAAGGCTTGAACCTTCCTGGCAACGTGTGGTCGGGCATTGTTCTGCTGGAGTGTATGGAAAGGTATGGCTTCAGCCTCTAGAACTTCCCTGATGTAGTTGTTGCTGTTCAGATTTCCCTCAATTCGTAGCAGCCGATATCACGCATAGTAGGCCTATCCAATTGCGCTCCACATCATCACACTTTTTAATTTTCCTTATTTTATTTTTCTTCTCCTACTTTCTATGACGCAATTCTGTGTGGTTATGACACTTAGTTAAGGCAAAGTGACCTTTGCCTTGTTTATCTCTTTTCGCAGGATCCGCCATGTTTTTTTATCTCTTCTTTTTGTTTTCTAATTGATCGTGAAACGGCGGGTTTTTCACATTAAAACTTTTTATTTATCATTATTTTTATATTTATTTCTGAACCCTACCACCTTATGTAACCTTTGTAATTGTTATTTATAAATGATGATAAAGATTATTATATGTAATTTTGCTTTTATTTGGAACAAATTTTGTGCTGTGAAAAGGTGCGGCCATTTTGTTTCTATACGGGGATTATAGTGATGTCATTTGGAGTTTCAAGACACTCCTTATCTCTTGAAGGGCCATTGGTAAAACATTGTTTACGTCACCATCCCAATGAGATGCATTCTTGAAACTTCAGACTCACTTCTCACGATGTAGCCGGACGAGACACACGTAGTTTTCTTCCGTCTTGGAAGGGCGGAGAAGCTGTTAGGAGAAAAACAGCTTTGTTCTTCTTTTCTACCTATACACGGTTAATGGCAAGACTTGTATCTCATCCTGTGGTGCACATATCTCTGGATACTTTTGAGATATGTGCTTCTTGATATGAAGTCGGCTTATTGGATATCTGTGAGGTATTAAGAAAGGCCGTATAACCTCAGGATAGTTCAGTTGTAGTGAGCAGCCATCGTTATTAAGAAACGTTCGTGTAGTGCAAAAGAGTGTGTTGTGTGCCATTTGTGTTTACCTGGATACTTTGACATGAACAGTGAATTTTGTCGGAGCTATCCTATATTTTGTGACAATGTAAACAGGACAGAGCGTCGAACTGTGAGTATATTTTCTTTGGCGAAATTAAGTCCGGGAGTGAACTCTTCAGACATACTCTATGGTCAGAAAGTCTGTTTCATAAACAATTTTCGATCAGACTCTGCTTATAAAGTGACTCAAACTATTTGTGAGAATATGTCTTAAGTTTATACTTTTGTTAAATTGCGTTGATAAGATTATTGTGAATTACTATTTGATAATTACCAACTTGAATAATTTCGATTTAATTTGTAATCTGTTGGAATTGCCGAATTTATGAACAAAGCAGTGTGTGTTATTATTATATATATATTTTTTTTTATTGATATGTAATTTCTTTTGCATTAGTCTTGATTTGTTGTGTGTGATTGTATAATATTAAGCTCATTTCAAATACATTTTGTTGTTTGATATACCTGAGTTGTTTATCCTTTCTTTGCTTCTCTTTTGGTATTATATTTAACTGATTTTGGCTGTGGAATTAAATTGGGCCCAGCGGTTCCATAAGCTAAGTTTTATTTTCATCACCTATCTTTATGGGTGTAGGCTTCCGATCGCATTCATAATACTCTGTTTTGTATATTCTCTCTGTGATACAGGGAGTTCCGTAACAACACCTGGCGTTCAGACAGTTTGATGCTCTATGATACATGCTGGAAGAAGGCGCTCACCACGGTACCTTCTAATGCGCATATAGTCATCATTGTAGTCTAAATTGAAACAGGACTCGTCCGAAAACACGACCTGTTGCCATTACACCTTCAGCGCGCTGCGTCGTCGACGAGGCATAGTGAAATCTTGGAGACAGTTTTACAGCTCGCTGTCCATGATGCACTACTTGTGTGATTCCTAGACAACCTTCTATTTACATCCCTAACCGGTGACAGTTGCGACGGTATTGTTGTGTTCAGACATGTGTAAATACTCTGCAATCCTAATCATACCCTGCTTTGCGTATCCTAAACGTTTCAAGTGATTATCATCATTCCTTCATGGTGTTGCATTTTCCACAAACACTAGTGTATTTACAAGCAAGAAGTTCTAAATAAAAATTAAAACTTCATAAAAAAAATAGATTTTGTTAAATTTTTAAAACCTATATCTCATATAAACAATAAAAAAAATACTTAAATTTCTAAAAAGGAATTTTTTTTTCTAAAAAAAATTAAGCGCGTATTATAATTGCCCAAATCTGTTAATTTTATTCTTTCATTATGTTCGCGCCAAACATTGATTAGATGCATTGGATGCATTTTTAGACATCAAAAGGAATTCATTGTTCGTTTCTATAGGACTTTTTTTTATCAATGTCATGCGCAACAAGGTCCCTTATGATGAAATTTTCAATATAAACCTTTCACCGTCTCCTATCCAAATATGCAAGTCAAATTTCAAGAGGATCTATTCATTGCTTCAGAAGTTATTACAAAGGGGGATTTTATGATCCTCGCTTTCCTATAAGCTACTTCGTATTTTGTACATCCTTTATGTAAATACTAAACGTTCCCCACTTATGAGTACGAAGAAAGGAAAAGAATAGAATTAGGTAACTGAATTATTCCAAATTTTATTTGTCTTTCGAATAAAATGAATTCCTTTTAAAAAACACAAACTTAACGAATCATCTATTTATTTACATTTTGCTTAGTGATTTTATTCTCTTTACGAGAATTTAGAAAATTATCTATTTTCTTGCTTAAACTTTGCATCTGATGAATTCAAAGAAGCGTGAAACAGCTGTTCCGGTTAGAGAAGCTTCAGCTTAGGAAGATGTTTAAAATCTGCAAACGATGTCAAGTCTTTTACTGAACCCTAGTTCCGAAGACGTACGTTAGATGGCGCAGACGTATTGTTTTAATCTTACTGTTAGGAATTTTTTGAAATGATCTTCGGAAGAACACTTGTTGAGGGAATGTTTAATTTTCGTTAAGATTTCTTTAAACTTCTGCCTTTGTCGACCATTACCTGACATATTGGAAGAAATCTAACAGAATCCTTATAGAACTTAGCGCTTTCCTTCTTTACAATATTATGTTTGTTTTTGTTTTTCTGTTCTTTTTTAGCGACCGGTGGAAGCACAGCAAGATTACTTTGTTTTGCACAACCACAAATTGGGATTCCGTAAGTCCAAATCGGCCGAATGTTATGCTTTCTGTGTATGTATAATGTCCTCCATACAACCCTAACCGAAAATCGTTGCCCATTGTCCTATCGTGATTCCGCTTAGCTTGCAAGTTTGGACGAAAATCCTACTTCCGGTTTTAGTTATTTGAGGAAAACAGTGGTCAGTGGAAAAAATCGGTGTCTATATATGTATACACTAAATCTTCTGAGAACGTATATGTCCTCTCGACCCAATATGGCCACTTCTGTTTCGATTCATTGGGACTGGTTGGGCGGTAACAACTCTCCTGCAAGACTATTTGTATGCCAATTGTAATTGAAGGAGTTTGAAAGTAACGTTGCGTTAAAAATGATAAAGCATGAACTTTTAAATTAATTTCATCCATTTTAATAAATACAGAAAGAAGAGAATATCCTAAACAATGAAGATGATGTTTGTAGATATTAATATGGGTAATATATATGATTATGGTTAACATTATCCATGTGAAGTATTGGAATATAGAGGAACAGAATGTGGAGCTTTAAGATTTTTTTTTTTTAATAAAAAGTTTTCTACGACCTAAATGATTAAATAAGTAATACATGTGACAAAGAAACATATTCACAATAGGAGGATACTAGAACATTTTCTAGGCCTCCATATTTACATGCGTAAATACTTATTACATCACTAGATCATATGGTTTGTTGCGCTGAAGGCATCGTAAATCAAATTCTGTGTCCAGCAATTGAATCGCTTCGGTATTAACATGATTATGAAGTCGCTTCTCATGACTATTAGCGAAGTCTTCTATGGTTTCAGACATCATTTTATTTTGAGATCAGAGTGTAACTCAGCCTTGGTTTGATACCAGCGAGTATTGGTGATGGTACGAAGAATTTTGTTTTGACTACGTTGTTACAGCACGATTACTTTGTTTAGCACAACCCCAAATTAGGATTCCCAAATTGGGATTGCGTAAGTCCAAATCGGCCGAATAATCGATTGATAAAGCAGTCGCTTACTGTCTAGGTCCAGCTCAGTTTCTACCAATTAGCCAATACATTTGACGCATTTTAAGACGGATTTGTTCAGTTTTTTTCTTTACGTGGTGCTTCCAGGTGAGGCGGGAATCCAGATGAATGCCAAGATATTTAGCTGAATCTGCTTCTGGTATCGGATCTCCATTCAGATATACTTGTTGATTTAGATCAATGCGTTTAAGAGTAAATGTAACGTGAACAGATTTAAGCTTATAAAGCTTAATTTTCCAATCTGTTGTCCATTTGCTAATTTTGTCAAGAACATGTTGGAGGTTCCGAGTTGCTTCACATTGAGTTTTCCTTACTGTAATTAATGCAGTGTCATCTGCGAATGTTGCTATGTGAATTTCCTTCGTGATAGGAATGCCTGCTGTGAACAACAAGTATAGAATAGGTCCAAGTATACTACCCTGCGGTACTTTAAATAAAAATGATTTTTCTTACTATAATTTTTTATTTTCATACATTATCTATGGATTTCTATCTCAAACCAAACGATATTTATTCGCTTATTAATCCTCTTAACCTCTGCGCAAGTTTTAATCTATTAGGTGAGTGCAAAAGTTCTACCCGTTTTTATTACCCATAAAGAAGAGCAAAATGAACAGTACCTAATATTGTGCATAATCTCCATTGCTATCTAGGACCTCTTGCCATCTTTCTGGTAGGAGATGAATCCCATGGCGGTAAAATTCCGGCGGTTTCGAGTCAAAAAAGTCTTGGATGGCAGTTTTCACAGCATAAATATCATCAAAGATTTTCTGACTGACGGAATTGTTCAACGCACGAAATAGATGCTAGTCAGTTGGTGCCAAGTCAGGAGAATAGGGAGGATGGGGTAAAACCTTCCAACCAAAGCCCAGTAACTTTTGGCGAATGATGACAGCAGCATGAGGCCTGGCGTTATCGTGATGAAGCATAAAACCGCGACGATTGATGAGACCTGGCCGCTTTGCTACCAAATTTTAATGCAGCCTGTCTAACTGTAGACAGGGTCGTTCCATGTCAAGTGGTCTAATTTCGAAATCGATCCCCGCGCGACCATCTCCAATTTTCATGAAATTTTCACAGTTTGCACTATAAGGCCTTAGATGAACATCTGCAAAATTTCAGTTCGAAGTATGCATTTTTGGCTGAGCCAGGGTCATTTTCGTAGAGGTCACTCGTTCCACATAATCGTCGTAGTGAAAAATGTTGCACCTTTGAGCTATAATATCACGGTAAGTATTAGAGCATTGACCCTGAAAATTCATTTCTAAGGTAAACCTCACGCGTAGATTAAGAAAATTATAAAGACAAGTTACGAAAGCTTCATCCCTTGCCTACATGGGCCCCCAAAGTTGCCAAAAAATATTTCGCCGAAATTTTTTTCTGATTTTCAATGAATCTTGCTGGAATAAATAAAGCAGGTATGATGTTCATATTTTGGACTCTGGATGTCTACATGAGTGTCTACAAGTCAGAGGATTTACAGCTTTGCAGCCAATACACTTAGGTGAATTTGGCGCGACAAACTTGGCGTTTTATGAAAAACGCCAAAAGTGAGCTCTTTTCAGAGGGATAAATCGTTCGGAGGGACACCAATTAGCGTATTCTAGTTGCCACCATTAGAAAGAGCAAGTTTTTCTGTACCAGAAAACGTATGTCCCATTTTGGTGTCTTGACGGATAAGTCTTGATACTTTTTTTTAGGTTTCGCCAATTTTTACCATGAAAGAGCACTTTTTCCACAAAGACAATTCTGTACTTTTTAAAAGTACATAAAATTTGCTATAATCTAAGACCAAATTGGTTTATATAAACCTAATGGTTTCCGAGATACAGCTTTTCAAAGTTTGTCAAAATTTCCATCCATACTATGTTTTCAAGTATATATTACACAATTGGCCTCAAACCTTTAATAATCCCGCTCAAATGATTCAAAGGGTGTCAATTATTTGTGAAACAAAGAAATAAAATAAAAGGTAAACTAAATATAAATCGAAATTGGTGGATTGTTTATTGCTAATTATCCGTTCTGCAAATTCATTGTTTCAATAGGAAGATATATTCATAGTTTTGTACTTGATAATATGATTTTGAATAATAAATAATATTTGTAGAATAAAATTATTTTCCATATTGACAGGTTGACAGTTTTTTTATTTGTTTTGTTATTGTCCTTTTGTTATTGATGTTAAAAGTTGTTGGGGAAAACTTCCAAAACGTCAAATTCAAAAAGTAAAACAAAGTGGTGTGTCTTTCTTCTGCTGTCCATACTGTGACTGTTGACAATAGACAGGTGACCGTTGACCCCCTTACACTGTTTCACAGGCTATGCATCTGAAACGGTCTGATGAAAAATTGAAGAACTTCTTCACATACGAGCTTTCACCATTCCCTATGTCTATATTCACTCAAGATGGAATAAGGAAGGGCACAAAATCCTCTTTATATATAGCATTCCAACCTGTTGCCATTGTTGAAACACAAGGCAAAACTAAATTAGTGGTTGTAGAAGGTGATCATCTCCTCCACAAAGTGTTGTGGCCAAAAAGCTCCTCATTTGAGTTGATAGCTGCCAGATATATTCAATATCTCCTTACATGGTATGGTCAGCTCATAGCAGTAGTGTTTGATGGGTATCCAACAGAGGCTGAAAAAAAAAATAGTATAAAAAACGCTGAACGTATCCGCCGATCTCGGGCACATTCTTCTCCTGAAGTAATATTTGAGGAGGTAACCATGCCTCGGATTTCCCAAGAAAAGTTTTTATCTAGTGATAGTAACAAGTTAAGAAAAGCATCTTGAGCTTGGACCTTCCAAGAAATGTAAAACAATTTGAAATGCATTTTCTCTGTCATTTTTTCAAATTCTACTGTAATTACAATAAAACTACAATTATACTTAGTTTACCTTTTCTTTTAATTCTTTTTTCTTCGTTTCACAAATAATTGACACCCTTTGAATCATTTGAGCGGGATTATTAAAGATTTGAGGTCAACTGTGTAATATATACTTGAAAACATAGCATGGATGAAAATTTTGATAAACTATGAAAAGCTGTATCTCGGAAACCATTAGGTTTATATAAATCAATTTGGTCTTAGATAATAGAAAATTTTACGTACTTTTAAAACGTACAGAATTGTCTTTGTGGAAAAAGTGCTCTTTCATGATTAAAACTGGCGAAACCTAAAAAAAGTGCGAAATTTTGGCAGTTTTGACGTTTTTTGGGGGTGACCGGAAGGTCGCAGAGGTCGAAAAATTGGATTTGGCATCTCGGTATTATCACATACAATGTAAAAAAAAGAAACCTACTACCCCATTACATGCAAGGTAGACCCCCCCCTCTTTTGATTACAATTTTACTGGGCTAACTGTAGTGGACTTCAACCCGAAATTTTAGACCTTACCCGTCAAGACACCAAAATGGGACATAAGTTTTCTGGTACAGAAAAACTTGCTCTTTCTAATGGTGGCAACTAGAATACGCTAATTGGTGTCCCTCCGAACGATTTATCCCTCTGAAAAGAGCTCACTTTTGGCGTTTTTCATAAAACGCCAAGTTTGTCGCGCCAAATTCACCTAAGTATATTGGCTGCAAAGCTGTAAATCCTCTGACTTGTAGACACTCATGTAGACATTCAGAGTACAAAATGTAAACATCATATCTGCTTTATTTATTCCAGCAAGATTCATTGAAAAACAGAAAAAAATTTCGGCGAAAGATTTTTTGGCAACTTTGGGAGCCCATGTAGGCAAGGGATGAAACTTTCGTAACTTGTCTTTATAATTTTCTTAATCTACGCATGAGGTTTATCTTAGAAATGAATTTTCAGGGTCAGTGCTCTAATACTTACCGTGATATTATAGCTCAAAGGTGCAACATTTTTCACTACGACGATTATGTGGAACGAGTGACCTCTACGAAAATGACCCTGGCTCAGCCAAAAATTCATACTTCGAACTGAAATTTTGCAGATGTTCATCTAAGGCCTTATAGTGCAAACTGTGAAAATTTCATCAAAATCGCAGATGGTCGCGCGGGGACCACTAGACCACTTGACATGGAATGACCCGACAGTAGAAGGCAGCCTTGATGGTTTGGTTGAGTGGCAGGATCTCCCAGTGAATGATTCCCTGCACATTCCACTATACATTCAATAATACCTTCTTGGGATGAAGTTCAGCTTTCGAAGTCGATTCAGGCGGATCAGAAGGGCACGACACTTTACGTTACGGTACATAACCCACTTCTCATCTCCTGTCACAATTCGTGTCAAGAATGGATCATTTTTGTACCGGGAAAGCAAGGAAACACAGGTGGCGATTCGGTCATCCCGTTGCTTAACTGTCAGGTTATGTGGAACCCAAGGATCCAACTTTCTCGTAAAACCCAACTTAACCAGCCGACTCTCGACAGTTGTCCGGTGTACGTTGAAGGTCTCCGCTAATTGTTGCACGGTTGGGTTCGGGCTGTTCCTTATGGCTTGGTCAATATCGTCCTCTCCACGTGTGATGTCCGTCCACTCCTAGCCTAAACTTGGCAGCTTCTGTCTCTTTCCCTAAATTTACGAAACCATCGACGACATGTGCTTTCGTCTATTGCATCCTCCCCATAAACTTGACAAACATTACGACATGCTGCGGCTGCCGTACTCTTTTTATCGAACTCATATAACAAACAATGTCTTATATGCTCTTTCTCGCGTTCATGTTACACCCTCTGATATTTTTTTTTGAGATGATTTACTTTGTGAGTTGCAATGCATTTATATGTGAGGGATCCACACGTTTGATTGGCAGACGATTTGTGTCATTACAATGTCATGTTTGAGGGCAATTCCATTGCAAATTTTCATATCCAAAAACGGGTAGAACTTTTGCACTCACCCAATAAATTACTAAAATCTTTTATTTCTCTGTCTGTCTTTATATTGTTTTTTGACTTATGTGTCCCTTCCCCCCAACCACAATAAATGTATTCAACCTTTCTTTAGAATCTCAAGATTGTTTATTTATTTCCGATCCATCTGTTTATTTGTAATTCGAAAATGACAATTAAAACTATAATTGCCAAAACGTTGCAATATTTTAAATATAATATTCTTTCTTAACCAAATTCTATGTGATATTGAAAAACAAGCGCATGTACAGGGGAGATGTTAGAATAAAAAAAACAGTCAAGAAAGAAAGAAGCACTATTTATATTAGGTAGAACACTGAAAAATCACTATTTGTAACTCAAAAACTACTGAAAAGTATCAATTGGAATAAAAAAAAAGAGAATCAAGAAAGAGAATTATTTATATGAGATAGATTACTGAAAATCACTATTTGTAACTCAAAAACCATCACTATTTGTAACTCAAAAACTACTGAAAAGTATCAAATGGAATAAAAAAAAAAGAGTCAAGAAAGAAAGAAGCACTATTTCTATTAGGTAGAATACTGAAAAATCATTATTTGTAACTCAAAAACCTGGAATCATGTCAAAGTCAAGAAACTCACGATAAATATTCCTCTCATTAAGATGAGCAAGATGACCAGAATCAGAGAAATTTTGCCTAATACAGTATTTGCTCAGAATCGGAGACAATCGAGAGCCACATAAAGAAGGAACGATAACATTGCCTGATAATCTTTGCCGAGAAATATTGGCAATTTCCGATCAGATCTTCTTATGCGATGTTTATCAAGGACAGACTCTAAATGAAGTTGCCATCTATTTCGAGAACGTTGTCTTCACTCACGCAAAACTGTACGTCGAGTCACAAGTCATCAGAATTTGGTTATCTTCAATCGAAAGAATAGTCACAATCAATTCGTCGCCAAGAACATCGTATAGAAGCTACGATCTTCATATATCATCTACATCAACCAACTTCCATCTTAACATATCTCTTCTTCAAATATCTACATCGATCAATCTGTACACGGGGGATGACCTAGTTAAATATAATTGGATTCAAACATGTCAGGAAATATTTGTTATTCAGTACGTAATTAACTTTTTTGGGGGAAAAAAACAATCTCTACTTTTTGTGGTCTAGGCCAGTCAATATCGACACAAAAAAAGGCAAACATCGCAAACGCGCATGTATCTACGATTTTTTTATATGTTGTTAGGATCCCTGAGAGTAGTTTATATCCAAGTTTGCAACCCTGAAAACCCTGTGCTACTCCCGTGGTGTTCAAAAAACTGCGAGATTCTGGCACTTGTTTCAGGTTTTGCGAGAAAACTACCATAAAGAAGCGTTTTTCGGGTATCTTCTTGGTATACTTTTGTAAAGCAAACGAAATTTGCTACAATTTGAGCCCAACCCGAGCTCTCGAGGTCCATTGGTTGCCGAGATACAGCCAGTCAAAAATGGGCAATTGTTTCCAAAAAGTGAAAAGTTATCGGGAGGGTCATTTTCCAAGACACATACCGGCTAAACGAATGGTCATACAGAAAAGTCATGAGAGAGAATTGAATTAGCTTCAAGTTGATTCCAAAATGGTGCCTTTAGGTCTCTAGTTTCCTCAATAAACAAAAAAAATAGTAAAATCCAAAAATAGTTTTCATCGGATTTTGGGAAAATGATGAAAACATGTTACTGAATAATGTTGGCATGGGTTTCGTTAAAAAAACGTGCAAGAATGTGAATTTAACATTTTAAATGTAACATGTGGCTTCAAAGAAACATACAGTAAAGAAATAAACGTAAAATTAAATTAACAACGTAAACATAAATGTAAACAAGAAAATACTATTTACACAGTCAAGCATAAACACCGCAGTAGTTTAGAACTTCGCCCTTTTGGAAAGGCCGGATCTCATCCACTGTGGGTCAGAGGGGGAGGGACGACGTTTTCTGAGGTGGAGGTGGGTCGTCATATGGTGTTGGGTCGTCCACATCCTCGTCCTCCTCGTCCAGGACGATCGGGGTGACGTTTATGCAACTTCGCCCATGGCAAAAGGAGCATAGGATAGAGCACTTGAGCTCTGCCTTTCTGCAAGTGCACGACCCTAAGTACCCTTTCTTGCATTTGCAAGCCATCATTCTAAGCAGGGTCTGAGGAGCGGGCTCTGTGCACTTTGTGATGGGCTTGAAACCTTGTTCGCTGGTGGTTCATCCCCAGTCACATGCGTTTTTGTCGACTTCCAACCATTTTTGCATCTGGTGGTAGGTACTCCAAGAATGATATTGCCTCAGTGGCGGGGGGGGGGGGAGGCAGGCAAGGTTGACTTTGGCCGTTGCTGCCGATTTTACAAATGCTGAGTATCGCAAGGTGTTTAGCGTTTCTCATCTCCTTCATAGAGGTTCATCAAGATCTTCTCGCCAGCATTTCCTATGTCTTCCTAGTTGTAGTTTGGATCCAGAAAAATGCTGGCGAGGTATATCAAGTGGGGGTTTTGTTTGAGGACATTGCACCACTTCATCTTGCCTTGGCAGAAAAGGGCAGAGGTGGTGTCATACCCACTGATGGCATGCAGGAACACAACCATTCCTCCTGGCCCTGCATTTCTCCACACGTGAAGGAATTTGCTGGATATCGGACCCACCTCTGCCGCCTTTCTGGAAGTACACGTTCGTCTGTTCAGAGGTTAAGCCGTTGAGGAGGTCCAGTAGGTCGACGTCCTCCCCAATGATGAAAGCTTGGTCGAACGATGAGCTCTTGGAGAGGGCAGTCCTCACTATATCAGCATCGGCATCCTCTTGAGATTGATGTATCTCGATACCCAGCCTCTCTGTATTTGATAGGTTACGACGCATCATGGTGATCAGATGACGTTTGCTACATTCATTTGAGAGCAGTTTTGCTTGGGGAACTTTGATGGGTGTTGCTGGAGAGAGAAGCAGAGCGTCGCAGGCGTTCCGCTGATTTAGTGCTCCTCCCGCTTCCGAGGTTTTTATTCAATAAACAACAGATCCGACTGCCAGGGACCTGGCACAAACGATTTCTATAGAAGGGCACCAGTACAAAAATTTTGTAACCTTTTTCATGCTATCCCTTTTTCACATAGGCATTGCACACAGTTTTCGGTCTCACTTACACGGCTACAAATAATTCCGAGAGCCACAGAATAAGGGGACCCGTAGCGGTACTCGCCCATATTATCGTTAGATTTATGGAGTATCTCAGCGGGACTCATCTGTATTCCGGGATTATTACATATTTTGTATGTATTCAAGTATTGTGTTATATTTCAATGTATGATTTTGTATCTATGTTCAGTTGCAGCCATATTTTACATCTCACATTAAATTCGAATAAACTGAAACAAGTGCAAGAATTTCGCAGTTTTGAGAGCTCCACGGGAGTAGCCCAGGGTTTCAGGGTTGCAAACTTGGATATAAACTACTCTCAGGGGTGCTAACAACATATTAAAAAATGGTAGATACATGCGCTTTTGCGATGTTTGCGTTTTTTTGTGTCGATATTGACTGGCCTAATTTTTTTTAACGAAATCCTTACCATCATTATTCAATACCATGTTTTCCTCATTTTCCCAAAATCAGATGTTTTACTATTTTTTTGTTTTTGAGGAAACTATGAGGCCTAGAAGCACCATTTTGGAATCAACTTGAAGCTAATTTAATTCTCTACAAATTCTTCTCTCATGACTTTTCTGTAGGACCATTCGTTTAGCCGGTATGTGTCTTGGAAAATGACCCTCCCGATAACTTTTCACTTTTTGGAAACAATTGCCCATTTTTGACTGGCAACCAATGAACTTCGAGAGCTCGGGTTGGGCTCAAATTGTAGCAAATTTAGTTTGCTTTACAAAAGTATATCGTGAAGATACCCGAAAAACGCTTCCTTACGGTAGTTTTCTCGCAAAACCTGAAACAAGTGCCAGATCTCGCAGTTTTTCGAACACCACGGGAATAGCACAGGGTTTTCAGGGTTGCAAACTTTCGTATAAACTACTCTCAGGGGTCCTAACAACATATAAAAAAATCATAGATACATGCGCGTTTGCGATATTGGATGTTTTTATTGACTGGCCTAGTCATCGATATTAAATATATAAAAAAAGAGATTTTTGTTTGTAATACTTTCACGATTTTTAAGCAAGATTTTAAGGAATCTGGCTTCCGTTGTTTCTGGAACCTCTTTCACTACATAAAAAAATTAAAGAAAAGTTATTTTTAATTATTTTTTTTTAAAAAAGTGACAACACAGCATTAAATAAGCAATTTAAAAGCTCATGTAAATGTTTGTCTGATGTTTTTGACCGCTGTCCTATAGATAACAGCTTGTTAAACAGTGGGTCGCCAAATAAAAATATTTTATAGTTATATTTTTTTAATGGACTATTCCAATTTATGTAAGTGAATGTTCTATTCACAAGAACACAGAAAAAACTATCAAGAAATGAAAACCAAAGACTGCACGTAAATAAACAAATCATGCCTTTGAGTTTGTCAACAAAGGGAATCGGGAACGGCCGTTTCGTCCTTCTTACGACTCATCAGCCCGATTCACCTTCCTTGATGACAAACCCAGAAATGTCCTCTGTTGACCCAAACTCAAAAGGCGTGATTTGTTTATTTATGAGCAGTCTTTGTTATTTTCTTAATAATTTTCCTGCATGTTAAATTTAGTCCTTGTGATTGTACTGCCTTTTCGGTTTTGGTTTTCCCTTGTAATTAAATACTTTTTGTACCTTAACTGTTAGGTCAAAGGTTCTTCATGCGCACTTTAGCATTTATTTTTAATTGTTTTTATTTTTGGGGGGGAAATCACTTTCGGGAGCGAAGATGACTTCCTTTTATTTCACGCCTTTCTGGATTTATCATGGAGGGAGGTGGATCGGGCTGATGAGTCCCTAAGATGGACGAAATGGCTATTGCGGATACCCTCTGTTGAAAAACTCAAAGGTATGATTTGTTTATTAACGCGCAGTCTTTGGTTTTCATTTATGAATTCTCTATTTTGCTTCTAAGGAAACAGGCGTTGACAGCTCAAAAAAAGTTGTAGACTGAAACGTTTTTGAGAAGATGACGACGGCACGAGCACGCAGCCAATTTAAATACTCGTTAAAATGTCCCCTATGTATTTACAACCGAAAAAGATCAAACCGCAAAAAAACTAAAATCATATTAAATACGAAACATAAGTTATTGTTGCTTTTATGGCGTTATTTATTTGTTTGTTTGTTTGTTTGTCATCTTACACATTCATATGCTTGATCGTATATCACGGAACTTGGCACTTTACCAAATAGGACCACAGCCAAAAGCGTAAGGAAAGCGGAATTTATCCTCCTCCCACCCATTTCCGCAAACTTCACTTTCCGCAAACACAGTGTGGGAATGTTTAACTGCACGATATGAAAATAACCGAGAGGACGACCTCGTTTTTGACTGTAATCTTTCAACGAACTTCAGAATATAATAACTGAATACAACAGCATTCCACAAGTGAAATGACGTCATCTAAATATAATTCTTTCCTAGGTTCGTCAATCACTGAAACTTATTTCCTCTCCCTCCGCACAGCTCTTCGGAATTATTTAGGAGAGTGAACTGATATAGCGCCTCACTCCTCAACTTTCAGATTCAACACATCACGCTATAAAACCACTGGGCCGATTTTCTTAACACTGATACGATACTTTTTTAATATTTTTTCTTCAATGTGCTGATACAATCGTTTGACCTTAGCACCACTCGCTTCCCTCAATATCCGATAACTTAAGATTTAGGAAATGAAAAAAAAAAAAGAATGCAATATCAGCGCTCTATGAAATTTGAAACTGAAACCATTTAATTTTTTTCAGCAAAGCGCTATTACCAATGGAAGCGCTTCTATGCAAGTCTGAACATGTCTTTGTCTTAACGTATATCTAATCTTCTTGCAACTTAGAAGATGGATCTTCTTGCAACTTAGTATGCATATTCGAGGACGAGACAATCTATCAATATTGTATTTGAGTCTTTCCCAAATGATTTTTTGTTGAGTAATTAGTAAAAATACTAAAACTAAAACTTGCTGCCGATGCAGAGCTCTTCAAAACAAATGTACCAAAACAATTTACTCCCAATTCGAAACGTAATGCTACTAGTGTCACTATGACTTAATATTACAAGTGTTCATTTTTTCTATTTTAAGTTTTCCTTGAGAAACTTGAAACATCTTAATTTATCTGAAAATAAATGAGGACGTTTCATGCGTGGATGGATTTAGCGAAGCCATTGTTTCTTCACTGCGATATCTGCATCGCAAAAATGGCAACTTCAGGCTTAAATTCAGAGATGTAATCCCTAAAGAGCTCTTAATACAGACTCCAAACTCCTGTGCAAATAGTTCTCAGAATTACTCGGCAGAAAGAGGCAGCCACTGTTTTCACTTGGGCTTCGGATTCCTGAGACCACGACCAACATAAATTACGCCCAATGTCGTCCTGCATTTATGAAGCGTTCACCCCCGGACTTCCGATACAGGCGTAACGTCACGACGATGTGGTCGAAAGGGGAAGAGTGGAGGATTATTCCAATTCCGAGTCGGGAAGGAAACCAGCTCCTTGTACACACACACACATATATACACACACGAGTGGGCGTTGTGTTGAACTTGTCTCATCGATCGGACAGCGAGAGGTCGTGCGAAAGTGAAACACCGGCACTCGGCCATGACTTCCCTGCGCTGTCAACACGCAGGATTAATACCAGAGCATCCAAATAGACAATAACATGCACTTAAGTCATTACGCTTTCCGGAGACGGATTAGCATTTGTTCACCTGTTCACCTGTTGTGTTCACCTGTTGTGAGATGGGATATCGAGAGAATTAGAACATACACTACATATCAGCATTCCTACAGTTCATCTGCCTGCTGAGTCACTTGGGGAGTTTGGTAATAGTGAACTTGCGGATAGGCCTTCACTCCATTTGTGAGCTTACATTAAAAAAGGCTCATCAAATTAGTCAGTCTTTAAAATATTGTAAATTTTTAAATGGAACACGAAGTTTCATGAAGGAACTTGAAGCATTTTTCTTATTATGTTTTTTCTTTAATGTCGTGAAAATCAATTTTCAAATGAAAAGTCAACTTCCTTATTATTATTTACTTAGCCTACTTCCAATAATAAAGTGAGGCTTGTGACTTCATTCAGTCTGTGTGTTCATCGCAAACAACTTTTGATCTGC
This sequence comes from Thereuonema tuberculata, assembly GCA_023159025.1. Classification (NCBI taxonomy): domain Eukaryota; kingdom Metazoa; phylum Arthropoda; class Chilopoda; order Scutigeromorpha; family Scutigeridae; genus Thereuonema; species Thereuonema tuberculata. Next base: position 53,490,980 of record JAFIDM010004315.1, on the reverse strand, counting down.
TGGATGGATCTTCTTGTAACTTAGTATGCAAATTCGAGGACGAGAAATCAATCAATATTATATTTAATCTTTTCCAAATGACTTCTTGTTGAGTAATTAGTGAGAGAAGGCGATAAAAACTACCAAAGCAAAGAACATTGGTATCTAAACAATGGATTTCTATTCTATGTCTGTTAATCTCTCATTATATTTCCTGTTAATCTCTTCATTTCCTTGTACAATGATTTTTAATATAATTTTTTTATAGGAAGATTGTTAAATCTTTCATTACATCTTAAGCAATGAATGCTGTCCTCCAGTGCAAGCTAAGTATTCACTATCCGATGGATATCTGAACGTATTCCTAATATGTAATTTAATTTTTTTAGAATAAGTCTAATAAATCCTACACAATATCAGTTCAACTATACAGGATGATTAAAAAAAAGGTGTGTCAAAAATTTGGCCGAAGGTTCTACTCACTAAAACAAACAGAAAAGTACAAATAAATATGGATCCGGAAATGAGTAGTTTTCGCGAAAAACGTATTTTTTCATTACTCATTATATGGTTATAAGAGTCAAAGCAAATCATGTAAACGACTTTTATTTCCTCGTAATAAATGCTCAAAATGTCCTCCGTTGGCTTCCACGCATGCTTCCTCTCGCCTTCTGATTGATGGACGAATTCTTCCACAAATCGCGTGAATTTGCCGCATTTCTACAAAGCAATTAGTTATCCGTTCTCATAACTCGTCCTGACTGTTGATTGGACTGAATTGCACTAAGTTTTTAAATATTCCCAAATACAGAAATCCAGAGGATTAACATCAGGTGAGCGTGGAGGCCATCGATGAGGCCCATCCCGACTAACACAAATAAATAAATAAAAAGAAATAATGAATTCATTATAAGTTTTTATTTATTTATTTTGCGAAAACTATGTTTTTCGCAAAAAACTATTCATTTCCGGACCTTGTTTATTTGAACGTTTGTGTTTTAATAAGTAGTCCAAATTTTTGACACATCTTTTAGAATCACCCTGTACAACCTAAATTTAATAGATTTACCAAATTTAGTATGTAACACATTTTAATACTAAGTAATTCTCAAGAATAAATTTAAAAACTACGTCAGTCATCCATGGCGTTGTGAGAACTGAGCAACAGCGTAGGAGAATCCATTTTGAGGACATGGGTGAAAAACAAAATAATCATTAATAAGCATCGTATTAAATTAAAAAAAAAAAAAAGCCGGATTTTTTAAGGGATCGAGACCAAAATGAATGTGTCTACGTTTTAAGTTGATCCTAAACAGCTACATATCAAATTTTAAGAAAATCCGCCCAGTTGTTTTAATGTGACCTGCATATAAACAGACAAACAGCCACAAATGAACAAAAACCAAAACTGATTACATGGAACAATCTAACTTCGGATGCTCAGTTAACAAAAATTACTTCCATTCCAAGGATCTGACAATCGAAATTAGAATATATAATAATTTCTAAAAGTCATTTCATTTCGATTTACCGGAATTCCTGAAACTCACCGTAGCTTTGAGAAAAAGTTAAAGTTTACAGGCAATTCTGTAGATTTTAGAATTAGGAAAAGAACCTAATAAGTTAAAGTTTACAGGCAATTCTGTAGATTTTAGAAGATATGTAAATAGATAGAAATATTTTAGTTCGTCATTTTTCCTTTTAATCTTGGAAAAGGAAAATTGAGTCAAATTACAAATGACAAATTGAATGGAAAATATATTTGTTAACTTAGTTCTTAGCACCTCGTGTTATAATTTAAATTTTCTTAATTGAATCTGAAAAAAAATGAATAAAAATAATTATTAATCAACGAATTCACTTTTCAGCAAGATGGGAAATATGGCGATAACTTATATTCGATGTTTTTTTTAGTATTCCGACTATGGATAGATTTTGTTATGGTTGATTTTTAGCAACACCCTACACGAAAGTGTAAGGAGGAAAAACCTCTTACGTTCATTCTGTCACAGCTCAAACTACAAGTAGGACAGATATGAGTTATTGGAACTTTTATGGTTTGTAGAGATGGGAAAAAATAGGAGATCCGGTCTGCAACAGGAAATGATCGCAGACCGAAACTTCTATTTTTTCCCCATCTCAGAAGGTTCAAGCAGCCACTATACAGAGTATGTCAATAAACAGCACCAAGACAAATCTTTTTTTTTCTATAAATGTATTTCCGCTGACAGCAACCTTCGGTGCTAGAGGGCGTTATTTAGCGTTGCTGCAATCGGCTACAGAGTGATTCTAGCGAAAGGTCTTCGGGTGAGGCAATGGGAGCTTCATACTACACGAGGTTCTTCATGTGTTGCCAGAGGAAGAAATCGAAACATGTTAAATCCGGTGATCTTGGTGGCCAGGCAATAGTGTCCTCTAACACTGAAGGTTATCGTCAGCGGACAGACATTCATAGACGAAAAAGGTTTATCTTGATTCCCTATCTACCATTAAAATTTGCATAGAGGTTTGATACACCCTGCAAACGCGGAAATTTGACCACCGGAAACCCGGAAGTAACCGAAAAATGGGACCAAGTGAACAAACTTTGACTTCGTGTACACTATGAAACCAGTTTTTATCTTTCTTTTATTATTCTAAAAATTCTATTCTAATGATTCTAATATATATACATATATGTACATAAATCTAACAGGCAAAACTCAAAGCATCTTTGACAGGCATATTTGAATATATGTCTAATTTTGAAGTTTATGTTTCATGGCTTCTTATTAAGGTATTTACATATTTTCTTTTAAATTTCATAACTTCAGCTCAATATTGTAGATTTTGCTCTTTTTAATTTTAATTTTTAATTTTAAATTTAAATATATAAAATTAAGTAAATTTAATACAGTATTAATTTTAATTTTCAGTAAGTAATAAAGAAAACTGGGTTCTTTATTGCTTCGCTTTTAGATTTAGGTATTTTTTTTATAATATTGATAATTTTTTTAATTTAAATTTTAAATTTTAAGTAGTTGGTTTTTAATTTTTAAAAAAGAGCAAAGTCTTTAATATACTGCGTTTTATTGAAAAGTCTTCAAATCTTCAAAATAAAAACAAAATAAACGTATAAAACCATACATTTATTGAAATAAATATTTCTTAATTTTCGAAAAGACATGACTTCTTTTCTTTTTCAAAGCCTAAAAAACAACAACAATACGTTACAAACAAGTAGAGGAAAACGATACATATATGAGACATTCATGAAATTGTATTGTTACAACAATACTTACAAATGCTATTCTCCTAATTCTTTAATTTTCACCTTATTTTTACAATCTGAAATACATATATTGTTAAACTCTTTGGCCATTTCCACAATAAATTTGTTTACATTAACACCTTCATTTCTATTAATATTTATCTTTTTGGTATTTCTAATTAGTAGACTTTCCATGGTTTTTCTCGTTTTACAATCTTTTTCAATACATACAATTTTGATTTCATCTTTCACACAATGATTTTTATTCATACAGTGTTCAGCCAATTCCGATTTCTCCTCTAATTTGTTTTTTATGTATGAATTATGCTCCAATGCCCGTTCTTTTATTGTTCTTTTGGTTTCTCCAAGATAGAACGCATCACAAATCATGCATTCTATTTTGTAAATAGCTGAACACTGTATGAATAAAAATCATTGTGTGAAAGATGAAATCAAAATTGTATGTATTGAAAAAGATTGTAAAACGAGAAAAACCATGGAAAGTCTACTAATTAGAAATACCAAAAAGATAAATATTAATAGAAATGAAGGTGTTAATGTAAACAAATTTATTGTGGAAATGGCCAAAGAGTTTAACAATATATGTATTTCAGATTGTAAAAATAAGGTGAAAATTAAAGAATTAGGAGAATAGCATTTGTAAGTATTGTTGTAACAATACAATTTCATGAATGTCTCATATATGTATCGTTTTCCTCTACTTGTTTGTAACGTATTGTTGTTGTTTTTTAGGCTTTGAAAAAGAAAAGAAGTCATGTCTTTTCGAAAATTAAGAAATATTTATTTCAATAAATGTATGGTTTTATACGTTTATTTTGTTTTTATTTTGAAGATTTGAAGACTTTTCAATAGATAGAATGTCTCGAAGAGGGAGATTTAAGAAGACTTATGGTAAATACTGCGTTTTAGTTTTCTAAATTGTTTCCAAATTTTGCCGCTGAAGACGTGGAGGAAATTTGATTATATCGCCGTAGAAACAGTGATTTGTTTTTGGTATTAGCGTTTTCAAATCCCAAATCACTGTCCGGCTCTATACATGTACATATATAAGTTCAAAAATATAATATTTCAGGGAAAGTAGGTTTTAAATTCATATCTTTTTTAAAATAATTAATTTCAAAAATATTTATGACAGAAAACCATTGTTTGATATTTCTGTCATTCCCTCCTCAAAAGTATTCATTCGCCCTATTTGAGAACCACTGGTACAGCCTCGTTGTGATTTTTACTCCAATCTCGTTCATTATATCACTGGTGGCGCAACAACAATCAGCTGTAATTCGTTCATTCAAGCGTAAAACAAACTGTTCGCCTCTTGTTACTTCATTGTTAAGTTGAATGGAGGGGCTGAACGCCAGGAATTCTCGCTAATTACCCTTTACCCCCTCCCCCTCTCCTTCCATTCCAATCACGGGTCTCATTCAAGTTAAGAGAAAGCAGGAAACGTCGATTCAAAATGAACCCTGATTCCTTGAGACTTCAGGTTCAATTTCATTTACTGTATTTCAATCAATATTCGGTCAACAAGCAACGACAAAACCCGGTGAATTAGAACTGCTTTCGAATCAGCTGTCCTACATTTCTAGTCGTTTCTCAAAGGAAAAAAAAAAAGCAAGATTCGAAAACAAATGGGACACGTAATTCGTTTGTTAAAAATTCTCAATTTTTTTTTTATATTTCCATTTTAATGTTAGCAAAGCCATCTTATCATTAGAGGCATTGGCCTGTAATATTATGATTCAAGTGCCGTTTTGCCATATTACTCATAAAATGTTAAATTTTGGCAGCTGATATCTCGGGCCCTGTTGCCTATTTTTGAGTGAAATTTTGCAAACTACTTCAAAACATAATCTATATGTGTATCAAAAAATAATTAAAATCGGACCATCCAAAATGAAAATCTGGATCTTACAAATTTTATAATAATACCTTGTTGTTGTTACCGTTTATAATCAAAATTTGAGCTAGAGCCATATCTGTAGCACCTAGAATTATTGTTGATATATTATTAGATTAGTCTCGTTGTCACGGATTGCCCTCGTCATTTTTTTGATGTCTCAACTGGTTTCCGAGATATTTCCAAAAATGTTAAATTGCGGAATTTGGCAGCTGATATCTCGGGTCCTGTTGCGTATTTTTCAGTGAAATTTGCAACCACTTCAAAACATCATAATCTACAAGTGTATCAAAAATAATTAAAATCGGACTATCCAAAATGAAAATCTGCACTCGAAATTTTGCCACTGTTCACATCTTGTTCTTGTTACCCTTTACTCTACCAGACCTACAGCCAAAACTACAGCACCTAGAATTATGGTTGATCCGTCATTAGATACGTCTCGTTGTCACGGAGTGCTCTCTGCAGGTGCCTTTTTTTTTATTTGATATCTCAATTGGTTTCCGAGAAATTCCCGAAAACATGGTACCAGGATAGCATACAAGATGTTCTATTCGACATATTTTCACGATCCTCTACACGCTTCTGCGACCATGAGCTGCTTTTTCTGTCAATCGACTCGGCGCCATCTTTTCGTTCCTTCAGAGTATAGAAGTCATACTGTACTTCTGAACGTTAATATAACGTGTTATTTAGTTTTCCCAGGCATTCGCAAATGATATTTAGTGCGTTATTTAGGTTTTTCGACAGCCAAAAATGTACAGTAGAGTCGCGGTAATCCGAGTCCCGGTAATCCGAGCTTCCGTGTAATCCGAGGTGAGGCTAGTCCAAGGTCACGCAGGGCGACGATTCCAAGAAGTCATTTGAGAGGTCAGTGTGATAGTTTTCCATTTTACTACTTAGATGATGGCGTGACATCGCTGCTAAAAAGCGTTGCTCTACTGTGAAGCAGAAGACCTTGGACAGTTTTTAAAGTTGTAAATGCTTATAAAGAGTCTTTTCATGTAACCAGGTAACATTGTTAATGTATCTGTAACTTTAATATCTATTATAAATTAAATTTGTCTCGTTTTAGTTGAAAATTCCAGTTTTTTTTTCTTTTTTCCGTGCAATCCGAGTTTTTGTAATCCGAGGTACCATCAGCCCCAATTACCTCGGATTATCGCGACTCTACTGTATATGCGAGACCGGGTTCCGCATTTCAACGATTTCCAGTTTTCAACAGAACAAGTCCCTAAACTATCTAATAAGTGACGCCTGTGCTTATGAAATAATGTCGTAATACTTTCAATTAATTATGCTATCCTTCTATCTATCGACTCTTTGATTTTTGCAACACTGTTTTTATCATTTGCTATTACATCTGATGATATTAATCAATCATGATGAACAACGAAAAATCTTCTTAACATTCCCTTTACTCAAAATATTTTGAAATTGCATGGATAGAAAGTCCATATATTATTACACGAGAAGTATTTTCAAATGTATAATAACGAATTCTAGAGGATGAAGAAAGTTTTCTTATCCTCAAATGACCTGAAGAAGTTTTCAATTCTATGAAAACGAAATATTGTGACTAAAGAAGGGAATGTTAAGAAGATTTTCGTTATTTATTGATTGATTAAGATTATCGTTTTCTAAACTATGTATATTATATCTGATGATGGTTATGCACAAAAATTTTTAGACGATTACCAACATCTGCTACACAGGATCACAAGGAAGTTGACTCATAACATTTCTTATGATTTCCATACCGCTAATAAAATCATCATTCAAAATTACATTCTCAGACAGAAATTTCAAAAAGAATTAAAAACCTAAAACGAAATGAAATTTAACTGAGTGTGTCATCGGTGGAGTTTGGCTGGCTGATGAGGCCTACAAAGGACGAAACGGTCCGTCCCAGTCTCTTCCCGTTGACAACTCAGGGTGCGAATCCTTTCTTGTAGCGTTGTGCCTTCGTTTGCTTACTCAATTAAAAACCTACTTTCCTTAAATTGTTATTCTATAAAATTTCTTTTTTACTATTTAAAAAAAAAAAAAGTGGTGAAAAAAGACCAAACGCAAAACCTGTATCTATTTTGAAATTATTTTATCTTTTGAATATAAACAGTACACATTTCCATTTACTGAAGAAAAAAAAAATAAAATCTAATTACTTAAATCGGATTAAAGTTAATCATACCAAACTACTACGCAAATTAATAGATTATCTACAAGGATTAACTCAAAAAATCCATAAAAATCCACGGATGAAGCTCTATGTTTTGCAATAGGAATTTTTGTTTTCTTCTCGCCCTAATTCCCCGACAAGAACCCACTTCGAAAAAATTACAAATATAAAAATTAGATAGTCTCTAGTTCATAAATATACATACCACGTTTCAAGAAAACCCACTCAACGATTCATAAGTTACTACAGTCCTAACGCTGAAAGATGAAACTCCCAGAATGCAAAGCAGATTATAGATTGTCCTTTCCTGGCCGTTCGCTAACATTGATGTAGAAGAGAAGCGACTTCTTCTATTTCAATGTTAGCGAACGGCCAGGAAAGGCTAATCTGTAATCTGCTTTGCATCCTGGGAGTTTCATCTTTCAGCGTGAGGACTGTAAAGAATGATGAGATAGCGAGCGAGAGGAACATAGAGATTGTGATGAGCTTTATTCCTAGGTTATAAAATTGATAAATATTTAACATTTGGAAAAATAGAGAGGCGGGGGGGGGGGTCTTTTCTTTATCGCTGTGCAAATATCATTTAAATCTTAGATTTTTTTTGTCTTTTTCTTGAATGAATCAAGTTTCTTATCTCGCTTTCTTTTTTCCTTCCTAATAATGTAAGCTGTTAGAAAGCTTGTGAATCTGCGCCACCTAGCGGCTAACTGCGATAACGAGCCGAGGCAATTGGTGTCAAAAAAACACTCTAATCCTCTGCAATCCCAAGAAATCCGCAAAGGATGTAATGGTTTCGTTAAGTTTCGGGAACCCTTGATCCAGATTAATGATCATCAGTCGAGATTCACCAAAACTAAGCAGCCATTTTCATTTTTTAATCAACTTTCGAATACGAAAGCGAGGTTCATCAAATCACCTCAGTCTGGAAAACTTGCACTGTTTGATATTGGTAAAACATTACAATTGGAATAGAGATGTAGTATTTTCACTTTCACGACTTAGAAAAAAAAAAAATCATCCAAAGTTTTTTATATAATTATAGTTTTTTTCAAATTCCACTTTATAAAATCATTCTCAATTCAAGAAAAGTCATGAAATCTTAATGTATGCAGACAGACAAACACGTTATAATAGAATATGATAATTTTTCCTTATTTTCTTCTTATCGAAGCAGGAACATTACTGAAAAAGAAATTCGAGCATTTAGAAGCACAACTCGTAGGCCTACACAAATTCAATTTCCGGTTTGTACTGTTGGTGTAAACTGGTAACATAATCCTTTTTCAGACAATCTGATTCCGAATGAAATGGAATTTAAGCTAGCCTGGATGTTTTTAAGCCTCTTGGACTTTCCTAATAGGAAAACTGTACAAGCGTGAAAGGAAATGCACGGTGCCCTTTTGCGACGAGATCGAGATGCGAGTTGGTTTTGTTGCCGGCGGCGCTGGGGACAGGCGGACGTCCAATCTGCTTGTACGGATGATCAAACCGCTCGAGAAGATGCCAGTTTTCCGCATTTATGAGTTCAGCATTTTACGGCTTGTTTATCATTTTCCGTAGGATTTCTTTTTTTCTTTTATGCTTTATAGAAGTTAAAGCTTAATGTAACATCCATCCTGGGGAAAAAAAAGAAAAAGAAAAAACACGAACGGAAAATACGAATAATAAGAAGATCAATAACAAGCAAAAATAAAAAAACCCAAAACAAACAGAGTCCAGAGATTTTTCTCTTCTGAATAAATTGAATAGAAGATGATGGGATTTCCGGAAACGAAACGTAATACGTTTTATGAGAAAGAAAAGGACATTATTAGATTTATTGTAGAAGAAAAAAACTGCAATCAATAAAAAAAAAAAAAAAAAAAGCAACTTGCTTCCACTTCGATTTGTTGTTTGCTTCGCGCCATTTGTTTTGGTTTTCCAATTGAAGACGCATTCTTCAATTTGTAAGATGTAGTCTGGTATTAATAGAAAAGAAATATATCTTTCACAATAAATTTTGCAGAAGAAAAATATCAAAAGTAAAAGATAAAGAGGCACAAATATATCATAAGGACGGTTACACAAAACTGCAGGAAATTGTGATATTTATTGAATTCTTTATCGTCACTCTGACATTTTGATAAGAAAAAGTTGAATAACATTCTTTTTTAACGTCTGTAAAGAACGTATTTTAAAAAATAAAAAAACACATGACTAAATAAAACTTTTTTAAAAAAAATCACATTAAAAATTATTCATGTTTCGAGTTGCCGAAACGATCAACTCTTTCTCAATATAAAAGTTCGTCCAGTAGGCAGCGATCTTTGTAGGAATAGGAGACCAATGAGTGTTACATCCAGGCACGGGCCGCATCCCGTAACTGTCTACGCCAATCGTCTTGAAAGACAAATGCCGCAAACCTAAAGCCGGCAAGTGACACCAACCGTTGATCAAAGGAACTTCAGTGATCATAGCACATGCAAGAATCTAGAAAGCAAAGCCAAAAACAAACAACTAAAAAAAAAAATTTCAATTCCAAAACGAAAAGAATTTCATGGGTTTATTAATAATCAAATTTCAGAGGCAAGCCCGAAAATGGCAATAAAGGCTCTGTAATTTCAAATTCAATATTATATTGAAACTCAATTGCAGTTCGCCTTGAGCTATTCGTAATAAATATTCCAACCATATAATTTCATTTATTGACACCAAGTGTAGTCAGTAATATATTTGGCTTAATTTTCCATAATTCCAAATGGGAATAAGGAACGATAATATTGAAATAAATTAACTTAACTCCAGCAGTGTTTCCGTATACTAATGTTGTCGGATTTTCCACAATGGTTTGGTGCATCCATAAATTCAAGCGTCATATCGAAATATCTAAAACGCTTGAAATAGTGAGAAGTTATCAATCCTGAAATAATATTTAGCTCTAGGCACGAATTTAACGAACTCGGGACAAAAGTTGAGGTCGGGTGAAAAGCCCGACGCCCCCCCGTTTCTAACTCCCGGAAAATAAACCTGGTACCCATTCAACAAAGAGCTGGGTAGACCCTACTACCCGTTTGGAAGAGAATGGAGCGTGGAATAATAATGTGGGAAATTGCGGTTTGAAATTCTCAATGGACACAGAATTATATTATAAATAAACATAAAAGCCAATGACTAAGTTGAAGGGATGTATCATTTATTTATCATTTATTTCTCTGCCTCGCAGGATATCTACTTCAGCAGTATGGATTTCTAATTAAATTTCTGAATGAAGATGACCGTTGCCAAGCCATTCCTTTAATAATATAGTGATATCTCCAGTGACATTAAGTAAAGGCCTATGTTCCTAGCAATGAAAATCGACTTTCTCAGACGACTTGGCCAAAAAGGTTAGAAGACCGAGAATCGTGTCACGTTAGATTTCGATCGGTGAAATAATCCTGTGTTCAAAAATCTTATTAAGATCGTTTGTTCCCAAGTCTGGTAGAAAATGAAATTCCAAGTCTACTCTTTATTGTACCAATGTAGGTCATTGTAAAATTAGGAATTACTGAAATTCCTTTGCCAAGATCATTAAATTAAAAATTTAGAACTATAAGACTAAACATTTTATGTGCAGTGACTGGCAGTAGAGCTTGGGCAACCTAGTAATTAACAAGTATTTGGAAAGAACGGAAAACCTACTTTCCTTAAAATGATGTTTGTTTGTTTTTGTTTTGTTTTTTAAAGTCTTGAAATCAACAAAAAAGGGTAAATCTGTATTTACATTCCAATTCTAATATTTATAATATTCTAATATACAAATTTGTCAGTTTCTGAAAAAATTAATTAAATCACAAATTCAAATCCGTTTTCTAGTTCGTATCAAAGCGCGCACAATAGATTACATAAAAAGGGTTTTGTTTAAGACAATGACAACCGATTAGACTGTTTAGATTTCAAGGGATTATCAATAGGAATTTTTGTCGCCTTCTCGCAAAACTTAACAAAAACCCACTTGGAAACAATTTCGTAAAGTAAAAGTTAGTTCGCTACTAGTCCTCGAATATGCATACTAATTTTCACGAAGATCGATTGATTTGATGACTGATCTGATATATGGAAGAGGAATAACTGGTTAGATTCATTCCTGCATAGGTTTTTAACGATTAAAGATAGATTGGAAAAAAAAAAACTTCAACACTGCATTTCTCGGGAAATTTTAGCCTAATTTGATGTATCGTGTTACCCCCATTCCTATTTAAAATTTTGAATTGAATCCAAGATGGCGGCCGTCGCACAAGGATATGCTTCACCCTAGGCCTAACATGTTTCTATCATGAACAATTTCACGCACAACAACTCCCTCTATTTTATAGGTGGTGTGAAGCGACTTTTGCCTCACTCTGCAGATTAAAAATTCATATTATTATCTCCTGACTTTCTCTAATCTCTTCGCTAAAGTTATCGAGGGAACAAAAAGCCTTGTGATGAGCTAATGTGCACTGATTCATGTTATATTGAGAAGACATCTTATAAAGTAATGAAAGTGGTGAGAAAAGGTTAAAAAAACATACGACATATATTTCCTGAACTGATATTTAGAATTCTCCGTTAACAATCAAGCACGTTTCTTTAAAAACATATATAGCTTATGATTCTAACGTATCATATTCAAAATTCCTATGCTGGAGAGACAGTAGTACAGATTGTAAATAAGCAACACAGGCTTGCTGGGAGAAAGTATTATTGTATCAGGATTTTAAATTATTACGGTGATCAACACAAAAATAACTTGTATAAATATAATAAGCTACGTGAACGAAATATCCGGTTTTAACATTCAATGATTAATTTTAATATTCAAATGGTAACATTTTAATTAATTATGAAAATCATAAAATATAAGTTACCATGAAAATGTATCCATTTCTATTTCAGTGAATGCTTCAAAAACGGCTGAAAAATTTAACCCCCAACTAGAGTATTGCGTATAAAATTTCGATAAACGTGGTGATCCTGTTCTATTTCAAATTTTATGCAAATCACTCCAGGGGAGAGCGAGGAGTCGAGTTGGGAGGGGAAAGGACAACATGAACATGAATTTAACAGATCATTTACGCATTCAAAATGCATCCAAAAAAGAACAGACAAAAAAAGAAATACAAATGTAATTAAAATAACATTTACTTGCACTAATGAAGCATCTAATTAAAACGAAGACGACGAGAGAGAGAAAATAAAAGAAAAGAAAGATTACCAAACACAAATATTGAAACTTATAATTGGAGGCTTTCAACGGTTCTCCTGCAATTTTCGAAACATTAGATCTTCGAATATTTGCGAGAATCAAATAACAATTAAGAAGGAGATTTTTTTTTTTTTTTTTTTTTTTTTAATGTTAGCAGTCCTATTAGGTATACTTATATAGTAATGTATACCTGTGATATAGGTGCTGATATTTTGATATGAAAAAAAAATAATAATAATAAAATAAAATAAATAAATAAATAATAAAGGTTAGTTAATTACAATTATAAATTTAGAATAATTTTTTCCTGAATTACATCCGAAATTAATTGTTTTTTTAATTTGGTTTATTTTATCGTATTTGTAATTATCCCACTTTAATTGTGAAAAAAGCTTATACTTGATTAAGTTAATTGATCTAAGACCAAAATTATTTTTTGGTCCATCTATTTTGAAAATATTTAGCCAATTACTTCTGGTATTTATAATATTTTCATGATTAAATTTTGCATTTCTAATTTCGAAAAAATTTTTTAATATTACCTTATAAATAAATTTCTCTTTGATCATTAATATTTTATATTTAATTCTAATTTCTTGCTTTTCTGTTTGTGACTTAGTATTAAAATTGTTAAAAATATTATTTAGTATTTTGCTTAATAACTTATTCGCACTATTAATCTGAGACTTATTTAAAAAGATCCAGCAATCCAAAGCGTAATTCAAAACAGAGTCAACAAGAGACTTGTAAATCAGTAATTTTTGTTTACAGGGAAATAAATTTCTTATATGTGTAAATAAATAAGTGTAGGAGTGTAGTTTCTTAATAACTGAATTATAATGGGTATCCCATATAAATTTATTATTTATTTGAAGACCAAGATATTTTTGTTCACAAACATAGTCAATTTTATCACAATTACATCTTATACTATTTTTAGAAATTAGATTTAAACAATTAAAATTGTGCAAAGTAAAATGAGAATCATTTGAAACAATTTTATTTTTATTTTTAATGAGCATTACTTTTGTTTTTTTGTGGTTAATAATCATTTTATTGTTTTTAGCCCAATAATTTCTTTTTGTTTTTAAAGATAATGCCATTGGTTTTAGTGGTTATTTATTGATTACCGTGTTGTGTTTACAAAAAGAAAAGAAAAAAATTATTTGATTAGAAGAAACAGCAAAAGATCTTGCTGAAATAAAAAGCAAGGGAAGTAAGTTTCAAGTTCTTTCGGAAACTTCTGAGCATGCGCAGTCTTCCTATTCCACTTTGGAGTTTTTTCTTCTTTGTTTGTCTGTTTATATCACGCTAAAACGAATGGACGGATTTCGTTAAAAAAAATGGTACATTATTCATTAATGATCCAATCTAAAATGATTGGATGATTACCACGAGTATTTTGGTCTTCACATCTCTCAAAAAACTGACCTTCGAAATTCCTATCTAAAACGGTTGGCTCGACTTCCCTAAATCTTGGTACACGTTTATTTATATAATTATTCTATTTCCCTCCCCCTTCTCTTTTCAAAATTGGGCTCTCCCACTACGCAATAGATGTTTCAGCATATTCTTAGTTTACATATTATTTTTAGTTTTCACTATACTAAGTTTCTAGTACTTTCTATCAACTATCTGAAGTATTAAAGCTATGCGTCATCGCTTTGGCGGAACAGATTTCTATTACACGGTCCCTGCACTCATTTGTTAAGATCCCAGTGAAACATCGACTTGAAAGAAATACATTCCTTTGCTCCCCGGGATACCGGGGAAATGAAAGAGAAGAAGAGATGAGAAAGGAAAGATGAAAACAAAAGGAAAGAGAAGGAAAAACAAAGATCGCACCTCGTGGCGAAGCAGAGAAGCATTCTCCGGCAGTCATAAAGACGATGATATATATATCCGTGATATAATGGAGCTCCTGCCATATAGGAGCACTTACTTTATTTCTGTGATTCGGCTGCACTTGTCATGCGATCAAAAGTAAGCTGTAAATCTAGTTTTCGTCGTGGTTCTCTCATTTTCTATCCATCTCTGTTTCTTCAGATCCAAAATAATATTGGCTTTTCTTAGCAAATTCAGAAATACTTATTTTAAAAAAGATATACAGTATACAGTAGAGCCCCGATTATCCGCGAGATTGGGTGGCAAGGGCTTCGCGGATAACGAAAATCGCGGATAACCCGAAAAAAGACTAAAAATGAGGTGTAAACACGAAAAAAAAATTTTCACCATTAAAAACTACATTTATTGTACAAAAACCATAATATGTAAAACTTTTAAAATATGTACAGTACAGCAGAAACCTGTGCTCTACATTTGCATCCACAAATTCCGAGAAGGCCTATAGGATTACGATGCACAATAAACCTGTCAGTAATTTTCGACCTTCGTACTGTAGGGCCTATTGTATTTTCCCTGTTGTTGGCTTGGATATTAGTTCATTTTGTCACTCCATTTTGTTTCCATGAAATTTTATTTTTGGAAACTGACCTAGACAACTGAAATTCTAACAAAACATACGTTCAAAACCAAATAATTTTGTTACCACTGCACCCATTTTAATGAAATTTGGCATACTTACTTAGTTTTTTACGCTGATTTTGAAACTCAAAACCATTTTTGCCGTAGAAGCCTCGTTCATAAGTTAGCGCAGTATTTAGATTACAAAGGTGAGTTTTAAATGCCTTTCGGCGTTATGAGTCAAAAATAATAATTATTCCATTCTTAATTTTAGTAAAATTTATTTACAAGGATAAACTTTAGATATGGTTGGTATTTATTTCAAATCCAATCATCAATCAAATCAAATATTATATATAAAATATAAATTGACTAAGTCCGTCTGTCTGTCTGTAACTCGATATAATAAAGTTATTAAGATAGATCAAGGGTTGTCAATGGTACATTTGAATCAAGGGTACTCAAATTGGATGAAATATTAGTTCATTGTGTCATTCCATGTTGTTTCCATGAAATTTTATCCTTGGGAACTGACCTAACAACTGAAATTCTAACAAAACATACGTTCAAAACCAAATAATTTTGATACCACTTCACCCATTTTAATGAAATTTGGCATACTTACTCAGTTATTTAGGCTGATTTCGAAACTCAAAACCATTTTTGCCGTAGAAGCTTCGTTCACAAGTTAGCGCAGTATTTAGATTATAAAGGTGAGTTTTAAATGCCTTTCGGCGTTATGAGTCAAAAGTAATAATTATTCCATTCTTACTTTTAGTAAAATTTATTTAAAAGGACAAACTTTAGATATGGTTGGTTATTTATTTACCAGAGCCTGTTTTTAGTCATGGACAGTTATATGGTGCTACTTCTCGAGCACGTCGTGCTTGCGACGTCAAAATCAAAATTCTTGACCGAATAGATCAAGGACATCTGATAGAAGGATCTGATGCTGTTTTTACAAAAAATGTAGTTTATAGGGAGATATTTACTTTATAGTTAATAATAATATGATTTTTCAGATTTTTGTTTATGCCTGTCGTCCGACAGGCTTTGCTGATAGTTATTATATAAATGCAAAAGTCCTCACTGACTCTTTATCTAATTCTCCTCTTTCCCATTTAGCCAGGCAACTGAAATTTGGCAGAATTCTTTCTTAGGTTGTACATAATTAAAATCCCGATAGCTTACTTTTTTCTAACCATCCCCTAAGGGGTTGAAAAGGCGTGAAATTCCTAATTAGCGCCACATGTGCGCCTGGTGGCGAAAGTTGGAACTAAAATACAATTGTGCATAATTCTCTTCCACATCCTCTCCTTAGTGAACACGACATTTGACGTTGAGTGTTCTTTGTCAAAATCGGAACCAATACGTATTCGACGATCCTAAGGGTGTAAACGGGAGGACAAACTTCTTCAAAGTTTGTCGACTTTGTTTTATTCTGACGCTTATCTCGAAAGCGCTTTAGTTTCTAACATGAAATTTTACATGAGTCTTCTTTGTCAAAATCGAAAAGATTGTTTGATCAAAATTTTAATATCGAACCCTAAGGAGTATAAACGGGAGGGGTGAGGGAATGGACAAACTTTGTTGAACGATACTTCTACAGAGTTTTCGGGTAACGTGATTATCTATCACGTGATTTTGTTTTACCAACTGGGAAAGTTTCGAAGTGATCTCACAATATCAATTTCTTTCTCATTCACATCAGGACAGCTGTCTTTTATAACTCGTACGAAGAACGGGTAAATTTCTTACACGTAATCACTTGCATTCAAAAATGTGTTAAAACATTAGCACTGCTACGAACTACGTAATTCAATTAATCTTAACAAACTTCAATTTCAAGTACAATCTATTTTCATATTTAAAGAGTTTAATCTTATTGCCTAGATCTAATTTCATTGTGATGCTTTTAGGGCAAATTTTTTCAATAATATCCATACTGCTGGTTTGTAATAATATATAAAAAATTCTAGAAATTTTTTATCATAAGACACTCGGCTCGACTCTACTTTCTTAAGTTCTCTTTTTCATTCGATATTCTTCAAGATTGGCTTTAATATCCATAATTATTTCATTTATTTATTTATATGTATGTTGAGTATAACTATCCAGAATTATACGATTAGAAAAAAAAAACAATATAAGTATCTTTTACAGTAAATAATTCAAAAACTGCTGACCTTAGAGAGCTTAAATTTTAATAGCAGATGAGCATCGCTAAATGTAAGCTCTCTGTCGATTTTAGTGTAAAATAGAACGCAAAGCAACCAATATGCTGATCTCTTAAAATAGCTGTCATCGTAATTTTTAAACTAAATACCTAAGAAAACTGAAATTTACTTTTCAATTTAGATAAACCACACTGTCTTTTAAACAAATTAATTCTTTATATTTTATTCTGAGATTTTCGAAAGTTGTTAAACCATCTACAACATGTTTAGTTTGCAAAGTTATTGCATATCTTCTAATCTAATATCTAATATCTATCTAATATCTTCTATGAAAACTCTTACATTTTTACGGCGCTCTTTTTCACTATTGATTTACCTTTGTATCCGTTTTTATCTCATATTATTTTTTTTTTATTCTTGAAAGCGCCGTATTTTTTTCTTCGTATGGTGCGTATTTGAACAATGGAGATGAAAGTGATGAATATTATCCCTACGGTTTCCTCTTTGTTTTCCTTAGAAAGAGAAACTGTTTTGATAAGTCTCCGCGTGGTGGCGTACCTCATAAAAATCCAATAAAGGTGCACGTGTCAACAGCTGACAAAACAGAAGGTCTCAGTGCACGAACAAAGTCAAAACAATGGCTCAAACACAGATCACGAGATAAAAAAGACTGATCTGTCCTAGATCCCACATACACATATCTATTCACATACACCATTTCCAGTTCTGAAAGAGCGTCTAAAACTCGAAACCTAACTATTTCTGGAATATTCCTTTTCTTAAAGTTTTAATATTATATCCGCACATTTGTTTTTCTTTTTCTTGTTGCAGTATCGTTTGGTTTAGATTTTTTTTTCTTTACCTGTTAATCCTAATTCCGAATCAAATTTCAAAATGTACCTTATTTACTCGCGTAAAGCCCCCACTTCCTTTCCTGTCGTCCAATCCCAGATTTTCAAAGCAAGACGTCTGAGTGAAAGTCTGCCATGCCTGAACCAAAGAACGTAAAAGAACTAAAGAACGTAAACAATCGGTGATAAATAAGGATCTGTCGATTACAACACGAGGATGAAATCAACAGAGCATGCGCAATTACCAATTTCCTGATTCACGCGTAGCTGCCCCGGAAACTTTTCACTGCATAACATATTTTACCAGTGATTAGTTCCATGCGCTGCCACCACGCCCGAGAGTGAATTCGTTTTGCAGTGAAACATGAATAAGGAGAAGTGACACTTCTCTATTTACGTTCTTTTCCTGAACGTTCGAATCTCGCTGTTGGCTTGGGTATTTGTCTATCTTTATTCTGTGTTCGTTTCGTTGTAGGTGTATAAAACAAATTGCAACCACTATGTATTCTTGACAAAGCTTTACTCGGCAAAATAGTCTAGAATTACCGTCCCTAACAAAGACGATGCAAATTCGGCTTGGGAGTTAAACTGAATTCAAAACCAAACTTACATGAAGCGAACATTCTCTGAAAATCTACACAAACAAAACTCCAAGACTCAATGTCTTATCTTATGATAGAATTATACGTGAGTTATATAAGATGCAAATTTTTCTATTGGCAACAAAATAAATCCTGATACTATATTTACTTTTTTTAATAAATAAAATTATCAATTTGTTTCCACCTTCAAATACAAATAGTTTTTAACAAATTGCGTAAGAAGTCACACAAGTATACAGCAGCATTATTCAGATTTCGGAATTTGACGTAATTACTTTCAGAAAATATGAAATTCAGCTAAAACATTTAATTGCATATAATTATTAAGAGCGTAGGAAATAAAAAAAAATAAAAAGTCATTAACGAAATACTTAAAAAAAGAAATAAACTTAACGCGCATGCGTCATAACTTCTACTGTTTTAGTAAAATTGATCAGTGCCAAAAACAAGAAGGAATTTCTGAGAGCTAATTTAAAATTTCCTAGTTTTAAATAACAAATCGATGCAAAACATTTCGAAAGACTAAAGGAGAAGGGAATTTCAAAACAAAAAATAAAGCCATTCCTGATTAGATTGTGGGGTTTGGGAAAGATGGAATTTCCATTGAAAGCGAGGGTGGAGTGCTTTTCGATTACTGAAGTATTACAGATTGAGAAGAGACAAAAATTGCATGTCAGCGTTTTTGAAATGTTTGTTGGGTTAGCAGGACTTAAATTGGATGTTGACGTTTTCCGCAACAAAATTCATCTAATAATGGATTTGAGGTTTTGTCTATCCTCCATACTCTCCAGAGCCGAGTCTAAACGTATGTAATTATTTATGATTTGTTCTCTGATGTAAATAATAATTAATATTAGAGTTCGAAATAAAAATTACCAAGTATTAAACATTCGGTTCAGTCTTTTTAGCGTAATATGCAAACAGAAATCAGATTGGGACTTTTTTTTTAGAGTTCAAAATAACTAGAATCATAACCATATTTACGATTATTTTGCTCTAGAGACCAAAATAATAACAATACTAATAATCATTAATCTCATTTGTGTATGATTTAATCGTATTTTTAAGTTAGCTCTTAAATAAGAATCGTCCCAAATGTTAAGAAAATCGGTCCAACCGTCTTAGCGTGATGAGTTCAAATAAATAGATAAAAGAAATCTTAAAATTTTACAGCAAAGCTTCTAGTAAGTAAGTTACTTCATTTTACTCCCCCCACCTTATAACTTTTGAACAGCTGCACAGATCTTCTTGACAATTGGTATGCCTATTCGAGAATTAGGGACAAGGTTAATTCTTAGTTTTGAAATCTTCTCCAAATGGATCCTTCTCGAGAAAGTAACGCGAAAAGACGACAGAAATTCTCCTAGAAAAGCTATGGAATCTAAACAATGGATTTCTATTAATACTTCATTATTTAAACAATGGTTTTAAATCCTCTTTCAGCTAATTCATTCCGTGCTTTGATCCGATGAAAGTTAATCCGATTTTTACAATTTAGGTAAATGATTAAGGATTAAATTCAGGAAATGGAAAAATTGTATTGTTTCAATGGATATTAGAAATTGCAATAAAAATGTTCGCTTTTCGTTATTGTCGTTTTCAGGACTATTAAAAAACAAAATCAGAGAAATTTTAATAAGATTGGAAGGAAAGTAGGTTTTAAGTTCTTTCGAATTTCTTGTAGTACTAGCGTTCCTAGGCAATGATGTGCTAATTCGCGGTATCTCTGTGCTTCGCTAATGCTCCGGGACTTGGATCTTTATCTGTAACGTCAGTAACACGCAACAAACCCTTGAAAAGTTACCCCACACAGTCAACAAAGTCTCCCTACTGGAGAAAGGGAAAATTCGTTAAAAAAACATTTAAAAAAACACGAGAGAGAAAATAAAAAAAAGATTTGCAATTCATTTTTAATTGAAAAATTTGCCTCTCCGTATATGATGAAAATAACTCAAAAACCATTTGTCCTAAAAAGCTGAAATTTTACAGAAAGATTTAGGTTCCTATAAGGAAGAACCCTACAGATTTTGATGCATATCGGACCAGTAGGTATTGGCCAAAATCCACCAAAATTAATTACCAAACTATCGGCGTCTTTGCTACTCTCAGTTGAAACTGTCGCTTTTTAGCTCAACATATTTATTTTCTTCCCCTTCTCAATTAAAACAAGACACCTTGCGAACGACCTCCATCATTTCTTCTTTATTCTGATTTTACTTTGTTTATTAATTTCAGGCATCTTTCCGCACGGGATTCGAAAGTTGACACGTCAACTACATCAGTTTTTTAAAAGCAGAATTTTCTATTACTTCTAAAATCCACAAGTGTAACTTTCAAAATACTCAATGAGAGAGAGAGAGAAAAAAAAGGCCAGCATTCGATTAACTTAGGTAATTGAATTGGTTAAATGGAGGTAAAATTAACATTTTTATTGGGACTCCAACGACATCAACGGCAGCCATTAAGTAATGGACTTACACCATCGACTCATAAAAGGACAAGGTTTGGAATCGAGAAAGCTTCAAATACATACAAAACAACGGAAAGATAAAAACAAAAGAGCTCTGTATTTCAAAATTGCAATAATAGTATATTGCATTTAGAAATTGTAAATAAATTGTAAATTAAAGATATTATTCTTTTTCTATTAAATTACTAGCTGCAAAGCCTGTCGGACGACAGGCATAAAAAAAATCTGAAAAATCATTTTATTATCAACTATCAACTATAAAGTAAATATCTCCTTAAAACTATATTTTTTTGTAAAAGAGCATCAAATCCTTCTATCAGATGTCCTTGATCTATTCGGTCAAGAATTTTGATTTGATGTCGCAAGCACGATATGCTCGAGAAATAGCAATATATAACTGTCCATGACTAAAAACAGGCTCTGGTAAATAAATAGCAACCATATCTAAAGTTTGTCCTTGTAAATAAATTTTATTAAAAGTAAGAATGGAATAATTATTATTTTTGACTCATAACGCCGAAAGGCATTAAAACTCACCTTTATAATCTAAATACTGCGCTAACTTGTGAACGAAGCTTCTATGCCAAAAATGGTTTTGAGTTTCGAAACTAGCGTAAATAACTGAGTAAGTATGCCAAATTTCAATAAAATGGGTGCAGTGATAACAAAATTACTTGGTTTTGAACGTATGTTTTGTTAGAATTTCAGTTGTCGAGGTCAGTTCCCAAGAATAAAATTTCATTGCACAAAACAACAACAACATGGAATGACAAAATGAACTAATATTTTCATCCAATTTGAGTACCCTTGATTCAATGATATCATTGGATACCTTGGATCTATCTTAATAGTTTAATTACATCGAGTTACAGACAGACGAACTTAGCCAATTATATAAGTTGATGATGATTATTTTTCTAATAGAACATATGCTAAAAAGAAAAATAATCATCATCAACTAATAGAAGTGAAGTTCATCAGAACAGTTATGTGTGAGTGGGTCTGATAACTTTTGAACTCTCAATGGATCTTCTTGAAACTCGACATGCCTATTTGAGGGCTAGGAACGATCTAGCCTCTGTATTTGAAATCTTTTCCAAATAGATCCTTATCGAGAATTTAACGTGAGAAAGCGAGAAAAATTTCCAGAGAAAAGCAATGAAATATTAACATTAGCGTTTTATCCTATCCCCATTAGTATTTCATTTTCTTAAAAGAATTAATTCTTTTTAGCTAATCCAATCCACTGCTAATCCATCCAATGAATGGTTACCATTACAATTAATCCGGCTTTTCCGTTGTTTCGTTTTCAGACTTAGAAAAAATATATAGACATTTTAAGAAATGATATAAAGAGGAAAGCAGGTTTTAGGTTCTTTCCAACTTGTTTTAAAGCCCCTTCAGCTTGTATCTGTCTCTAAATGGATTTCAATGGAATTTGCAACAAGATTAGCAAGAAAGATTTTTTTTCCAGAATTTTCTTAACATTTTACTACAGTTTTAAACCGCTTTCGTTCTATAAATATCCCAAACTGACGAGGAAGTGAATGGATTTGAGTTGAAATATAAAAACCAATTGACATCTTCGTTTCTTCGGCTGAGCTATATAATGTATCTGTAATCATGTATCTATTACGAATTGTTTTACCTCGGAATTTTCAGACAACAAAAGCAATAAGTTTATCTAATTACGATGAACTATACAGACAAGTACTTGACCGCATACTTGCAATAGATTTTAAATAATCGTCGGAATACTATTAGTCTCAGTACCGAGACCTCGTTGTTTACTCATGACTGCTCCTAACTGATGATCGCCAAAGAGCGTGAACCAGCTGTTCTAGGATTGTCACTTAGTAAACACTTGATCTCACCCCTTATAGTTTTTAAATAAGATTATATAGTGCAGCGCTCAGAGTTGAAACTCCCAGAATGCAAAGCAGATTATAGATTGTCCTTTCCAAGCAGTTAGCTAACATTGAAATAGAAGAGAAGCGACCTCTTCTAATTTCAATGCTAGCGAACTGCCAGGAAAGGACAATTTGCTGTGCATTCTGGGAGTTTCAACTCTGAGCGCTAGCACTGTAGGATAAGATTGACAGAAACTTGGCTTTTCTGAACAGCGGCTGTGGTTGTACAGGCAAGCCACCCTGTTAAGAAAGATTGGGGATGTTGTAACTCACTAAAGACATCTTCACGTTTTTCCTAAGGGCTTAATCCAATCATGGAAGGAATGGATTGGAGGAATGGGAAAGTCTAAGTTTTCAGATACATTAAAGCTTTTTCGAGAGTTATACAAACTGTTAGCCTACCAACAGTTCAAAGGAATTACATATTATACAAGTCTACGTCCAGTATCAATAAGTCATACACTGCACATATACACACACAAAAAAACAACCTAGCATTGTCTAATGACTTGATCTCTGATTAGTTATATCAGTTTGTGAAAAACAAAATAAAAAGCAAACTTTAGGTTTAATGATCTGTGGAGCGTCTGCAGGTCGAAGATAGAGAAAAACAATAAATGTTGAAGCACTAAGTAAAACATAAAAGCCTTATTTTATTGAATATTTAGACATTAAAAAGCTTTTGTTTAACTCGAAAGATGCTCGAATCATAAAACAAAACAACACTATAAACATTGTTTTAATAAAGCTTTACACACAGCTCTTTGTACAAACACTGCTTTTCTCAGCTAAAAGGATGTTTCCTCGACAATTTCCTCGAAAAACAAGCCAAGCTGTATTGCGGCGCTAAAACTAAAAGGCCAAGGATTTACAGTAAATACATTATATATTATTCAACATTGAAACGATAATAAATCGCTTCAAAATGACACTGTTCTTCTAAAGACAGGAATAAATATTTCTGTACAATAATAACACAATTAAAAATATAGTTTCAATGATATTATATGAAAATAACTGCTTCAAAGTTAATAAATTAGATTGCTGTGCCATCATTGAGGTGGAACTGGAAAAGAATAATTTTTTCTTTTAGGAAATTAGTAGATCGTGCAAACAAGACAGAAAAACTTATCTCTGTCTTTGCAAATAACATGACTTAATGTCAAATTATTGAAAGTAGATTAGCATAGCTTTCAAAGGGGAATTAAAAATTGAAATGTTACTACATAAGTCAATTTATTTCATGTTACACGTTTTTTATGTAATGTTAGCAGAAGGATCCGACGTTCCATGGAAAACAAATGTAATACAGTGGAACCCCCGCTATTCGTACACAATCCGTTCCAGGAGGCAGTTCGAATGGCGATTTGTACGAATGGCGAATCATTTTTTCACATAAGACAATGTAAATTGGATTAATCCGTTCCAGGACCCAGAGATGATTGCTTATTTAAACCTTTGTAATAATACTTTAAGCGTAAAATACACAAAAAATATGAAAACAATAAATATATAGGCCTCTCTTATTATGTCTTTCTTTTTCAGTATAGACGATATGGTTGATTTCGCCATGCCATACTGAGTTGGCAGGTCAGAGACACGAGTTCCACTTTCAAACTTAGCAACGAGTTCTTTTTTCAATTCAATTGTCGTTCTCACTGCTTTCCTTTTAGGCTTAGTTGAATCAGTAATCTTTTTTGAACCCATGGCTGCACTATTTTCAATAAAAATAACAAAAAATAACAATAAAATATCACAGAGTTTTATGAAGCTTGCGTGGATGATGCTAGCGTACGGAAGCTAGCACGAGACTGAACTGAAGCGACGGCGTGGGGCGGCCAGTTACAAGGTCACGCTGTCCGAATCGCGAGCAGGCGTACGAATGGCGAGTTCAATTTTACTTGAAAAAGTTGGACGAATAACGAGTTGTACGAATAGCGAGGCGGACGAATGGCGGGGTTCCACTGTAATAAATAAACAGGCCATCGGTTTGTGCATTTCCTGGAATGATTGTGCCACTGGGACAGCAACCAAAAATATGTAAATTTTTCGATGGTCTTGTTCTTAATGCGTCGTTAGTATTAATTAATCATTTTTTTTTTGTTTTTGTTTTTTTTTATTTTTTAAGCGTAAGTTCGGTAGATGTGATCGAATTGCAACCAAACTTGACCAAAAGCTATTATAAAGCTAATTAATAATCCTGTGAATTTTGGTGCTGATACGACAAATCTCCCAATGCTTGCCTTACAAAAAAAGAAACCAAACGACCGGCAAACACTCTGCTTTGTATACACGAGATTATCCGAAGGAAATGGTTCTATTCAGAAAACAATATTCAATTCACGATTGTTGCTACAACAACAATGTTAACTTAAGTCCATATCTGTGTCCTGTGACTAAGTCACGTTACTCGAATGTCTAGTTTAGTTTAACAGTACTTACCTTCAAAAGAAATAGATTTGATGTTTGTTTCTATATAGAAACTATATGCATGTTTAAATAACGTATTCAGTCACAGATTTTTTAGCTTACTTTAGAAAAGTGAGGCTAATAAAACCAGCTAGTCTGTATGTATATTTATTTGGATGCCTCTCATGTAACTGATGGATATTCTTGCAGCTTGATGGATATTCTCCTATTGGAGAAGGGACGAACTAACAAATGCTCGAAATATCTTCCAAAGGGAGATTTGCTGACAAATTAGTGAGGGAAGACCACAAAAATTCCCTTACTAGACTGCATTGCAATCTAAAAATGGATTTCTATCCTATTTCGAAAACAACGAATATTAATTCTCTTTTTAGCTAATCCATTTTTCATGATTTCGACCTAATTTACATAATACATGTAAATAATGCTGATTTAATTCATTATTTTTTTCAGAAAATAAAAAATATGTAAAGATATGAAAAGATATTAAATAAAACAAGAAATAAATTTTCAGCACAAATCTAACCAATATGAAAAGATATATATATAAAAAAAATATGAGAATGTGTAAAGATTATGATATTTGTAAACTGTAGCTAAATATTGTAATTGGAATACAAACGTAGGCTTTTCACTTTTATTCTTTTCAGTACTTCAAAGGACTTAAACCTACTTTCCTTCAAGTTTAATTGTTAAAATTTCTTTTTTTTTTAATTTTCAAACAATTAAAAGTTCTGTATTTCTAACACTTTTTATTAAATTAAAATGAGAGAAGATTAAAGTTATATAATTACAAATATTTAAATAAAGTTTAATATTAAAATTTTCGAAATGTAAATAAAATGTAAATAAAGTTAGCCCTTATTTTAATAAAAACCAACTTTGTACAAAAACAAGTGCGAACTTAAAGCCATTATTGTTTCAGTTTTTAAAAGTTTGTATCGCCTGCTTAAAAACTTTTAGAGAAAAATAATGGATTTTTACTGGTATTATTTCAATAAATACCGAACTTGAATATGGCTGAAATTTAAGGATGTTCTTTTGTTAACTGTTCATTTGTCACTTCCCCTAATGCATCACTTGCCACGTTTATGGCTTCCAGTATTTCTAGGGATTGCAAAGTGCTGGCGGATCCCGGTACTTTCAAGTAGAGTAGAAAGAACCCTTTAGTCGTTAAAAAGAAACAATGTCGTGTTGTTTTGTAAAGCGCCCTCTTTAATGAAATCCATACAATAGAGAAAGTGAAAACAAGTCCTTAATGATCACGTCTAACAGTACAACCAATCCAAGCTGCTACATTTTCCTTTTTAGTATCACCTAATCATTTTCTTTTTACTTCCTTTGGTCCAAATCATTAAAAAAATCAATAGGATGTTCGCAATGAATAGCCTTAAGCTATTTTTAAAATTTCAGCTTGCCATAATAAATAGTTTTTTGGTGCTGGTGATGATACGTAGATTTGTAGATTAACTGCCTTATTGAATTACATGATTTCGTAGGTAATAGAAAGAATGGATCAGCTTTCATGTTTTTAATGAAGTCATTTTCAAGTGAGAAATAAAAATCCTAGTAAAATCAATCGCTTAGTGCCCGCAGCACCGGAGGATTGAGGAAGGATTAAAGTAAGCCTATTTTAATAAGCATCAACTTTTAAGGAAATTAATCCAGAATCATTCCATATCAAGTCGTCCAATGTGGTTACGGTACTTAACCATTTCTAAAAAAATCTAATTTTTCTTTTTTTGTCCAATGGCCCCAACATGTCGGTAGTTCAAAATGACTATTGTTTGAATTTTATTGTTTTTGGTTTTTGTATGACGGCCATATTTATTGTACATGATGTGCAGTTCTTGCAATTTAAAGGGCTCTTGAAACGTAAATATCTCAGCCTCTATTTGTTCTATCAATATAACGAAAAAAACAATTTGTTCAGAAACTAATAGGCTACAATTTTGCTTATATGGCATTTTCATCTAAACTTAATCCTAAAGGTTAAATTTCAGCCAAATGTCTTCGATTCTTTCTTTCAAAAAATTTCTATTTGGGGGGGGGGGGGGGGGAGTTCACGAATGGAAAGTGTTAACAAGTCACAACTTTTCTACAAACAGATAGGAATTTATTTCATACATTTATTCTCATTCACCAAGTTTTAATCCTGAGACTTGTTTCCCCCTCCCCCCTCATCTAAAAATTTTCAAATATTTGGAAGTTTGGAAACATTTGAGCATTTTTCAGAGCTCAGTATCTCAGATAGGAGACGAGATAAAAATTTGAACTTTTGGCCCACAAGAGTGCTATACAACAGTATAATACATGATAAAATTCGTGTTGTAGTTTTGACTGTAAAGTAGAGATAATGGAAGGATAAAACGTCAAAAAAAAAACAAAAAACCGCCTGTTACAATAAGTATGCATAATTTTTAAATCAATTAATTTATTATTTCAGTGTATGCACATATAAAAAAAGAATTCTGCTGTTAAGGTAAAAAGAAAACCTCAGATGAAAAATACCAAGTTGAGCCTGAGGTTTTCAGCTAGGCATTCAAAAACAACTTCTCTTGGTTGAAACTAAAATTATCTCGGCAAGGTCAGTTTGTAAGCACTGTTTGTAACTTCGTTATCAAGGATTTATTGTGTGTCTCGGGTTTTTTTTCATCTGTTTAGAAATATTTTAGAAAAGTGGTTCCCTCCAGTTGGTAACAAAAATTGTGACTTGTTAACTTTTTCTCTGCCTGAAAAAATTTCCCCTAAGAAAGAAAGCTACGACTTTCGACTGAAATTTAATCTTTTAGGATTGAGCTTAGATGAAACTGCATATAAGCAAAATTGTAGCTCATAAGTTTCTGAATACATTGCTTTTCTCATTATGTTTATAGAACGAATAGAGGCTGAAATATTTACGTATTCATAAACCCTTAAAATTGCAAAAACTGCATCGTCCTGTACAACAAACACGGCAGCCACGAAAAAAACCAAAGACAATCAAAAAAATAGTCACTGAACAAAATTTTTTAAAAATAATTAAGCAACCACGACTTGACTTGATTTGAAATGACCCTCCAGCCATCTTAGTGAAGGATTTCGTGGATGGTTTTGAGAAATGGAAGTGGAGACGACAAATAAACATGCGTATTTTTTTTAAATTAGATCGTTAATAAATAAATTATCAAATTTTATAAAAATCCGTTTTAGAGTGATGTCATAAACAGACAAGTAAAAATTCAAATAAACTTTGCTTGCTCAAATAACAACAGATACTATAATTTTCAATTACTAGAGATTAGACGTTATTTTCAAGACTTAATATTTCAATTCGCAGTTTTGCAGACCGGAAGTGACTGGACCGGAAGTCAGATTTTCCCCAAAAAATTCTGACCTTAGGGAATCCAACGAGATATGACTGTACAGCATATATATACATATATATAGTGATTCTAAAAACCCCTTACAAACTTTAAAGGTAGGTCAGGAATATAAAAACAAACCGTATTTATTATGGAATGCAAACGCGCAAACGTTTGATGATTGGTTCCACGTCTGTTGTGGAGCCGTTCACGATGCAATCGTACAGCGGCTTGTCCGTTTCCGTTTGCTGCCCCATAATGCTGAGGGCATATCTGCCCTCTCAGCATTAGTGAAGCGATGCATCTTTGTACGATGTATCGCTTAACTAAGTCAGTCTCAAATGACGATGGCTCACACTGCCCAACTAATGTGCTGCCAAATAGCGATCTTTAGCACATTCGGGTAGCATTTGCGGACAAACGGTTTGCTTTTTGTATTCCTGACGACCTACCTTTAAAGTTTGTACAGGAATTTTGAATCACCCTATATATACATGTGTCTATCACAAATGTTACTGCGCCGTTACACATAAACATGCACGTGCGGGAACCCTAATACCTCCTCCCTAAAGGATCGCTAAAAAAAAAAAAAAAAAAAAAAAACCAGAAAAAAAAACGTTATAAAGAAAATAGACTTTAAGTTCTGAATTTCTTGTTAGAATTTTTATTATTTTCTCATCATATTTGGTTGTTATTATCTGAATAACGGAAATTAAAAACTGAAAAGAGTTATTTAATTTATAATTGAACAGTTATTATGATTCAGTGTGTGTTTATTTCTGTTGTTATCACATCATAATTATTTGATTTTCATTTTTTAGTTAAGTTACAATTCTTAAGTCTTTCATTAAATTTAATTCTGTTTTAAATTTTTTTCTGTTGTAGCAGTATTTTAATATTTTAGGAATAACTAAATTAAGAATTAGGATTTGTTTTGTCTGAGTAACTTCTTTTCTATCCTAAGTATTCCTTCTAATTGACAATATTTGTGTTGGTGTAGGCGGGGGATATCCGGGTGATGGTGAAGGGTCTCAAATAACCGTTTCCGTTCCCCCCCCTCCATTACAACAAGACTTCGCAGTCCACGATCGTCTCATTTAGTCAACGAATTGATTTAACCGCGCACAAGTAAACAATGCTCCTTGATTACTGCGAGACGCGTTCCTGTCTAACTCCCACGCGAAACCCTAGCCGTCTCTTCCCGGAGACGACGCAGAGAGAGAAAGAGAGAAAAAAAGTGGCGGAGGGAATGAAAAATAAAATTCTCATCGTATGTGTTACTGGGTGCAGAAATCCGAGAATTATTGGAGATTTTAGATAATGTTGTCTGCAGAAGGACGTTGACCCCTTTATTCCGCGACATTGTGTTCTGAAATCTTTATTTCAGGAAAAAAAAATCGAATTGAGAGTCAGCCGCCATATTTGAGGCACTTCCTAAGAAAGGACGCTAGCGTTCGCTGCCTCTAAAGTGTGACCGTCAATCTTTGTTCCGCTGTCGTCCTTTAGATCTTCGAAATTCCAGGTGTTTTGCGAAATTTTTTGTAATACATTGAAAAATTGTATTACCGAAAATAAAATACTTAACGTTACTTGGTATTCACACACTCATGCATTGTGCAGTCACTGAGCATGCGCGTCATCTGCATTAGCGTTCGTGTCTTCCTTAAGTTGTCGCAAAGCTTTTAAATGAAGCGTTTTATGGGCAGCAAAATATTCTGAAAACTTTCAACTTAGCAGCGGAAGTGATTTCTTTTTTTTAAATGCATATATTTTAAAGAAAAAGAAAAATTTTGGAGGGGAGAGAGAGTAAATCAAACTTAACTGTTTTTAAGTATTTTATTGTTACTTACAGTATTTGATTTGTAATTTTTTACTTTAAATCCTTTTTTTTCTTTCTTTTGATATGTTAAAATATTATTTTCAGCTAGTTTTAGTTTGAAGTATATTCAAGAAGCGGAAGAGACAAAGCATCACCCATTCGCCTATTAAGGGCTAACTGGGATTAAGCCCGGGACTCCGATGGGCTAGTCCTCTCCTGCAGTATCAGTTCTTAATGAGGAGGAAATAAAAAAACTATTTTT
>JAFIDM010004315.1:53440296-53459720 GCA_023159025.1 Thereuonema tuberculata | reverse complement strand
ATTATGCATTTCTTAATGTATTATTGTATTAGGATATGTTCAGGTATTCATTGCACAGAGAAGAATTCATGATGGTTGCGGTTAATTTAAAGGGATGGCGGGAGAGGGAGAGGAATGGACGAATATCACGTGATCTCTGTTGCTCCCTAAATAAGGTGCATACCAAGTGTTAAGGAAATACGTCCAGAGGTCTTAGCGTGATGTGCATACAAACAGACAAAAAAAAAAAGGAAACATGTTAAAGTAGAAACGAAATAAATTTTCAGTCAATAAGAGAATTGCACAAGAAGAATTGAAAACCAAAAATTCCAAAATATTTAATGCCAACAAATCAGCAAATACATTGTCGAAATCTACTAAGTATTATGTACCGATTACTGCATCGCGGTATGGGGACTGCTAAGAAGAACTGGGAATCCATTTTGATATGGGTATGGAGACCAACAATAAGCGAGCTCCAACTTAATTTTAAGTTGGTTTATAAATCAAGCATACTATTAAATTTTATGGAACAAAGTCAAGCCGTTTTGGCGTGGTGCGCTTACAAACCAGACGAACAAAATATGGACAAACAGAGAAGACAAATGTTATAGTAAGACTATATGTTCAGTCAGTTACATCAAAGCAAGTGCTAAGGAATTACTGAACACATTCATATGCATTGTTATATATCCTGAGTGCTTCCATGTTTTTTATATTGAATTTTTTGTTTCCTTCTTACGCAAATTTCCCGATAAGGGTCAACACTGAAAATTTTCAAATACAAAAGTTAAGTCATCTAGTTTTTGTAAATATACTGTCGATGGCATTCCCAATGTCACATTAGCTGCCGATGCTTCCCCGCAGGCCTCAAGCTGTCCACTGGTTTAAGGAAAGCAATTCAGGAAAGCACTATTTCGCAATGTGCTATTGGGAATGCCACCCACAGTACATACCATGTTTGACGAAGAAAAGTACACACCTTCAAAAATTAAGACACAAAGACAAGAATAAATACATAGACACAATTCACTTTCTAAGGAAAATAAAATAAAACGAAAATGAAAAATAAACCTTCAACAACGTTATTGATGTAAATTCAAACAAAACGTCAATATATTATAAAAAAACACTATTTTTTTCTTTGATTGCAGATTACAAAGAATGGCTAGTGTAAAACAGACAGTAAAGATTGAAAGCTGAAATGATGAATTACCTATTCTTTATCCTACAAGAAAGAAATCTCACAAAACATAAATTATAACTTGACAAGCAGCTTCAAGAACGGCACAACGAATGATCAATGATAAATTTCATTAATAATAAAAAATATCGGATTAAAAAAAAAAAAGGAAACGAGATGTCAGTGGAATCCTCGTGGTTCAGTGATTTAAGTTTAGAGTGACGTCATGCGGAATGGCATCGTGGGAAACAAAGAAGTTCAAGAAATAAAAGGAAAAAAATATCAGTGAAAACGACATTACGTAATATCAAATCAAATCATCAATCAAATATATATAATTGGCTAAATTCGTCTGTATGTTTGTCTGTCTGTAACTCAATATAATGAAGCTATTAAGATAGATCCAAGGGTTCTCAATGATCCCGTTGAATCAAGGGTACTCAAATTGGATGAATTATAAGTTCATTTTGTCATTCCATGTTGTTTCCATGAAATTATATCCTTGGGAACTGACCTAGACAACTGAAATTCCAACAAAACATCCGTTCAAAACCAAATAATTTTAATACCACTGCACCCATTTTAATGAAATTTGACATACTTACTCAGTTTTTTTACGCTGATTTCGAAACTCAAAACCATTTTTGCCGTAGAAGCTTCGTTCACAAGTTAGCGCACTATTTAGATTATAAAGGTGAGTTTTAAATGCCTTTCGGCGTTATGGGTCAAAAATAATAATTATTCCATTCTTATTTTTAGTAAAATTTACAATGGTGAACATTATTATTCATGAAGGAAGAAAAGGAAAAGGACAGGGCGACAACGTCGAAACAATCAACATCAGCGTCAAACTCTCCAACAGCATCAACATCAAAATCAACATCAACATCAACCCCAACCGCTCCAACACTTTCAACACATTTAAGACCCCAACCGCGAGATAATTTCTATGAAGAAATCTGAT
This sequence comes from Thereuonema tuberculata, assembly GCA_023159025.1. NCBI lineage: Eukaryota > Metazoa > Arthropoda > Chilopoda > Scutigeromorpha > Scutigeridae > Thereuonema > Thereuonema tuberculata. Next base: position 53,457,594 of record JAFIDM010004315.1, on the reverse strand, counting down.
CATGCCGTCGATAGATTGGCGTTGTTGCAGCGAATGAAAGAATTGGAAAAACAATTTCCTAAAGAATTTAATGGAATGGAAGATAAGTTGGATTGACGCTATTGCTGCTATTTAACGTTAACTTTTTAACTGTATGTTATTTTTATTCCTTGAGAAATGTCATTCAGATGTTACTTCTACATCTACAGCCAACAACGGTTGCAGTTTCTACTCATTAAAACCCAAAAAATCTGTAGATCCTGAGTTTAGTCAATGGTTAGTTAAATTAGGTAATGGCACCTTAAATAGCAATTATGGGCTTCCTGATGATATAATAGAAATTCCTCAAAATATGATATGCAAAGAATCTTTGATTAATGACATCTTTAGAGATAGATTAACCATTGCGGATATTGAACGTTATTCCAGCCGAGCTTTACTACGTTCTAAAAACTCGGAAGTTGATGAAATCAATCAGAAAGTGTTCGATGTACTTGAAGGCGAAGAGGTAACTTATCTTAGTGAAGACTCCATTGATGATGCAAATGATGAAGATAGGCAAAATTACCCTATTTGATTTGTAAATGAACAAGCTCCTTGCCGACCCCTGTTTTAAAGCATTGAAACAAAGCATTTAACACGATTTTAAATATGTTGCAATATACATGAATTTTATATTTTTTGGTATATCGATACTTGAAAACAAAAATCAGGAAATAAAACAATTTAACAAGTACAGTCGGACCTCTATTTAACGAACCTCTATTTTGCGAATTTCTCTATTTTGCGAACTTTTCTTTGGAATCATGAACATTTTGCTAATTTCTTCGTAAAATAGCGAAGTTTATTTTCTATTTAACGAACTTTTTCGTGGTATCTATTTTTTTTTCTCCTTGAAATGTTTTTATTATCAATATTCCCTTAGAGGAAATGAAAGAAATGTAGATACAGCTGAGGGAAAAAGAAGAAATTAACGATGATGTGCTGATTGATGATTATCTTTCCCTTGATTTTGAAGTTGAGACCTCGGAAACACTAACTGAATCGGATATTTTGGACTGTGTGAAAAATAAAAATAATACAGTAATGAATTGCGATGAAGATGATGAAAATGGAAATGATCATGATGCAGAATCAAAAAACCTTCGTATGATCATTTGAAACAATCCGACGCGGATTACAATTTAAAAAAAATACTGAAGGGGTTTTTGGTGCATTGCAAAGATGCGAGATGTACTATGAGCGAAAACACTTCTTCAAAAAAAACTCAGACGAAATTAACAGACTTTATTAGTAAAATTTAAGTTCGCATGTGGTAATTAATGTATGCTTTATGTCATTAAAATCATTACTTTTTTTAATAATATTTATTGTTATGTATTTTAAATCTGTTTTATGTAGTTTAAAGTAATTTTAAAAGGTGAATCTCTATTTAACGAATTTTCCATATAACGAATTTTTTTTCGGGATTTAGCGACTTCGTTAAATAGAGGTCCACACACAACTACTGAAATTGTGAAAAAAAAAATTAATTTTCAAAAATAGGGTCATGCAGAGACGCTCAATATTTATATATTTAAGGAAGGCGATATTCGATGTCACACAGTAGAGTCTATATAGTAGTAGTCTAATCGTCGAAAAAAAGAACGAAATTTAAGGGTCTGCAGGTGTAAGAAAATTCAAAAAAGGTCTGTTTTGAAAGTAAATGCAAAAATGTAAGTAGCTTAACTGAAGACTGACTTTGACTTCTTTAAGAATCTGTTTAGAAAAAAAATTCTCAGAATCAGAAGGCGAAGAAACTAATTTCGAGGCTTCTCGGTGGAATTTGTTGGAAACTAAATGAAACGAAATAAAAATAAAAGAAAGGTTTATTGACAACTGCGAATTGTCCTCTGAAGTGTTGGTTTTGAACCCCATTGTTGAATTCACTGCATTTATTCATTAATCTTAGAATAATATCTTAATGGAAGGTGTCGCCAAGTGGGGAATATCTTTAATTGAAAAGGTTCGACACCTTCCTTTAAGATGTTATTCTAAGATTAATGAATAAATGAAAGCAAATGCAAACTAGTTTGTTCCTAATATCAAACTATTCGTTGTAATTTGGATAAGTCAACAGGAAAGTTGAGAGACAGAGAAATGATTTAATAACATACCAAATTCAGTAAAACCTCGTTAAGTCGTCACTCCGCTTAAGTCGTCGTTTTCCTTTGGTCCCGACAAGGTCTCATAGACAATAATGTAAAATAATCCTCTTTTACTCGTCACCAAATTTAATTCTACTCCGGATAACTCGTCACCCTCAAAAATGGCGAAAAGCCTCTTTATTCTCAATTTTGCCTGCTATCTTTTCAGCCCCGCCCCTTCACTCTAAGAAAGTCTAGCCTTTACGGGGAATTTTCAAGTGGGAAATTCACTTGGGAAATTACACACTTCTCGCTGCGACTCTTGTCAAGATTAGACGTTTTTCTTGACCGCTACTGAGTGTGATTTTATTTCATAGCGAGTAAGCCCCGAAAATTTAAAAGCGATCGAAATTGTATTTCTTCCTCCAAATGTAACTGCACTTCTTCAGCCTTTAGATCAAGGGATAATTTTTGACTTTAAACGAAAGTATAAAAAAAAATGCTTGTAAAGGACATGATAAAAGCCTTGGATAGGAACGAAAAGCTCGAAGTTTCGGTTTTAGATACAATTAACTATGTACACAAAAGTTGGAGTTCCATTTCATTACAAAGTGTTTCGAATTGTTACCAGTAATCAGCACCTTCATCAATCAACACTGTTGGATTATTTTAATGCCAGTAAAAGAAAATAAAATGTGTTAAGTATAAAATGTGTTTTTTTTATTATTATTATTATTTTCCACTTATTCATTTGCATGTATTGATTTCTGAAAATCTTCTTTTTCTCACCGAATCCTACAAAAATTCATAAAAATATTGTATTTCAGTGTTTTTTTTTTTTTTTTCAGAAATGCCCACTCCGCTTAAGTCGTCAAAAATCTTCGGTCCCTTGAGTGACGACTTAACGTGGTTTTACTGTAGTATCGAACTTTTCATATAAGTTGGAGCCCCTACATGGTAAGATTCAAAAGGTATATTCCATGCAGCAATCTACATTAACTGCAAAATTTCAGCTTCCTTGATTACATAGTTTTTAAATTATCGTGAAATGACGACATATATATACAGTAAAAGCTGGTTTATATGTAACCCAGTTGTACGCAGTTCGGGTTTATGCGTAATTGTTTGTAGGTCCTGGCTTGTAGGTCCTGTATTTAATTACATATAAATTATCTCTGAGATATACGTAACTGAGTTACACGTAATTCGCCTTTATAGTGTTTTTGAAAATGAGATTGAATTGTACATATTTTCAACTATAGATATTCCCCAGCAACATTATGGTAAATGGATCTTATGTGGAGACGAAGAGGAAGGCAGAAAATAGGAAAGATTGGAGAATGCTGGGTTTGCAGTGAAGGACCTGCCCTTGGCAGAGAACTATGTATATGTATAATCCCCAGGTGCACCGATATACAGCTCGGCGTTCCGTATCAATATTTAATCGTCACATTCATGAGGTTTCTGGGCGACTTTCTTTTTAAAAAGGCGGCTTTTAATGAAAGCTCGTTCAAAGACAAAAACATGTTGGAATCTAACTGAATGAATTTTCGCATTGATGAAACATGTGTTCCCTTCATTTACTTCAGTCTCTCTCTCTCTCTCTCTCTCTTGTAACCATGGTAACAGAGAGAATAAAAATTACTCTTTAGAGGAAAAAGTGAGATTTATTCGGGAAGTGAAAGACAACCCTCAAAACTCGAAGGCAAAAATAGCGAGTAGCTTAAATATAAGTTACACTACATTACGTGCAGTCATTAATAAGAAGGAGTCAAATTTAGAAGAATATTGAAGGTAAATTCAAAATTTGTATCGTCAACAAAAGGGAAAATTCGTAGACATGGAAAAGTGAGTAACAATATGATAGAATATTAGTGAAAATTTGGTGAGTCTTTGTTTTTCATTTATCTTAGAATTGTAATTGGGTAATGGGTTTACAATATTTATTCAATCCCTGAAAGTTCATGAAATCATAAAATCTCTATGAAAATGAATACACTACTTTGAAATTGACAGTTTTACAGTTATGCATATCATATGTTGAAAAATATGTACCCAATACACAAATGTTTATTATGACTGTTCTTATTTAAGTTTAATTAAAACTTGAGTTGTAAGTAATTCTCAGTTATGCGTAATTTAAAATTTTCCCCTTGAAATAAGTATAAACCAGTTTTTATTGTATTTCGATTTAGAACAACATTGGAAAAACATTTTTGTTCTACTGTTTTTTTACTCCAATACGTATTATCACTTAGATCCGTTAAATCAACCCTAGAATGTCCTGTGTAAATCGCTAGGCGGGATAAAACATGCATTAACATACTGTAATTGTGAGAGAATTTAATGATTGACTCCTAATTACTGATCCTATAGAATTCGAATTATAACACCATTCCACGTCGAACTACGAACGGCAAACTGAACAGCGCGGTTGAAATGGGAGACAAAAGTCAATATTAAAATATTCAATAGTAACAGGAATCGAAATCAATAATTCCTGGTGTTGTCATTTCGCTAACCCTCTTCGCAGGAATGCTGGGATTGATTTATAGCCAATTCAGTGGCAAGCGCCATTACAAGAGCAAGGGGCACATCAAAATTCAAGAATCGGCTGCTGCATTCCTATCTCGTAGTAAAGTGTTCCTTTGTTTCCGATCTTACTGCATTTCGCACATCCAAAAGCGCATGTGATAACAGGAAGTCTTCACCGCTCCCGGTTAATAATTATCCAATTATCTATTTCTCCAGAGTTTGTTTGGAGGCATGAAGCCTAAAATGCCAACTGAAATGCTGAATTATACAACATTGACAAATTATGTAGTACATGAAAGTAATTCTAAATTAAAGATACTCACTCTAAAGATAAAAACGTCAACAAGAAGGTAAAAAAAAACTTAAAACCTACTTTCATTAAAACACAATTTCTTAAATTTTCTTTTTTAAGTCGTGAAAACGACATAAAAGAAAAAGCTATATTTATTTTTCAATATCTCCTCGACACAATCATACAAATTTCCCATTGATAAAATCCATAATCTTTATTTTGTTGGCTAAAGAGCTTAAGTTTAATCAAGAAAACCGCGCGCAAATTAATTAAAGGAGTAACACCTACTGTTAAAGATATCGATAGAAAGATGCCATGATTTTTAGATCTTTTCGCGTCATTTCTCGACAAGAAATCATAAGTTATTAAATCTTCATATCAAGTTTCAAGAAGATTATTAAGGGATACATACACAGACAGACAGACTGATTTCCTAGAATGTAGGCTAAAAATGATACTCAAAGACTGGATATTTCAAGATCGACTTGTAGATTTCAAAACAAATGAAGAAATGATAAAAAAAAACAAAAAAAACAACAACAACTAGAATCTCCACGAAAGAAGCTGTTTAGTACTGGACAGCCCAGAAAGCTGACAATTTAAAGAGCCGTAAAGGTTGTTAAAAGGAAGAACTCTTACCGAACTACTAGGCAAAGAGCAAGGGGCAAAAAAAAAACTGCCAAAATAAGTTGTCGTTAAACGCAATATCGTTGTAAATCAAAAACTACGCATTCAACTTATCTGAAATTTCACAGTGAGTTGTATGATTTTATAAAGGAAGATTCCTGCGGAATTTCGACATCTCCGACTGCTAGATAAACAGCTAGGAGTCAAACGCCGCTCGTTCATTGTCCGCCAATCTAAGATCAAATAACTAACACTATTTATCCTACAAAGCTGAAACTTTATATGATTATTTAGATATTTATATCAATGGTCCATATGAAAAAAACAAAAACAAGATAGGGATAGCGATTAGTAAACCAATCACAATGCTTCGCAACGGCTTCTGATACGTAATTTATATTGAATTATTGCTTTAATTTCCTTATTATTATTATTATTATTATTATTATTATTATTGTTATTATTAAAAACCGTCAATAAATGTGATTGCTGCGAATGCAAAAGGCGCAATTGTTGCGATTGTTATGATTGTTGTGCTTAATGATAATTTCATGAGATTTTAATGATACTCGTACACAGACGGACGGACAAACCGGGAATATAAGGAGTCTGATACTTGTATCAGAAGCCAAAAATTCCCCAACGATGTCCAGTCAGGTATCTGGACGTGCTCCAGATTGTTTAATTGCAAATACAATTTAGTTTTAATTAAGTGCGGAGGCTAATTTAAAAAAAAAAAAAAAATATAGATCCCTACGAATTTTAGTGAAAGCAAACCACCAGTGAGCTGCCGTCAAAAGCCGTCAACAATTGTAAAAACAATATTTTTTTTTAATACACTTTCACATACAGGCATTCAAAAGTTGTCACGCTAACTTTTATCTTTTTTTTTAATTATTCAATATTGACTGTGAACATATCTCGAAACGTCTAGCTTTTATACTTTTCAGTGATTTTGTAATGTACTGTTTACCTTTGAGTGTCAAAGAAAGCGAATACAATCAAAAATCCGTTGTACGGAAGATCGTTTTAACCGAGATTGTGTTTTGGGAGTTGACTGCTTCTACGTCTTTATTTTCATTTTGAGAAAAGAAAAACAAACGTTAATTTGTAACAGACCTTCGCGAACGAATGTAAACTAACTCGTTTAAATTTGTAATTCAATCCCAAACTGCCAACTCAAACAAAAATACTGGATCAAGAAGATGACTCCCCCACCACCACCAGCGAGCAGCTTTCGTGATAGCGAAGCCTTTTAAAGATTTCTCGAGAGTCTCGCGCCGAAATTTATGATCACCAACTCCCTCGCCTTTAAAATGTCTGATAAATTAGAAGCAGAATTGAAAACCAACTGAGATACTACGCATTTCATTCATTTCAGAAATTACGAATGTAGCTAAAGACAAGTGGATATAACCCAACATTACAAAAAAACCGATTAGATGAAGATCTAATTATTCAATGCTTAATTACGTTATAATGCGGTAGAATTTTTCATATTTCTTCTTAATGTATATACTATTTTTTATTTTTTTACAGTTTACTCTGGATATCTCAAACTTCGATATCTCGAAAACTGTCGAAAAATTATTTTTCCCCTTGATATTACATATGCATCTAATGTTAATTTTAATTCTTATGTCAAAGAGTTTTCACTCAAAACCTTGTTATGTCGAATATTTTCGAAGTAAAAAATGAATTTTTCTAGAAAAATCGCCGTTCAGTTGTGTGGAAGCAAATAGAGATATTTTTCAAGAAATTCTAGCAATGTAAATTCATTGTATTTTACTAATTCTTTTCAATTTAGTAATTATTTTCGACTATTTTTAAAACTTAAAATTATCATTGCTGTGTTTAGACTTATTGTTAACTACATTACATATTTATACATCTATCAAAACTCTAATTTTTAGAATATTATTCCGTATCTTGTGTTTTACGGGAATTTTTATGTTTTGGTTAAGACCTTGTTATCTCGAAAACTCGCTATCTCGAATTTTTTTAGCGTTCCTTCGACTTCGAGATATCGAGAGTCTACCTGTATTTGTGAATTCTGTTTATAATAAAACATGAAAAGAAAACAGAATATTTATCGTAATATTTTACATAGCTATATAGTTTATATTGCTTTTATTCATTAAGCATTGCTGTATTTAATTCTGAGTTTAAAAAAAAAAAAAGCATAGAAATATTAAGCTGCCGTAGCAATCCCTTGTCGAATGTGATACAAAAACCATTCCCTATTAAAAAGTCACCTTTGCATTGATTTGCACTTTTAATTACAGTGATGGCACTGATTTTTCTTAAAAGAAACAACATTAACATTATTCTCTGAATAATGGAGTCTGGCAGTAGGCAATTGGACGCCATATTGTCTTTCATCGCCTCCATCGAGAGACAGACAAGTAATCGCACTGAAAACAAGATTTTAATGCGTTTCAAATTGATTGTAATAAACTTTACAAAAAAATCGGTTTTACATTTATTAAACTGTTGATTCTATAATTAATCACTCTTCAACCAATTTATGTTATTCATTAAACTAAACAAAATCACGCAGAGCTATTTCAACATGATGAAATTTTATACGAAACAACTCCTAGCGCTAAGTAAGAAATTTCCAAGAATCACAATATCTTTACGTTTTCTGATCGATGCGCCCAAGATTCACTAAAGCAAAAAAACGCTTAGGTGTTCATTAATTAAAACCTAAAAACTAATACAGTGGAGCGCCGTTTATACGTTTCTCGTTTATACGTTTTTATCATTTATACGTTTTTTTTGAATGGTCCCGGCAAAATCCAATCCAAAATAACGTTAAATAATTTCATTTATACGTTTTCCTGAAATCGCAAATTTCATTTATACGTTTTTTTCAATAACTCAAGAAGAAAGAAAATGCGCATTTCAACCTCAGATTCCCACCTGCCGATTGTCCAGTCTTAGAAAAGGCACACAGTCTTAGAAAATTGCATTGAAAAACCTCTGCCAAGTTTTCAATAAGCTTTGGCGGGTTTTAACACCATGCAAGAATACCTCATTAGCAATGATTTAAATGATAAAGTTAAGATGGCACTTTTAACTGTGCATGAACTTTTTTCTATGCATTCCCAAAAAGCCCTAAAACCTAAAATAAAATATTTTGTAAATGCTGAATGAATTGCATAAAGTTGTACATTAAATCCGGAATAAAAAGTTTTGCGTTACATACCTTTTGTATTGCATTTTCATGTAACATACCTTTACCTTTGACTTTTTATTGTTGGTTATTATGAAATTGTTCGTAACTTTTCTGAATTCTGTTTTTTTCATTTATACATTTTTTTTCTCAGTCCCTTGAAAAACGTATAAACGGTGCTCCACTGTATCATTATTCTAATAAACACGAACAAGTGCATTAATGGCCTATGATTCCGTTATGTCAGAAGACTCATGATGAATCATTAACACAACAATGTTCTCTGTTTAAATCCAGGACGAATTATATTCATACGATAATAAATGTCTTTTAACCTACAATATGGTACATATTTATAAGAATAAAAATACTAACTATTCTAGAATTATCGATAATTTACTGTTATTTCGTTGTTAGTAGTAGTTTCAGAAGTTTGTTGTTCATTGAGCAGTATCGTTATTTACAAATGACATAAAAATATAAAGGAATTACACTTAATACTGGTACTCGTAAAACAACAAAGATTCGTGAAAATAAGTGAGAAATAAATGAAGGTTTTAGAAGTTAGAAGTTCTTCATTTGCATTCAGAATCATCTTCCTGAAGCTATAAAAAGGCTCTTTAAGGAAAATAAAAATAAACAATTTTACAAAAGCAAGGCTACGAAACATATTTTTTTGGGGAAAAAAAGATGATGGGAACTAAAGTATCATCTGGTGCAGCAGCGTTGTTCTCTTGTGACGTGCGCCTTAAGAAAACTCTCACCAGATGGCGTCCATTTCATATGAGAATGGCGCAATCCAAGGTTCAACAAACAGGCTCTGCTGTATCTCCTAAATTCCCGTAAAAAAAATACTTCTGTGTAACACCGCTAGGTTTGTTAACAACCATTTCTCACATTCAGTAGGAGAATAATGAAATGTATTTTTGTACAAGGAGTTTCATTAAAGTGTTGTTATATCATTATAGTCAAATGATGCAACAAAAAACTTGCAAAAAGAAAAAATAAATAAATATTATATTTAAGTGCAAATTTGTTTTTCTTTACAAATGATTCAATAACTGACATACTTTCGACCAAACCTAGACTTTATTTTAAACATAAAAATTTCATCAAAATATAACTGGAGGAAAGACTGAATTACACGGACAGACAGACAGACGACGGACTAAGCGCTTTTTGCAAATAACACAAACAGTTCTTAATATCCACATACAAATATTACTTAAGCGAAAAAAATTAATGTATGAACTTTTATTGATTTTATTGATATTTATTTACGTTTCATTCGTATTTATTCGTATGAGACACGTTTATCTAAACATCTAAGAAAGATAGAAGACAAACAGTGTAGAAGTGAAATGTCACCCGAACCACGTCTGCTTCCTAATACTTAGTGTGACAGATGAGTGAATCCATCTCCTCCATTGCTGGAGGCCACTGAAATCTCTGAATAATGGAGTCTGGCAATAGCCAATTTGGACGCCATATTGTCTCTCATCGTCTCCATCAAGAGACAGACAGGCAATCACAGTAAACACAAGATTTTAGTACAGGATAATGCCTTCAAAATTGCTTATAACATACTTTATAAAAAAATAATTTTTACATTTATTAAACTGTTAATTTCTATAATTAATCTTTCGACCAATTTACATAAAAAATGCTATGGTTTCCAAAATAGCCTCATTGTAACCGCCATATTTACTTCTATTCATGAATACATCTTATAATAATTGTTTTGTAAATTGATGAGTTCCCTTCTAACGCTAATATCGTGATTCAATCGATTTTAAAAACTAAAATTGTTACAACTCCTTAATTTCATGCTTAAACAAAATCAATGAATTTCACCTCAATTATAATATCAAAATTTTAGCTTCATTATTAAGTATCTTCAATATTACACTTTCATTTGGGTTATTTATAATTCGAAAAATAGCAACATTTTTCAAAATTATTTGAGTTTTCATCATATTTTAAATTAATTGCGTTCACTTGCTCTTTAGTTACGTGTAATTGCCAGTAATATTTCTCCATTTGTTACCGCAAAAGTTATCAGATACACTAGGATCGGTCTTTTGGAAGTATTTAATTTATTCTGACTCCTCAGAAATTAAAATGATTAAGTTTCTTCTGGAAATACTGTATATGTAAGTAAACTGCACGATCGTAGAAAAAGTTTACATTTTTAAATGTTCTCAATGCCCCAGATTTTTTTGGATTGGGGGGAAACAAAACATTTAATACAGCGTTGTAAATTCGGATGTACATAAACGATTCCTATAAAATACGAAGGTCTAAAAGAGAGTCAGTGTTAGTCTCCCAGGGACTCTCGATCCTAAAGAAGTGAAAATCAGGCGGCCAGGCCGATGCTCGCCCACTTGTAATCCCGAAAAAGAATAGTTTCCCATTTGGTAATTTCTAGGATCCGTCTAGAGGAGAAACAACGTTGGACAATCCCCGACCCACGCCAGGGATCAAATGCGGCTCCTGCAGTCCAACAGGTTACCAGAGAAGCAAGAGAGATAGGTTCTGAACCCTTTCACACATTCTACTTCGGTTCACATGATAACGATTGTTATGAAATGGCGACGAACTGTGTTGGATTGCCTCATTAACATTGAGCTACGAAGATGGAAAAGCTGTAAGGAAGAGGACATTTCAACACAGACTGAGAAGATAAATAGTAAAAAAAAAAGATAAATAGTAATTGCGATTATTGAAATGAATATATCAGTTACACAGAATCTTGATGTAAAGCATTCATGCCAATATGGTTTATCTGCTTGAAGTACGCTGCTTTTATTTGATTATCGTTTTTAGTAAAATAGGATAAAAATAGATCCAATTTAGTCATTGTACAAGTGGAAAAATGCAATTTACTCAGTCGCAGTCAGAAATTCAGACATCTGGTGGTCAATTGAGTTGGGTTTTTTTCTTTTTTCCCTTTCTTGGCCGAAGGGGCTGTCAGGAGGGTATTGAGTGGAGAGAGAGAAACTACAAGTGCTACTGCTCCAAGAAAAATTGACCTTCCCAATCTACTTCTTTTAATCCAGTAGATTTAAGTGGATGACGTATTACAGCAATAATTGTGTTTTCTTTCGGTCAACAACAATGGCTGCCAGGGGGACGACGACACTCGCCTTATCGGAAGGTTCCAGTCTTCCCAATGGATTGGTGCTTTATTCGAAAAGCCGAGGCAGAATGGCTCCTCGGGGACAAGTTAAAGCAGCGGCAAGAGATCGAACAAAAATGTCTGGCATTTTTATAGCTGGCTGCGGTAGACCCGACGCAACCTCCACTCTCCTGGCGATATTTCGCTTAAATGCATAGCAAGGTGGCAATTCATTAAGAGGTTTTATAATGAGAAGCAATTCATTAGAGTCTCTGGATCAATGCCAGCAAAACACGTCTCCAAATACCTAGAGCTGTACGTAGAAATTCATTTCCATAATTCTGCATTCCCAGAATACAGCTGAATCAGTATTAATTCACGCCGATATCACACAGTAAAAGATATCTTAGGTTAATAAGATCTTGCACATTACTATTCTCACGCATGTGTAAGTTGCATTTACTGCTTAATATTAAGTTGTATCTAAAAGAAACGAAAACTGCGTAAATATTTTTGAAATTCGAAGATCTTCAAATCTGATCTTGTAATGAAAAAAAAAAAACTATACGGCAATCCATGACTAATAATTGCTTTATTTTTTCTATGTAACCACGGTTGTGAGCAACTATGTTCACACCCTAACTTTATTCTTTTAACTAATATTTGACTTTTTAAAACTGCTTTTTATTAATTCAACTTTTCAATTACATAATTGTTTTATTTTTTTGTATTTATTTTTTCATTAGTTAGCTCAATTTTCAGTTTTTTTTCTATTAGTTAGCTCCCCAAAAACACGTGTAAGCCACTTTAGTTAACTTCTAGATTTATACTAAATCATCATAAACACATCAAACTCATAAAGTCTTAAAACTTCCTTTATTTCATCTAACATCTCCAAAATGCGATATTTCGAAAATTCTCACCGGATTTTCTTTCTCAAGCAATAAGGGAAAAAGAAAACGCCTTTTTTCTTTCCCTAACCAAAAAATAAATAAATATATGACAATCAGAATTTTTAACAATAGCAAAAGTGACAATATAAAACGTGCTACCCTCAACACGTTCACACGAACGCATCAAGCATTATTACAAAGATAAATAGTATTTACCTATCGCTTTTTGGAGATGTTGGATGAAATAAAGAAGTTTGTGATTTTTTAACTTCTAGATTTATTTTCTTAACTTTGATAAGTTTATAATTAAATACAAATATCAAAATGTAGAGATTAGATAGAAAAGTATTATAATTTTATGTTCAAATTGTGCATTACTGGAGATATTCAAAATGTCCTCTGTTCTTACCCAGGAGAAAGTGATCTACAACCATAACCTAATATATATCTTGTAATTGCGAGACAATTCTATTCGATTTCTGTAAGTGATGTGGGTTTTGTGACACAAACTTTGTTTGTGAGATATTCCCAGAAGTTATACTCGAGTGGTGTTAGATCAGGTGAACAGTTAGGTCAAGATTGCCTCTTTGTTACTTTGACACAACTCACTCACAAAATTCAACCCTACGATCAGAATCATCTTTATTCAGAGCAAGCACTAATCTTGGCTTTTGAATACCTAATGTTAAACCTTCTAAACATTCCATTTTGCGATTTCTGATTCACGGGTAGTCTGTATGAAAGATTTCTTTGGTGATCGTAGGAGTTGTTGCGACACCTCTTCTGATTTTGTGGGGCCCGTAATACGTTCGAGTTCTTGCAGTTTCGCCGAGTTTACTGTTTCAAAGGCACTGATTTTTGAAACTGATTGGGCGATATTGAAATTTCGTGAGAAGTTTCTAGTTAAAATTAATTACTCCACTGTTTCTAGACCTCTATTATATTTCTTATCATTATCTTTTTCTAAAGTGTAGTTGCGCCTGTAAAAGATACGATGTTACAGTGTTATAGGCTGATAAGGTGTGTATACAATTTTTAGAACTCTACAATTGTTGACTTGTACCTAATATATACTCTGGTAGATACACAATCTATATCTGTAATGTAATTTGCAGTTTGCATAGAAAGGTATGTAAGTGAATATTAATTTGCATTTCAAAAAATATTTGGGAAGCGGGAGGGAGCGTGATTTTTTGTGAAGTGTTAACATCATTTACGAAAAATAAGTTTAAATTCTTCCAAGCTCTTCTTAATCTTTGAGCTTCATTTTTTTCCTTTGTCAATAGCCACACATTTTGATCCGATAATGAGGCGGTAAGTGAAGCTTATTTCGCTGAATAAATTGTTGACATGATACAATACAGGAGACATTCTGCATTGAAGAAGAGACAATCACAGAAGGAAGGGAAACCTCCAAACCAGTGCTTATAATAGTAATTCCCAGCCGAAAAATCTAGTCCAGCTTTCAGCTGACTTCGCCAGCGTTCTCAGCATCGAAAGCAGTTTGTTTGTCAGGTTATTTGGTTGTTCGCTGTAGATTCAGAGTCCATTTGAGCTATCACAACGAAAATTGGCAAGGTTGTTAATTAGAAACTGGAATAGGTTTTGGCAAAGTTTGGTACCGATTTACCGGATCTATTATCAAAATACAATGATTAACTATGCGTTATGAAATTATTTACTTTCGACAAACCAACGGCGCTACCATTAAAACAGGATTCAGAAATGGATGTTGACTGTTCATTTGTTATGCTATCCTGTAATTAGAAATAAAATAAAATATACATTTCCTCTCGCGAGCAAAAAAAGATTGAAATACACCTCTACGTATTGTTTTCAACTTTGAAATTAAATCGTCAATTTTATCTTTAAGTAATAAATCAATGAGAAATTGTCGAGAATGAAAGCGAACATCTTTATTTAATCTTCGACATCATCGAAAAGATGCGGGAGAGGCGAGAGTTATGAGATTATTTCCAGTTCATTAGCAATTACTCTTTGTAGCATTTTAGGCTCGACTGACCCTATTAAGAGATTACGTGCGCTGCGAATTAAAACTAAAGCTTCCGAATGTTTTGAGAAAGTTCTCGTTTTTTTTGTTTAAGTCAAAAGATTAAAGAGTGCGCGAAATGGCAAAGGGCCTTATTAAAAATTAATTAAATCTACTTTCAATTGTTTTTGCAATTCGAAAGAGGGGAGGGGGTGTGCAAACTAAAAGTAAGGAAATTTTGGATTACACTACAGCTGCTTAAGTATCTCACCACCAGAGAAACAAAAACAATAAAAAAACGAAATTTTTCGCTTTTATTTTCGGATTCCGTTAATGAACATTTGAAGGAAATATTTTTTTTTTATTGTGCAATATGAACTTCATTTGAGAATGACTTATTATTATTGTTAATATAAAAATGTGTAATAGTAATAACATTGTTAGAAGCAAGCGAATGATAGTACTGTTGTGTGCTGACGTAATGGTATTGTTAAGGTCTCGTGGGAGAGCTTGATTGTTAAAAAAAGGGATAATGGCGATTTCGAAGTTAGCGGAAAGGATTCCGTTCTTCTCTGGGAAAAGATTCTCGATAAGAATCTTTATCAAATGAAATGGGATAATACAAACCATTTTATTGAATAGACAGGAGTCTATAATAAATATTTTTCAGCAGAAAGTGGAGGAAGAACAGAATATTCTCAAAAGGGATAAGTATCTTCGAGAAATGAAGATTATACTTGAGATATATATATCGTTCGAGTCGTTGTGAAAATATTTTAAGATTTCGTAAATATGAATCATACTAATATCTTGAATTTCGTTTCGACAGCATATTCATTTAGCATAATGGAGTTTAGTTCAGCGATAGGTAAGCATAGTTGGGAATCGCTGGTACTGACGTCAATCGAACGGAAGGAAATAGAAGATATTACGGAGTAAATCTGAAGACATCGTTTAGGTAAACAACGAATGTAATTTGAATCAACACTAGAGATATTTAAAGAAGAATATCCAAGTAAGTATAGTTTATTTACTCTGAAACAGAGAACATTCGAACTTTAATAGTTTGGATGAAACACAGCGTTGTTAAGGAATAAATTTTGAAACCTGATAAATTACGAAAACATGCAAGAACTATTCTTCTACTTCAGAATAGAGTGAATGAATTCAAAGTTACTTAGAAAGTAAAGAACTTTAATTATTTTAGAAGAATTTCTTAAAGAATCGTGAAAGGTTTAAAAGAGTTATAGAATTAACTTCCTTACAAGAACTATAATGAAGATTTATAGAAATCGTCAGAACCTAGATGCTTAAAGATATAAAGTCTTCTGAATATTTAATTCAAGATAAGTGATGAATTAATATAGAGTCAGATAGAACATTATACATCTGAATTAGTATGTCATACAAGTAGAAAAAGACAAGTTTCACATAGGGTGAAAAAGGGAACAGTGTAATAGTGCATCTGCTATAGTATATGCCACAGGTAGAATAGGATTTTATGTTTCACATACGGTGAAAAACCAGAATAGTTTATTATTAAACTACAAGAACTTTAATTGATATTAAAACTCTTTTATCCTGAACTTTTAATTGAGCATAAAGATAATAATTAATTTCATTTAGGATCATGTATTTGAAACTAGAACCAGTTATAAACCTTCTTATTTGTGAATGTGTTTGAACAATTATTTAAACATAACTGATAGTTACACCACATGAATATTAATAATACTCTCAATCTATTTATACATTACTAGTTGCCTACCTGCTTGATATTCTAATATCATAAACTTTACTATATAATACCAGAAGTTATTATAGAACTTTTTTACAGTAAAATAAACCAAAGAACGCACATAACTAAACAAAACAAAACACAAATTCACTATAAAATACATTTTTATAAAAAGGTTTTAAATTAAAGTTTTTTAACGAAAACATTAATTTTAAACAATTTGTTTATTTTTCGTCATTAGCGGTGAACGAAATCTTCAAAATGATGTCTCAATCATTGATTGTCATGAAGTATTAAGGGAGATATGGCGTACCTACATGAAAATATCTTTGAGAAATAATATATAAGGGTTATTATAATAGATGAAAATACTATTTTATTAACTTTATTTATTTATTTTATTTATTTCTAAGTACAAAAAGTTGTAGTCCCGTTAGGAATAATAAATTCCTATCAACAGGTTCTGATTTTAGTTATTTAGATAATTTCGAATAATTTTTATACAATGTTAAAAAAGAATATAAGACTTACATCAATGTATAGTTTTAAAATGATTTATATCAAATAATTTCCTAAGTGCCCCTCAATACTAATTTTCAAAAAAAAATTATGAGGCAATAACATAATTTACAGTAAAATTATTATCTGATTAATATAAATCATAATTTACTTACGATTTGAATAGAATTATTATTATTACTTTTTATACAATGATCCTCATTTGTGTACTACAGTGGCCTATGTTTATGAAATTCGTTCCTATAATATATAGATTATAATCTTCTATTAAATGTAATAAATATCTTTAAGTAGATAAGGGAT
>JAFIDM010004315.1:53401591-53439896 GCA_023159025.1 Thereuonema tuberculata | reverse complement strand
AAAAGTACCTTGCAAGTGAAAAAAATTAAACAATCAAATAAGCTAAACATATAAACTTTAAGATAACAATTAACATTGATAACAACTGAACAATAAATAGTAATCTGTATTATTAAAATAAATTGTGCGCGCCTGCGTGCGTGCGAACATAAACAATTGAATTTTGCAACAATTTGCACGTAGGCTACATTTCCTGGTCGAGGCTGTCCACAATAATGGAATTTCGCATGCACGTTGCCATGCAACAAACTTCCAACTGTTACAAATGGATTTGAATATTATATTGCTTGCATTGTTTTAGAATTTAAACTTTAATTAATTTTTAGTTTTAGTTTTAAGTTTTAGCTTGCTTGATGTATTTTTTTTGTATGTGTGAATAAATAAAATCCTTTTTTCCGCTCCGTATACGAGACTTCCGGAGCAAAGCGACGGGTAGCTGTCTAGTATATATTCTGAAATAGAAATGTGGTGCTAATATCAATCTCTTCAAGTACAATAACTCAAAAGACTGATTATGGCGGGAAGCTGAAAGTTTCACGGTAGTTTTAAGCTCATCAAAGTACAACATCGTCTTAATTTGGAACAAATTGGAACCTCAATTAAGGAGAATTCTCGGAAAACCTTCGCCTCCCTCCATTTCGGTTTTGTTTTTTTTTTATCAGATTTTCAGATTTTTTTTTTATTAAGACTTTAATTAATAATATATCTTCTTGTATAAGCTGGCCATGAATATCAATTTTAAGGTCAGTAAATTTGATTTACAAGATATGTTACCTTTCCCTCCACCAGGCGCGCTGCTTTAAGAATTAAAATATGTGTTATTACTAGCCATCTGCAGTTATAGGCCGACAGATCGTTCTTGACGATCCCGAATTTTCGCAATTTCACGGGATTGACGCGAGAATAGCCTCTATCCATGTCATCTCACAAAATGGCGAGAAAGAAGGCTTATCGACTCCGGGGAAGAAGCGGCCACGAGCAAGCCCCATTACTGATGTCGACGATTTTGACCGATGCCTTATTCGCCGCTGCATCCATCGCCTCTACGCTGAAGGTAAAATTCCAACTTTAACATTTTTTTCTCTAGCATTTTCCTAGTGACAGACATTCAAAATACTACATTCCTTGAGACCTGCTGAAGAGGCTAATGGCCAAATCTCGTGATTTTCGTGATTCCCGCGCAAACGCGATCATCAAGAACCATTTGTCAGACAATAACATTGAACAGTTTTATGGAAAATGTAAAACACAAACGATTGTAATTTCATATTTAAGAATCACAGAACTACAAACAGACAAATTTTCTGGAATATATATTAGCGAAACACAATTTGACAAAAGGGAAAAGAATTTCTGAAATACAGAGATCTGAAAATCTAGTAATTTCACTCGACTCTCAGCTAATTTCAGTGATAACGCCAGTGCTAATTTGTCTCTTGTTTTAAACCTTCTCATCTTCAAAGAATGCCAAGCACGAAGTTCCAACACAATATTAAACGCATTTGTAGAGTTGTAAGCGAAAGAATTCCTCATTGCCAACACCTTCCTTAATGGCGTTGGCGCAGACAGTTGTAAAACAATAAACCCGAGTGCGGAGAGCAATAGGTCTCCGGCCATCACAGCGCTGCTCAATTTGTCCGCCGCGAGCGTTACGAGACGACGGCGGCGGCGGAGAAGCAAGCCACCGTGAATCACGAAGCTGCGTTGCGTCGTAGAAAATAATTCGTCAACTCGAATGGCCCCCCCTGGCGTCGCGAAATAAAGAGCCCCGGCGAAAGGCAAAGAACTTTATTTTCGTCGCCGGAGGAGAGCACCTCTTGTTCCAGATTGCTCTAGCAAAGAAATGATGGCTCTTTCTACCTTTATTAGGTCCTCGTGTAAAAGCAGAGCTCTCTGATTCTCGCAGCGGCATACGGAGAATTTGTCCCCTTCAGCAGTCGAAGTAAATGTTGTGATTCGGTTGAGTTGTCGTTTAGAGAATTGAAAGACGACAAATGCCAATATTCTGTAACGAAATAGACTAAAATTAAAAGAGCATTTTTACTATTAGGTATGTTTTCTTAAGAGTATAAAGGAGTTAAAATATCTCATTAAATCAATTAGCTGGTCCCCTCTCCCACTAATATTTGAAGCAATTTACGAATCTTCCTGCAACTTGCCTTGCATCTTTAATGAATTACAGAAGATCTAATTTTACACTGTGTTTCAAATCTTCCCGAAGTGGTTCTTATTGAGAAATTAACATGAGAGGGCGTCAAAAATGTCCACTGAAAAGCATTGTAATCTAACAATGTCGATTTCTTAAACACTGTCGATGTCTTAAGTAATAGTTATTATAATTTTAGCTAATCCATTAATTGGCGCATGGTTTGACATGAATAAAATTAATCGGCTTTAAACAATTTAAGAAAACTAGCAAAAAAGCCGGGCAAAAAAGCATTGTTAAAATCGCTTCCGAAAATTTTCATAATAAATATTGACACGTTTTAAGATTGAAGGTATTTAAAATTGACTAATGCTACGACGCTGTAGGATTATTAGAAATTACAAATTTTGTTTTGAAACAAAAGGAGCTTTTGATAAAGCGTTTCCTAAGGTTTTTCCACGTTTTTAAAAACAAATAATTCTTAAAAAATTTATAGTTTTAAGTGTTGAAAATGTGATTGTTCAACTTGTACATGGTTTTCTACTTGGGCAGCAAAATTTCATGTTTCTAGCTACTGTAGATTTTGAATGAAACGGTTCAGAAAATGTGATCGAATAGGTATATGGATAGACTCTATTATCTATTAGATAAGATAGATCTATTAGATACGGATCTATTAGATAGATAGAAAGTTTTGGAGGGGGACAATATAGATCGTACATTGGTTGTTTGTTTTTTTTTTAAATTTGAGTTTCCTTTAAGAAAGCTGGTTAAAAACATATTTAGAGAAGCGTGATTCGACAATAAGAATTGGTTAAAAAAGAGAACAAGTGATTGGCAGTAAAAGACATTAAAACCTGTCTAAATCCAGTTAGGACTTCATGTAAATGTAAACGGTAGATTTATAGAAAAATTTAATTGGCTAAAAACATTATATTTAATGAGTAGTAATAAAAATTAAAAGGAAACAATAAATAAACTGAATAAAGGAAGTATGTTCCAATTTCTTTTAGGAACTTTTTTGTTTGCTTCGATTAAATGATGGAGTTTTTTAATTCGCATTACAACATTACTGTATAGTGATTTTTGTTTTTCTCATGTGGGTCCGGTACTTTAAAGCTCTGCAGGAGATTGATCTGGCCTCGATTGCGGCCGGATGGTAGATATTTTCCGGACTCCGTCAAAATGACTCTAAAATCCACACAACTTCATGTCTTACACGCCTAAAATTAGATTAAAAACTCCATCTATTGATATATTCGTTGGTCTTGTTAAAACTATTTTTGATACATTCTCATTAGTAATTGGTTCTGTTAAAAGTCTTTCATTGTTATAACAATATATCTGTATTATACATACCAGTATGTAATGGAAGTTACTCTTTGTTGTTTTAAAAAAGGTTTGAAAAAGCGGAAAGATAATATTTCCGCGAAATATCACCGTTAATAAATGAATGAATATATCAAAAGATGGAGTTTTTAATCCACACAATTCTGTACAATGGTACACAATTTATTTCCAGGTTGATAACTCGGGCAAGTGTCAGATTGACCAACCGCTCTACCATTGTAGATCGTCGGAGCCTTTACCTTCTCTGATTCCCACTTTCTTATCATCCTTCTCCTTACAACGATATCACTAACAGAAATATCATGACAGACGATCACAAAAGGACTCAAAACAATTTATCAATAACAATTTAACAAGAAATGTTTCATGACGCATTTTTTTGTTAAGATGACGGATAATTAAGCAGAACTTTGAACCTCCAAAATTTAGACGAACATTTTTCAACGAAACGATTCGAAACCATTTTGTTAATATCGTATTCATAGAAAACCGTGCGCTTTTATCTAATTTTTAAGAATTTTACAAATTTAGGCGGCACTTTTTGACAAGACTGTAAATGAACACAAGATGGCGCAAAACTTAAGTCATTCAAATAGAACGATCTTTGAAAATGAGTCATACGGAAATTTCAAATTTTGTGTTTGTGTGTGTGGAGAGGGAGTTCATCCCCCAGAACCAATAGAAACTAACCTTACAAAGAAATTTTAACGTGCCTGTTATAAATTAATCAATAAACCAAAAAAAGTCACCAAAGTAAACAAAAGATTTCGCCTTTGAGCTATCAACAGTGGGAGTGTGAGACGGCCGTTTCGTCCTCTTTATGGACTCATCAGCCACACAAACCCTCTGTCGAAAGCTCAGATCGGTAGATTTCCTTAAATTGGTTTCGCGATCTGAGTTTTCGAAAGAGGGTTTGTGTGGCTGATGAGTCCATAAAGAGGACGAGACGGCTATCCCACACTCCTACTGTTGATAGCTCAGAGGCGAAATCTTTTGTTTACTTTAGTGCCTTTTTGGTTTATTGATTAGAAACTAACTTTCTCGGTCGTAGCAATTAAATCTTACAGGAATAAAAGATGAAATTCCGATGGGCGCTGAAGATTCCTACTTTTTGGCCTCTGTTGTATGTTGCAATGAAGCACACAACTTCGTCAGGTTCATCCGCTCTTCAGCGAAAGACTGTCACGTACATCTCGAACTTTCTTAGAATAAAAGCTCAATTTTCTTTGAATACGATAATGACTATGTCTTTCCTAATCCGTTTGGTTTGAAAATAACGAAAACGCTCCTTGACTTGCGTAGGTGGATGGTTCCACAAACACTGGGTAACTGGGAACATACGTTACACTAGTGAGGCACACAAAAAGTAATAATAAAAACAGTTATATTAAAACATCAACATTAAATTACGAGATGGTTCGCCTTTTGCTTTTCCATCAGCTATTGTTAATAATGAATTGCACAAAAATGTTTTTAATTTCTACTTTACTCCGGATCTAAGTTACTCCTTAGGGACCACGTAAACGGGGAAGCGATACTAAACGTTTTAATTTCCATAATTCAGTGTCCTGCGTAACTACCAAATATTTCTATGTTTATTCGTATATTATGATTTACATTTATATTTCAGTCAAATACGATATCATATTTCATTTTTGTAGTTATGATAAGATGAAGCAGTCAAAGGACAATGGGCAAAAATGTATGGGAAGTTGCCCTACCCTATATAGTGATAAGATATATTACCTACAGAAAGATCTCCTTAAATAGAATATATTTTATTATTACGACTCGTCTCAATTATTAGTCCGTTCGGAGTTATATACTGCTAGATGTGACTTATCTAGTTGACATCTTATTTCCCGGATGTATTAATTAATTATCATTTAATAATTATTATTTTCAGTAATAGTAAATATTATTTTTATTTATTACATGTAAAATAATTATTATTTACTTGAAATAAATAAGAATATTAATTATTAATTATATATATTAATCATTAAAAGTTGAGTGATTGATTGTGGCGAATGTGGGTGGCAGGGAAGCCAAGCACCGACAGGAGGGGGATGCTCGACTTCCTTGCAACCCACACTCACCACATAACATAAGTCATATCTAGAATTATATAACTCCGAACGGACTAATAATTGAGACAAGTCGTAATTATAAAAAATGTTCTATTTATGGAGATCTTTCCTTCAGTATATATCTTATCGCTATACAGTGGTGGGGTGGATCTGTCCATTCTCCTTTATTGATTTACCTAACTTCACAAATATTCATCTCCGACTTTCATCTTTGGATCCATGTTGGCTTTTGTTTCCTTCCGTTTCTAACTTATGACTTCCATCGTGAAACCACCAGTCTTCGTAGAATTAGGCACTGATATAAAATTCTTGGAATATATCTTATTCGTTATTTCAAAATCTTCCACGAACTTGTTATCTTCTGTATTCCGCTGAAGAAAAACAAAATCTTCATCTTTCATTTTAGTGTATTTTTAACCATCATTCTTCTTTATTTGGATTTCTTCCTTTTTCATTTCTTTTCCAGAATCTACAATAATTAATACATACCGTTCTCGCTTTGACATCACAACGATTATTACAAAAGTAATAGTTTTAATTCAACTTTTAATTATTGAATGTTCATCGTTATTTAACTTCAAAAGATCTATTTAAAATTAATAACAAGATCTCGAAACACACTTAAGGCGCTTTCAGATTTATTGTTTAAAGAGTCATTTACCCAAGGCGATAGACGATAGATTGCTAATGAATAAAAAGCTTTACACGCTTCCACATTGACTGCCATCACCACGGACAATTTCCACTTGTCAACTTCAAAGGACGACTTTCGATCATTATAAAGTAATGCAGTCATATCTACGAAAATAAATTTATATTGATTTATATAAGTGTCATTTATTCAATGCATCAGAATAGGCGACAGACTTTTCTTTAGTTAATTAAAACAGGAAATGTGTATTTCATTTTTCGTCTTTTTGTAATTCTTCGTTTTCAGTTTTGACATTTTCTCGTAAAATCTCGACAAGAGACGATACTTTTTCGAGAATTCAATCTGCCTGCCACTTAGGCTTTTCAGGTTATAATTCAGTTATAATTTTTATTTAAGTAAGTAGCTTGTTCTGGAAGCGTCTAAGCAAACATTGTGGAAAAACGATCTTTGTATCAATTTTGTAGTCAGTAACATGAGGAAACAGATCTACAAGCTCTACAATTCGACATCAGATGCTAGATCATGGACTTAACCTTTATCACAACAGCCTCAGATCCTCAGTAGCAATTGAGTTTTTAATTTGTTCCCCCCAATATTCTGAAAGGTCTTCAGCTATTTCCTATATTGCATTTCGATTTCATTAGGTAATTTGTTCTGTATCTGCCTTGTTGTTGACTCGTGTTTATGTTATTAATGAGTCTTTTCTTTGCATTGTGGTATTGATCCGCCTCGGGTCCCCTCAGGCTGTCATGTCGAAGCATCTGGACTCTGCACCTCCTGATGACGGTAACAAATGCAACCCAGAAATAACTCCGTTTCCCGTTTGTTTCTTTGTTGGTTTCTTGTTATGCGGGCAGCGAAGGAAAAAAAAAACCCATATATCGACTGACAAAGAAACGAAAAAAGTAGGGCAGGTTTTGCTTCAGGAAATACAACAGACGTCGGAGATGGAATGAACACAAGTTTCCACTTCGAAAACGGCTAAAAAAATACTGATAAATAAAAATAATTGAAAACAAATATATGTAAAATATAGAATAGAAATATCGTCCTTCAAATTCTGCATTTTCCAAACAATGTATCGAAGCTAAAATATTACAAAAAAAAAAAGTCCGTTTTCAAAAAATAAAAATAACAATTTTACCGCTATTATTTCTTACAATTCATTCTAGTGTTCACTTATTTTAAGTCTTCGTATATCTCAGTATTTCTTTGAAGCGATGAGACAGAAAGGCAGCACAAGATGTGCAAGATCGACTTCCTTGCTAACTTCACGATTGGTCTAAAAAGAATTAGAACATCCAATTGTACTAGGATTAAACACAGACGAAACAGAGTAGTTTAGTCACTCCACTACGCCGGAACGTCAATACATTATTGAGAACTGAAAAATCTATTGTATTATTTAAGTTTGGCCTAAATGAGAATATTTTTTTGTTTTAGATAACTAATTATTCAAAGCTTAAAATGTATATATTATTTGAAATAGCTTACATGTAGGTTGGGGAGAGGGAGTCTGGTAAGATCTGTTTACAGAGTCACAATAACACATAACTAAAACTAATGATAATTTTTCACTGAAAGTCCTGTTAATTTGGCAACGAAAAGATTGCACAGTCGCGGTCTGTATCGGCCTGCCACTTTCAACACACGCACAAGAGGCAGATACCTCTGGGATTGGCTCTACAAAGGTTGACTTCAATTACCGCGAAGCTCTTACAAGCCTTTTCACAAGGTCTGAACGGAAAACGCTGATACTTTCGCTTTGGGTTCGCGTCGAGCGCGGAAAATTAATTTTCGTTGACAGCTTTTGGTTCTTTTTTTGGGGGGTGGCGGACTTTTTTTCTTTTCTTCCAGAAGTAACAGTGAAGTGGAAGAACAAAAAAAAAACAAACCAGGAACATGGATATTCTGACATTAAGACAGTTTTATAGAAATTAAATTAAAAAAAACTCACTAAAACAAATCACCGATGGGAGAAGAAAAAAAAATAAAGATTATAAACTTATATTTTTGAAAGATTATAAACTACGGCCTCGTCGTAGAATGACTGCGAAGAAAACAAGGAATAAAAAATACTTTCCTTAAAATTTTATTCTTTTAATAAAAATTTCTTTATTTTTATCTTTTTTAAGTCGTAAAACGAGAAGCTTACGTTTATATTCAAATTTTATTATCTACTAAATACAAACAATAGAAATTTTCCGTTTTCTGACAACAACAAAAATAGTAATAGTTACAACGGCATTATTTAGTAAGTTGTCTAAATCGGATTAATGTTAATCATAATAAACCATGCGCAAATTAATGGATTAGGTAAAAGCATTAATGCTTACTGTTTTTAGAACATCAATAAGTAATTCACTGTTTAGGTTCGAATCTTTAACTATGGTAATTTTTTGTTCATCTTCTCGCGCTCATTTTTTGACAAGAATAAAAAAAAAAAAAGTGAGATCTTCCGTGATTCTTAAATAGGCATACTAACTTTCAAGAAGACCCGTCCAGCGGTTCCAAAATTACTCAAAACCAAACTTGCCTTGATGAGCCTCGTGGTCCTAGAAAAACAAGCTAAGAAATCATTAAAAAATAAATTTAAGTTGATGATAATAAATGTGGTATCTCGTTAACTAAAAAAAAAAAGGTAGTAGAAGTTCACAATATAAAGAAAGAAAAATCTTGGAAGGTAGACAAAAGTGGCTTAAATCTTTTTCAATTTAGCTAATTTTCTAAAATATATATATATATATATGATAATAATCATGAGAATTATTCCAGAAATCCTATAAATCAACTTTCTGTAATAGTTGTTTTATTAATAGTAAAAATTGTTTCAATAAATATAAGTTCCTTAAAATTAGTAATGCTTCTTTTATATAAAAGATTATATAAAAGATTTTATGAAAAAATAAGTTAGATAAAATAAATTAATTTTTCAAGTTTCAATATATAAGAGAATGTTATTGTTGTTTATGAATCAATAATTAAACATTAACAATAACTATATCATTATTTAAGCATTATCATTATTATTAATGTTTAATTATTATTATTATTTATGTATTGTATTATCATTATTAATAACTATGCTACAGAATGATATACTTTCAACTGTTATCATATATACAGAAATGTTTTTAGTTCTTTTAGTTCTTTCATAACCATTATATTATGTAGAGGCAAAAAGAATAGTTTTGTTCTCTTGTACACCTGATGAAGTTTTTCGAAAAGAAAAACGAAATATCGTGGACATTAAAGAAAGTTGTTTTATAGGATTCCCAGGGTAAATCATGTGAATTGTTTACTTTAGGCTTAAGCCTAATTTATGTAGAAGAAGGTCCTGTAAGAACGTGATCTTACTTTCCATAAACTGTTCTCTTCCTATTTGTAAATTGTATTAATTAACAGACAATTAATAGTTTTGAAGTAAATCCCATATATCTAACGTAAGCTGTCTAAATCAAATTAATTTTATATCAAAATGCGCGTCAGTTGATTTATAAAGGGATTAATATGCTTTGCTAGACATGGGGCTACAGAAATTCCTTATTTTGCTTCCAATGTTGTCACCTTCAATTTTTTAAATGCAAAAAGTTAGATAGATAGTTTCTTGTCCACAAATATGCACGTCAGTTTTCAAGAAGACCAGCACACTTGTTTAAACAGTTATTAGGAGACATACATACACACGCAGAGCTCTAATTACTTTACAAAGCCTCAACTTCTCTAAGCTTATTAAAAAAAAAGTAATTATTTACAAAGCTCCGTTCTTCAAAAGTTATTAGGGACACACAAACACACAACAACAACAATTTTGTACAAGCGTCAGTTCTTTAAGCTTAGAAAAAAAATTTTGTACTTATTTATCGGCACCATGATTAATGTACTTTTCTTACAGTTGTAGACACAAGCAACAAAGCCATCAGTATGTTAAGACTGTGTTTTGCAGCGAAAACAAACAATTCTCATCACATCTTTTTGTTTATGAACAAGACTCTCTTTTAGATCGACATCAATTTGCTCAATTATAATAAATCACGTTTTTATAGCGCTGTACTGATCCTTTGATACAGTCGTAAAACGCTAAGTGCCTATTATTATGAGGGAGTCACTGAAACACTGTTTATATAGGGCCTTTAGGAAAAGAGTAATTGGGATCAAAACACAGTAATAAACAAACGAAACAAAACGCGTAAGTAGCACATTTACAGAATTTCCCCTTTATTTTTTTTAATGTTTTACTGTCTTTTCTATTTTATCTCTTAAATAGCTTCTCGTGAACACCAGGTGTCACTGTAGTCGGTCGCCACCATTTTCCTACGAAGAGAAAGCACTAATGAATCATGTTTATCCGTCCGTTCCTCAAAAATGACACAATTTGATGCTTAAAAATCTTTCCAAAATTGTTACTTCATGATAGTTAAAAAAAAATAGGCGGGAAAGGGTTTTTTTTTTTAAAGTTTAATAGTATATTTTATTTTATTTGTTCAAGAGCTGAGCATTTTCCTTTGATACTGGAATTATTTTTACATAATTGTAAATTTGGAATGTTAATGTATAAAATCTAATTGTGTCTTGTGCACTATTGGCGAGATAAGAGCAGGACCAGTGTAATTCTTAATGTAGATTTCGAAACCAGTGGCGCTATAGGATCTGCAAACATCATCTAAACGACCAACGAAATTCTAATTACTTTACATATACAGGTCCTTTATTGTTATCAGGTCTTTTAAATTAACAAAATAATTAGATACGGGTATTTACATTCTAATAAAAAATAGTAAATTTTTCAGTTATATTTCAGTTATAATTTGAGGGTAATTACAAGAAAACAAACAGCAAAAATCGTAGAATTTATTTTCCGTTGTTCGAAAATAATCATTGTAGAGGGAGACAGGTTCTATGTGGTCGTAGCAGTAGCTGTGAAAAAATTAAATTTTCATCCAGTCTCATTGAAATGTGACATTGATTTGCTATACAAACAAGGTTTCATCAACATCGGTCCGGTAAGCACAGTTGTTTCACTCATTTAGAAGGACAGAGAAACAGAAATAAAGAATACGCCTAAAATATCAAAGATTTATGAATATTGAAATTGTCCTGTTGTATTTCCGTATTGATTTTATGGATGAAGAAGCCACTAATTAACGAAAACTCCCCAATTAATTAAGGATTTAATAACTGACTTTTGTATTTACGCTTTTTTATATTCGAAACACCATCTGGTTTACTTGTATGTTTTCCGTTATAGGATTGGTTCAGGAGATTCTGACGTCATCGAGTTTCCTCGTGATGTCATCAGAGAAAACAAATATGGCTTCCTTTGTTTATGATACGACGAATAGCGAGTTATACTTCATAGAAAAATCACTTCTTTGGCTTCTGAGTTCACTGACTGAGAAGAATAACTTCACTTGGTGAAGTAGATTTCTTTGGAAAATAATAAAACAATTTTTGTAAAATTAAGTTTCTAACAACAACAAAATGAAAAGAAAAAAGCGAAATGAAAGATACAGTTGCTGTGCGAATTTTTTATTAAACACTAGTGCTCCCATTGTAAAGCACTGCAAAAAGACAGTTGATGATCTTTATTCTGAGATGCACTGAAAACGAATGAGTAAGTAATTTGGCAAAGTTTTAATATGTTGAATGAATAACTAACTAAATAAATATATAATATTATAAATTGTTGATGATAGTTCATCTAACAGACAAAAATCCGCAATGCAATCGTCTTTTCCATTTTTCGCTTAACCTTATCTTTATTTCTATTTTGATTATCACATTCGGATTTTCAATCGTACATCCTTCTTGGTTTTCTAATTCTTTATCAATTTATTAGCCTGAACTGTACCAAAACCGGTAGGACACTTCCTTATAAGAATGTAAACCTTCTAAAGTTACAACTTTCTACATTAATTTAAAAACCTTTTTATTGAACACGTTTTATGTTTTTTTCCCTCCGATGCGTTACGTAAGTTACATCAAACCTACGATACAAACTCTGAATCAATCCATATTTAAAAGCGACGTTAGAGATACGACGGAATAGCGCTTTAGTGTTGAGTATCAATATTTGATTTTTTTTTCCCCCTTTTTTTATCGAAAAAATCAGCGCCGATAGATCTCTTAAATCCTTTTCGTCAATAACCCTGAAAATCCAGGTATCAGCAATTTGTCCAAACATTGTTCAAAATTCCCACGACTAACGAAAAGTAAATAAGATTAAACAACTTGTTAGATTTCATCCAATTAGAATTTTAAATGATTGTTCTTGTTACAATTGGAGTCTTGTCACACTTATTATTCTTTAAAAACTTAAGAATACAAAACCTAGAAAAATAACTTAAACAAATTGTAATTACCGCACTGGCAATTTTCACACAAGAATATGAAAAGGAATAATTAAAGGTTGTAATTTGTATCCTAAGTCCTTTTTATTGGTTCAATTAGAGCAAAAATAAGCCAGAAAATAACACCGAATAGCTTAAAAATAAAATTTTTTAAGTTTTCCAAAATAGTTTCTAAGCTATTGTAGTAATAATAATAAAGCTTAAAGAATAAACTTTTCATATGATTAAAACTATATTGTGGAACTATTCTTTATCAAAACCAATTTGTGAGTGCACAAGAGTACACAATGACAAAACATTTCATCAAAGTTGCAGCCTCTTAATGTAAGTTTTTTTTGTATTGTCATGAACATTGATTAAGAAACGCATGTATGGTAATTGATTTTACTAATTGCAGAGCTGTTTGAAAAATCCTTGCATTAATAATTTTTAATAACTATCTTTTACGCTTCTGATACGTATCAAAAGTCTTATAATTCCGGTTTATCTGTCCGTCTGTGGACAGATATCATTAGCAACAACCACAATAATGGAAACAACCACATTTAGAATACAGCTCAGCAATAATCACAACAATCGCAACAATTGCGCCTTTTGCATTCGCAGCAATCACATTTATAACAAGGAAATTAAAGCAATAATTCAACATAAACAAAAATGACAAAATAAACAAGTTCTGGAATAAATTCTTATACGTATCGGAAGCCGTTGCGAAGCATTGTAATTGGTTTACTAATCGCTAGCCCTACCTTGTTTATATTTATAATTAAAACACTTATTAGAACCGGACCGTTTAGCAAACAAAAAAAATATATAAAATTTATTTCCTATTTATTAGTTATATTCATTTGAACCAAATTCTCTACTTAACAGTGATTATTTTTGTTTCTTACTTTCTTTTGGGATACAGCTGTTACAACGTAATCTGTGTGAAGGTCTTCCTCTAGTTCTTTTTCCACATGTTTTCAAATGTCGTCTAAATTTTTGCTCACCCATTTCCAATGAACAATTAAACCGTCAACACAACACCTCATCACCTTAAAACATTCCGATCCCTATCTGACTGGATTTTGATGAAATTCTATATTAAGTTACAAAAACTTCAGCAGAGCAGTTTCGTAGAAATCACAACATCATTCAAAGATTGAAATTAATAATTATAAGAATAAGAGAAACATGATGAAATTTCACAAGAAAAAGGCATTAATTTATGTTTTCTGAAATATATATGAATAATCTAGTTATTTCCTAGATATTTCAGGAGTTATGGACGCATTCAAGTCACTATTGGAATTCTTTTTTTTTTTTCAGATAAATTTTATATAAAACGTGATTGGATACCACATCCTTGTTGCCTTACAATTCTTCTCAGAGCTCTTATCTTTTTTTTAGTGGTACCATGTTACAGTTAACATAGGGAACTGCTAATGCATTTGTGTTTCTGTACGTCACACTCTGTAGCGGCCAAACGGTTAGAGATATTAGAATGAAACCTTCACCATTGTGTTCAGCATCAAAAAGTAGGTGACCACGTAAAAAAAAATCAGAGCTGTAGGACCACTCCCTGACCCCCCCAAATTAACGTTTTCCAAAGCAGTGTTAGTAATAATGATAACAATTAGCACAGTAATAATACTGATGCTTCATATATAACAATACTAACAATTGCCAACAGGACGTCATTGTTAATATTTACAAACGTATTGTTTTATAAATTCTTTAACATATCCAAATGATGCACTAAGCATTGTATTAGCGGCCCCTAGGTTACATCTTGCCTGTAAAACATAAAGGAACGGTCTTGCACTGATATGCTCTTGCTTTTAACTATTTTCTTTATACAATTGTGCATATTATGGGACCGCTTTGCTTTTGACACTGTCTAAAAGCATTAATTACATTGTTTATATCTCATACCCGAGGTGTTAAGATCTCTCCTTAGTTACATTTTAATAATATAATATTGTATTTTTTATTTAACCCTTCAATGTAATCTGCTAATTCTTACTAAAACAGTGGTTTCTAAGTATTCTGGGATTATATCCCATCCATACTTTGAATGCATAAATTCGAAGAAACCAAACATATTTGCCTTAAAGGGTTATTTTCTTTTTGGTTTGGTCATATACTATAGGTAGCATTCCCAATGTCACATTGCGAAGTAGTGCTTTCCTGAATTGCTTTCCTTAAACCAGCCAAAGAACAGAGAGCTTGAGGCATACGAGGAAGCATCGGGCAGCTAATGTGACATTGATACAAACGAAAAACCTACATTTTAATTCTAATATCTGCTGAATATAAGCAGTACAAATTTCCCATTTTATGGAAAAAAATATTAATTAAATCGGCATTTACTAAAGTTGTTTAAATAGGATTAATTTTAATCGGATCGAGCCACGTTCTATGGCTTTGCTAAATAATGAGATATTAATAGAAATCCGTTTTTTAAATTACATTGTTTTTCTATGGGAATTTTTGTCACATTTCCGCGCTGATTTCTCTGCAAGGATCTACTTGAAATACAGTCGGACCTCTATTTAACGAAGTCGCTAAATCCCGAAAAAAAAGTTCGTTATATGGAAAATTCGTTAAATAGAGATTCACCTTTTAAAATTACTTTAAACTACATAAAACAGATTTAAAATACGTAGACAATAAATATTATTAAAAAATTAATAATTTTAATGACATAAAGCATACATTACCATAAGCATACTTAAATTTTACTAATAATGTCTGTTAATTTTGTGCTTTTTTTGTGTCTGAGCTTTTTTTTTTTTCGAAAAAGTGTTTTCCCTCATAGTACTTCTCGCTCTTTGCAGTGCACCAAAAACCCCTTCAGGCGTATTTTCTTCAAATTGTATTCCGCGTCGGATTGTTTCAAATGATTTTAGCATTTCATCACACGAAGGGTTTTTTTTTTTTATTTCTGCATTATGATCATTTCCATTTTCATCATCATCATCTTCATCGCAATTCATTGCTGTATTGTTTTTATTTTCACACTCAACGAAATATCCGATTCTGTTAGTGTTTCCGAGGTCTCAACTTCAAAATCAAGTGAAAGATAATCATCAAACACCACATCATCGTTAATTTCTTCTTTTTCCCTCAGCTGTATCCAAACTTCTTTCATTTCCTCTTAGGGAATATTAATAATAAAAACATGTCAAGGAGAAAAAAAAAATAGATTCCACGAAAAAGTTCATTAAATAGAAAATGCACTTCGCTATTTGGAGGTTATTTTACGAAGAAATTAGCAAAATGTTCTTGGTTCCAAAGAAAAGTTCGCAAAATAGAGAAATTCGCAAAATAGAGGTTCGTTAAATAGAAGTCCGACTGTACATTTCCAATAAAAAAGTCAAATCGTACATACCAAGTTTAAAGAAGATCCATCCAGCAGTTCAAAAGAGAAACACACACACAGACAGAGTGATTTAATAAGCCTCGTTTTCCCATTTCGAAATTAAGACTTACATTCGAATGATTCGTGTTTCTGTATTTTTAGTAGACTTAAAAATTCATTAAATTGAAAACTTTTTAATGAATTCAGTAGATAAGAAAAAAAAAACGCATTTGACCTGAAAATTTTGAAATCTATGTTTAGGAGCTGACAGTTTTCCTTCCTTTATTAAAGCAACGAAATACTTTCGGTCCCTCAGATTGAGAACCACTGTATAAACTCCAGGTTTTAGGCTTTCGAAAATCGCCTTCCTTAAATTGCTGGAAAGGTTTAAATGAAATGACACAACGGCAAAGGGTTATTAAAATAAAGGCAATACCGAAATAGAGGCAGTACCGAAAATGCAAATGTATCCATTGCAGCAGTGTATTTTGCTATTAAAATCTTTGACATAGTTAATGGCTAACAATATTATCATCTATCTTTTGTCTGATAACTATTAGCAGCGGAAGCCATAAATATTTTAATTAATTACCAAAATATTTTAATTTTATTTCATAAATACTTTTATGCCAATATTATTTAGGCTATTTAATAAATGTATTTTTAAGGTTTGCTGAAAATAAGAACATTGGTAAGTATCAAGAAAATAGGTCTAACAGTTTTAGCGTGATGCGAGCACAAAAAGTAGGATTTTATTATTATTATGTTTGTATGTTTCAAACCTTGGGTTTCCCCAGCAAAAACAATATGGCGGGTCAAGGACCAAAGCACATACTGCCAAGTGTAAAGATGTGTGCAAGAATGATTAGGGATGTGTGCTTGTGTCCAAAAATTTCCTAACTATACGTGTAGTGTTGAGTACCACAGCCTTCTGCAGTTGTGCATAAGTGATTTTGTGAAGTCCTAGTGTGCTGAGACTGTGGTGCAATGTGTGAGGCACCAGACCAGTGGCAGACAGAACGATGGGTACAACACGTACTCGATCCTGCCTCCACTGCTTCTGGAGCTCGTGTGCTAGATCAGTGTATTTACTGATCTTGTCTGCGTGAGTTTTCTGCATGTTCTTGCTGATAGGCACTGCAATATCAATTAGATAGGTCTGTTTGTTGACCTTATCAACAAGTGTGATGTCAGGTCTGTTGTGATGTATGGTTTTGTCTGTGTGAATGGGGC
This sequence comes from Thereuonema tuberculata, assembly GCA_023159025.1. Lineage (NCBI taxonomy): Eukaryota > Metazoa > Arthropoda > Chilopoda > Scutigeromorpha > Scutigeridae > Thereuonema > Thereuonema tuberculata. The sequence continues at coordinate 53,422,729 of JAFIDM010004315.1, read as the reverse complement.
GGTCCCAGTATAGTTTATATGAGGGTGATTCTAATATGCTTTGTGGTATGTACTTGTAGTACAGGACCGTGCTCTTAATAAGTGAATGTTTGTGTGCTAGTTGTTGATGAACGATCGATGCTACCTGATTGTGTCGGTGGAGGTAGTCTGTTTGAGAGAGAAGGGGACAGCCTGATATTACGTGGTCGATCGTCTCATGCGTAGTGTGGCATTTCCTGCATTTGTCGTCATGTGTGTTTGCATCGTGTAGAATGTGTTTCTTGTAGTTGCGTGTGGAGATGACTTGGTCCTGTATTGCGATCATGAACCCTTCGGTCTCCCCAAACAGCTCACCACTCGTCAGCCATCTGTTCGACGCTTCCATGTCGACATGCGGCTGGCTGAGTTCGTGATGATGTCTGCCATGGAGTTCCTTACGAGCCCATGATTCACGCAGCTGCTGAGTGTGGGTGTCAGGGGTGGTGAGTGTTGGAGAAGAGTTTTCGAGGTTCAGGGGTGTGAGGTGTGTGTCAGCCTTGACAATGGCTGAGTGAAGTGAGGAGTCTTCTGCTCTTTGGTGGAAATGTTCCCTAAGTGTATATACTTGTTTTTCGTGTAGGGTGATGAGGTTGATGAGTCCTCGGCCTCCCTCCTTGCGGGGAAGAGTCATCCTTTCCGTAGCGGACTTGGGGTGGTGCATGTTGTGTTTCGTGAATGTAGTGCGTGTTGCAAGTTGTAGTGCTTCGAGTTCTAATTATTATTATTATTATTATTATTAATATTTTTATTATTTTTATTATTCTTTTGAGGGATTTGAAAGAAGGAAGTCGGAATCCAAACAAACTGCATCTTATTTTAAGTTGACTCAGAAAAAGAATGAAACCAATTACAGTAAAATCCCGCTAATCCGGCATCCGATAATCCGGCACATTCAATAATCCGGCATCGGACTAAGGGTTTTTTTTACACTGAATAAGCCTTCAGGGCGCGTTCGGCAGAGTTCGCGGGCAATCGGCTGAGGTCGGGCGAACTCGGCAGTGATGATAAATTTTCGTCCGCCATTTTGTGTCGTCTAGTGCTCACTTGTCAGTGCTCACTTCCATCACTACCGAAATCAGAGAAATCACAATAGAACACGGAAAAATGGCCTGATACCTATTAATAGCCCTTTCGACTCTCTATTTTAGCGGTATTTCCGCTATCCTCGCAATAACGGCTATTTTTAGACGGCCTCAGTAATCCGGCATTTTCGGTAATCCGGCACTGCCGAAGTCCCGAACGTGCCGGATTAGCGAGTGCTTACTGTATTAAGAAAATCAGTCCAGCCGATTTGGCGTGGTTTTCTACAGATAGACACAAATAAACTTGAAAATTGTAATTGATTCATCGTCCAAATACAAAGAATTTGATTTCTTGTAACAATTACGTAACTCGTGTAAATTTATAAAATAAAAAAAAAAATATATTGTATGGAAGATTCACGTAGTTGGCCATTTATAGGCTTATCATCTGACAAGCCATCTTATCATTTTTATTTCAGTTACATTATCGCTGTAAACGTACGTTATAACGAAATAGGGAGGCTGCTTCAATTTCTCCGCATTTCGTGGTCGGATATCAGCCACTAAATTTTCTCTGAATTATTGGAATCTTGTTTATACGGATCCTCGGACAACATCACTGAAATGCTTCCGCTATATGAGTATCGAAAACAAATCAACTGACTCCGTTGCAAATCTCATCTTCTCTCGTACTCTCGCGCGTGAACAAGACGACGAGTGGTTTTCGCTTGATTTAACCCTAATATTCGCACTATTGCTAACTGGTAGTAAAAAATAGCGATATTCAAATGCAAAACATCTGAAGCTTAAGATTCGTTAAATAAAAAAAAAAAAACAGCCCAAGGTCGTCATGTAAGTCACATCGAATTACAGCAACTACTGCTATTGGTCAATGGGAGACTGACGTAATAATGACAGAATTAACGCAAAAGTTCAGTGTCTTCGGATGAAAAAAAAAATTCTGGAAAAAATATCAGGTCGAAATTCTCAAAATCTATAGGGGTGGGGGGGAGACAGAAAACGGAATGAGTTGGAGGGAAGAGGACTAGTCTGACGCTTGCTCGCCGTAGCTCCGGGTACAGAAATCCGATACCATTTGACAGAAGGGTTGGTGGACCTTAGAACTAACCCTCAAGTTTTTCAATTATGTAAAGCTTTATATATTTACAAATTTCGTAAAGTAAATTACTATGACACTGTAATAGTAAATTACTATTTTATTTAAGCATTTTACAAACATCTTACAAGCAGAGTTTGTTTGTTTGTTTGTTTGGTCCCTTCAGAGCTATCAAAACCAAAATTGACAGGGTCAGGGCCGGCCTGCTCCAAAACGGGGCCCGGGTGCTATTATTATACAATTGTGAGGCCTCCTACTCTGTAGCATTTTTACTAACAATTTATAAATAACTGACCGGCCTTCTCCATAAAAAGGCCCTAATGTGGGCCCTAAAAAAATTATAATAAAGAACAAATAAAATAAACAAAAAAAAAAAAAAACCCGTATTCGTTGGTTCACCTTCGTCGAATAATTTGTTAAGAGCTGTGATACATAAACGCCAATATTAAATAAAACCCTTATAATTTTGTTATAATTTTAGTAGTAACAAGCAGTACATGATAAAGAATAGGCGTATATTAATATCATAAATACTCGCACACATAGCACATTATAATTATAAATAACAAATAAATCATATCCAATAAGTAATGTTTACTAAACATTTCTATATACGTGACTTTTATTGCCATATCGTTAATAATACTATCACAATCTTTAACAATGTCTTTTTCAATACTTAATAAAAAAAGTGCGTTTAATCGTTCTGCAGACATTGTTGAACGGAGGTTAAGTTTTAATGAGTTTTAATTTGCTAAAAGAACGTTCTGCATCCAATCTCTATTTCTCATCCATACTACAACGGAAAAGCAGCAAAGCGAAGTTCTTCGCTCATAACGAATATCTTTTAACTTAATTTAACCAATTAACTTCATTAAATTTTAATTTTCCTTTTTTTTCTGTTTTGTTTTTTTTTTCTTTTTATTTTTCTGAGGCTCCATGCACAGCCCGGGTGCCTTGCACCAGCTGCACCCCCTCTCTTGTGGTGGGACCTGAATAGAATCATTAATTATTCGAATTCGATTTCGACAACTAGCGGCTTTATTATTAAAAGTAATGCGTAAAAGGATGATCTGTTCTTTGGTTAGTTCTTTGTTTCCTGGACACGGGCAACGTGTCTTTTCGGTAGTAGACATAAGATTACATATAGACTACTCAATCATTGTTATTTTCAACAGAATCAAAGTTTAAATCTTTAAAGGTTTTTTTTTTTCTTTTGCTTCCCTTGAGTTTGATATATTGACAATACATAGTTGATATATAAACCATCATTTTAGAAGCATTCTATAAACTTCATTTATGAATAAAATATGTCTTTAGTTGTTGCTTCAGTTTATCTCGAGCAACAAGGTTTATCAATCAAAATAATTATTGAACCTAACATGTTTTCGTTAAGCAAGGACAAAATTTGAGGATGTATTTAACGATAAAAATCAATATCTCCTTTTTTCAGAAAAGCTCATCCTGACATGATATTAGGTTTCCCCTTCACGGTTCCTTTTTCATTACAGATTGAACGCACCTGAAAAAAAAAAACCAGCTGGTGCTGAAGTAAATAATTACCTGACCGTCAATGGAATTCTTCCTGTTATTCCACTCGTCTTAGAAAGAAAATTCAGGTAAGGGTCACAAAAAAAAAACTGCCGTTATTGTTGCAACTTTCAAGTAGCCAATAGAAAGTATTTCACGTATAGTACATACAGCGAGCTACGTTCCATTACCGCCGAAAAAATTGGAACAACTTTTCTTGGACTTGCAAATGCATATATAAGCTTGGAAACATGTTTACGCAATCACATGTGCGGAACAAAGCTAGGCCTAAAAACCGAAACGAAAGGAAAATAAATGCCCGGTGCATCATGTCATAGCGATAGTGCCTAAAGAAGGAAGGCCTATAAACTGATACAGATATGAAATGAATACAAAACACACACATGGCTTACCTAAAAAAACTTTCATTCTTACCTTATTATTTCGTCCTAATATTGTAATAAAATAGCGCCTACGCAAATTTCAAGATTCAGCTGTTGAGCGCCTCATGCAGAAAAGTGGCCAAACGAGCAATACAATACGAACATGATGCAATTGATAATAGTAGTATTACAGAACAGCTAAAACGGAACCAGATTTTGCAACTAAGGTAGCGTTTATACTGTGCAGATCAATGAACACGTCGCTGAAGATCAAGATGAAAACAAGTCTATATAAATTATTTGCGTTTCTGTATTGAAAAGATCACCTCCCCGAGACAGAGCGGTGAATAGACCGCTGAAATCTGAAACGAGAAAGTTACATCGCGACAAACGCTCCGATTGGTTGGAAGAATCTCACTCCTACAGAATGACTTGCACTCGAAGGAGTAGATGTGATAAGGCTGAGTGAATAGGAATAATAAAAAACCGTACATGTACGTTGTTTTTATCCATAATAATTTTGAATCAGTGAACGGGTCTTCGTGAAACTTTGCCTGCCTATTTATGGATAGAGACGATCTGGTCTTGTATTTAAAAATTTTCATGTGTCCTTTCATGTTCTGCTCTTGAAATTGCCAAAAATTCTCGTACAAGTATGAGAATATTAGAAGCAAAACAGTTAAATCATTATAAATCCGTTTAATAATCTACTGTTTATCTGCACTTATTGACAAAGAGTAAAGTGAATTAGATTAAAATGAATACATAAAATGTGTTAGATTAAAATGAACACACAAAATGTATTACGAAACTTCAGTATTTACGGATTTAATATACTTTCTGCAAATGGCAAACCTAGAGATACTATCCGTATTCAGTAGATGTTACAATATACACAGTCTTTTTCAAAACAAGAGAAGTCTAAATAAATTAAGAGATGATTTTTTTTTTTTAATATTTTGCAAGACAAGGAGTTCACAGATTAAAACTGAGGGGAAAAAAACAACTTGAAAATCAGAAGTACTGAATTAATTTCACAAAGACAGTAAAAAAAATAATTCATTTTTACTTTTAAATGTAGAAAACTTAAGGATATTTCAGTGCCTCTGTCACCTCAATAAGACCCCTTTGCTAACATGAAATTCATTCTTCTTAACAGCGTTGCATTAAGCTCTTAGGCGTGTATTTGTTTTGTAACTGCCTTCCTTATCTTTTAGCGCTTCACTCCGTTCTCCTTTGCGTCTTTGTAGAAAGACAAAATGGCCGTCCTTCTCTCTTCTGAAATTGTTGTGGAGTTTAGTATCAAGAAAACACTTCTAATGCAAGTCTGCGATTTCATTTTCCTTTCCGAAGTTGTTTCTTTAGCTAATTTTATTGTTGTCAGTTCTTTTTCAAAGATTTAAGAAGAAGAAAAACAGCCAAGGAAGTCATTTTTATACAAAGTTTGTACAATTTCTGCGCTGAAAACTATCCTCGACTTAGATCAAGCTTCGCAATGAGTCTATAGGTTTTTCCATTTTCTTTCTGCAGACGCGTTACTAAATAAACTCACATATTCTTCCGCCTCCCAACTTTTAACTATTCTAAAATTTCTTGTCATCTGATTGGTTGAAGAACAAATTCAAAATTCTATTAACTAAAAGCAAAGCAATGTAAAATGACAGACATTGATTCATAAAAATACAAATAAAATATTGAGGACTATATTAATCCAGCCCAGTTATAATCTGAGAATTTGAACTATTTTGTTTGCTGCTTTATATAAAATGTTGTAAATGTCGTTAAGTCCTTCGGAAAACGAATAATAGATTGAAGTCATTCTTTTTTAAGCTTTGACGTTACTAAATTCGAGAGATTAATAACACTCGAAAACCTATCTAAATATGTTCTATGGACCAGAAAATGCGAAACGTTCGATAAGAAAGTCTGAAAAAATTAAAATGAATAAAAGTAAAACCAACTAAACCAACTCTGGATTGTCTGCGTGATTACCTTGTTCATTAGTTACGTAGAGATAATAAAAAGACCAATATGAGTAAGTATTGGTTTTCTGGTTATTATTTATCTAATAATGGTTGGCTATTTATCGTTAATCAATTGAGTGCTGCTGATTTGTAATTTAGGGTTGAAGCTATTTTGGTCTCCGTTCCTGACGTCTATGTTCCACTCTGACGTCAGAGCTGCATTTCATATCTTTTCTATTTTGATGAAAATAACGATGATCAAACGTGACCTGAGTTCAAAGATGATGGGTAAAAACATGTTCCTTTTTTTTTTTTTTGTTAAGAATATCCTTTTAACGTGGCGCGAGTTGAAAATCTTCGTAGATATAACATTTGTTTAAAAATAGTAAACACACATGTTAGAAATCGAATAATAAATATATAAAGTTAAAAACAATGAATAATAAAACTACTTAGCAAGACAGGACAGTTTCAACCCACTAAACGTTGGGTTATCTGAAGATAAGAAGCTGAATATAACCGAACGTTTAGTGGGTTGAAACTGTCCTGTCTTGTTAAGCATTTTTATTATTCTTTGTTTTAACTTGTATATGTGTGTGTGTGTGTGGTCGGTTCGCACCGAAGTGCGAGCTTCGTTGCCGACGCATCCGTGCTCCAGGGAGCGCTAGTGTTCCCAAGACGGCGAACCCCTAGCAGACTCCCTAGAATTACAAGGGAAAGATACTTGGGTGGTTTCCCGTGGCCTTCCCCAGGACGCCATTAATTAACTTGTATATACTATTCGATTTTTAACATGTATGCTTACAATTTTATTTATTAAAATAATCCACTCCCTGTGCTGTTTTTTTTTTTTCATTATTCGAATCAATTTTTATTCCATTTTAAATACTATTATGGTTAAAAATCTGAAACTTCGTAATATAGACGGTAGATAATTTTAATTTTAAAAATACTTTTTTGTTTATAGTTTGATAGTTTTAAAAATAATAATGACTCCTAAAATTGGACAAAAAAAATGTTGTGTAATGTTTTTTATGCTTTAGGAAAACTATACAAAATGTTGGCAGTTGAAAATTATAAGGAAGACCATTATTTATTCCTAAGTTTTAGTTTTTATTATAACTAAAGAGAAAAAAAAATTGAAAACTTGAAAATCATAACCATGAGCATCAATTTTCTTTTTTATAAATAATTATTGAGAAAATAAATGAAACTTTGTAATTCAGACAATTTTTACTGCATTTGCGGCACAACTTGCGACTGCGTATCTTAACACTTGTAGAACCACGTACTTAAACAGCGCTGCAACAACTCATTGAGAAAATATCACTTCAAAGCTTAGCAGGTGTCTGTTTGCTCCCATGTCCATCTACACAACAGTTACCTTGTATTTTAACTGCTAATATAAAAATTTCCCAGAGTTTGTCCATAGATTTTCCCACAGACCTGCTAAACTGTTATCACAATCTTTTTGTTATTATTACAACTATTAATTTTAAATCAAAACCCATCTTAAAAATTCAAGCTACAGTGATTTTACATTTATTACGTAAAGTTTTTTAAATATTTTATATCTAAAGTTCTCTTCATTCAACTCATTTCTTGTTATTCCTTATTTTTCTAATTTTTTTAATATTTTCAGACGTTCTTTTTTACAACATTGAAAACCTCATGATGATAACAATATTTAGACTATTTTAAAAACAAAGAATAATTGAAAATGAACATTGTTGTAACAATAAGATCGGTGATATAAAAATAAATATAGTAAATTTAAAATGTTTAACATTGTTTCCAAAATGTATAAATAGTGGAGGCTAAAGATTATTAAAACAATTATTATTGGCGAATTATTATTGGCGAATATGTATACTTACATAGTTTAGTAGATGCATTCTTGTATATACATGAATATTATAACTCCACTTGATTAGTTATAAGTATAAATATAAATACAAATTGGCAGGCGGTGCACCATTTAAGTATGGAAGTCGGCCGCTTAGTCATTCGTAGAAGTATACTTGATAGATGGTGCGCCATTTAAGTATGGAGGTCGGCCACCTAGTTAATATAAACTTTTTCCCTTTCTTGGTTATCACCTTGTCGTGGTGAAAGGGCTTGTGTATTTCAATGATCCTAAGAGTCACACTGGTAGGAGTGACCCCAGTAAGGTTAAAGGTGAGAAATCAGACTAAGGATAACCGAATCAATGTGGTTGAATTTTGCATTGTTGTAATGCATTTGTGGTGTCGTTTTGAAGATGTTGAACTACATTCGAATTCAAGATATAATGAGTTGTAGATGAGTTAAATAACGGAAGAAACAATAATACGGAAGGGGTTAAGTTCACCTGAAACTCTGTCACCTTCGTTCATTATATCGTACTAAATTATTTTTAATTATTTTATAATTGGAAATTACGTGGAAATGGCATTCTAGTCCCTCACGATAAAGTATTATACGTTTTAAAGAAATAAAGCTTACCGTGCAGATGAAGATGTTAAAGGCAAGAGGAATTACCCATCATGCACACAATGATAACAAAAATAAAAATCAAATATTATACGTTTTGTCTAACTTGAGTAACATTTTAGTTAGTATAAATCGGAGAGAAGGACGGACGAGAATAAGAAAAAAAGGAATTCGAAGAATTTAAAGCTTACTTTCCGTAGTCTATGATTTCTTAAAATTTCTTAAAATTTATGCGACAAAAATGAAAATCCTATGTTTAATTTCAAATTCTGATATCTGGTGAATACGAATACTACAAATTTCGCATTTTCTGAAAGAAATAAAGAAATAAATAATGAAAACTGCATTTTTTACTTTAATTGATGAAATCGGAATAACTTTACTCATATCAAATCGCGCCCAGATTAATGGATTACCTAAAAGAAGATTAAAATTCATTCTTTAAAGAAATGGTTTTAGATTCCAATGCTTTTCTATGGGAATTTTTCTCGCCTCTTTCTCGACCAGGACCCACTTCGAGAAGAGATCAAACATAAACGATAAGAGCATTTGTAGTTCTTAAATATGCATACCAAGTTTCAAGAAGATCCATCTACTGCTTGCCGAAGCGATAAAGACTGGGTTTGGCGCACTGCCAAAACAATGGAACAAGCCGAAGGGGAGAATTCCATTCTAAAAGTTTATTATATAGATGTACTTATTCTGTGTGTATGTATTTTATTCTCGCGTTAATTTTAAACTGAATTTTGTGCAGTAATTTTTCACTTCATGCATCTCTCCTTTGTCGGCACATACTCATCTCCCCTATTTTCACGCCGAGAAAGATGTCGGAGCGACCAGTAAATCATGTGACCAGTCTCTTTCGTCTGGCTAAGCGGTTTAAAAGTTATTAGTAGGGACGGAGGGATACTTTGGATGGGAAAATACGTTTGGAAATAAGGGAAATTTCTTTAATAAAATAAAGTAAGCCTATCGCAGTAAATCAAACTGTATCTTAAAAACTCATTACAATTTTAAATTTAAATATCAAATCGATTAGTATCATTCTTGTAACATTGTATTTCTCTAAAGATTTAAGTAGGAGCTTTGAAATTAAGACAAAACTCAATCAACTGTAGTGAAATGGAATGTATTTTGAACGAAAGTAAAAACGTTGTTGAATTTTACTTGCTGATGCAATCATTGCACCCAAATTGGATGAAATTCAGAGAAACTGATTCACGTGTTTATTTAGGAAATTTACATCGAGTTTATTTATTCGAGATTTAGTGATAAATATGTCAACGAAAATGATGGGAGTTGATGCAAGCCTACAGTAAATCAAATTAACAATTAACATGCCAAAATTTATAGACATATCGAACAGAATTTGAGTGATATTGGTAATAACAATATCGCGTTATTAGTGTAAATTGAATTTGTATTATTTTAATTGCTTAATAACAAGTTTTAGTGAAATTATTGGTATAATTCCGTTTAGAACTTGTATTATGGGAAATTCGCGATCGTGATGTCACCGATACTAATATTATTTTTAAATCTATATTTTCAATTAACAGTATTTACTTTTCCTGAGTGTACAAATGGATACAAGAGTTTACATATTCCATAGGTTCCAAATTCGATACCAATACCACTTATTCCATTGTTTTAATATATTTCTTAATTTATTACATTTAATTATTTTAACCAAATTTTAATTATTTTCAAATATTATAACGACATTTTAAATAAATAATAAATCAATAAATTTCGAAGACCAAATCAAATTGGAACCTGTAGATTAAAGAAGACAAGCTGATGTTAAAATGGAGGGTTGTTCAAATTTCCCTTTAAACTCACATTTTCTGTACCTTTACATCTATCGCTGTTAAATTCAGCTGTCCAATTTTCTTCTGTAAAGTCAATCCTCAATTAGAGAACTTCCATCAGCCCCCAAGCTATCACTTTTTTCCAGATGACGAACATCGACTCTGATTCCTAGGAATTTGACATTAACTAAGTCACCCCCCCCCCCTTTCTCCCCCTGATAAGTATGAGATAATCCAAGAAGAATCGATTCCAAGCGGTTATGGCAAAAAGTGATATTTTATTCCTTTTTGAATGAAATCATTATTTGATAGCGCGTAAACAAATAGAATAAAAGTAGGATTGGATATTGGGGGACAAGCAGTAGTCCAATGGTTAGCGTTCCTGACTGCGAGGACGTAGGTCCTCGGTTCGAATCCCATGCAAGGCGAAAAAAAAAATTAAAAAAAAAGAAAATTTTATAATCTGACTTTCTCAGCAAGAGAAACTAATAATTAACAATTGTGCCTAACAGACAGAGAAATAAAAGATTTTAGTAATATAGATTACAAGTATTTGCAATACTAAAAGTTCCCAAAATAATGTTAGATACGGCTAATTCCTTTGAAGAGTCCTGAATTAAAAATTTTTCTCTTCAAGAGAAAACTTCGGCCCATGTGTTTTCGCTTCTCGTGCTAGTTGCCATTTTGAAAAGTACCTGCGCATGCTGAAAGTGATCCGGAAATGACGTTAAATCTTATAATCAATCACAGCCATTTTTACAAACACGATAACTTATCAACGATTCAACAGTAAAGTTATGTCTAATTTTGCTTGGTGCACACGAACTTTTATTTGAAGACCTGTAGATCTTCGACTACGAGTAGCGGATCAGCAACTGACAATCACGTTGGTTGAGCGTGGGTGCCTCACTCTATGACCACTGGGTCATTTAGGATTGGTTATATTTTTTTTTATCAAATCCTGATGTTTATTTTTAATGTAAAAACCTTTACTTAGCTATAATGCTTGGCCAGTGACTACTCGAGAAAAATAAATATTATTTCGTGTTTTTATTCTGAAATTTATATTTTAAATTAAAGTTTGAACAAAATCGGCGAGATCGCGATCACGAAATTACTTTATTACGAAGGTCTTTGAAAGAATGAGAATATGAAGCCTGTTACAGTCGGACCTCGATATAAAGTCACCCCTTGGGAACTCGTGAAAGTGACCTTATAAGCGGGGTGACCTTATAACATTTCTCAATAAATAAGCATTATATTAATAAAGCATAATTATTTGTAAAATTTAATACGTACAAAAATATCAGTTTATTATATTATAATTTTTTTATTTAGTTGAACCAATTAAAATTAATGGAATCAGAAAGAAATTATTTTAAAAAAATTTTAATTCGGAATAAAGTTGTATACAAATAGTACTAGTATGCAAAGTACTGATGTACAACTGGCCTTACTTAAAATAATCCGTAACATAGGACTATCGTGATTTTGGTTTCATCTTTCGTACAATGTTTTCTAAGTTTTGTAGTTTCTGAAAATTTAATGCTCTGAGTGCTTCTGCTTGTGTCACTGCTTCACTTTCAATATCACTGTCGTTATCCTCACTTTCTAATGCATTGGAATCTAAAGCCTGCGAAACAATTTCGGAAATCGAATCTTGAGAAGTGATAGCAATTTCATCAATTCTCACAAATTCACTTTCCCCTTCTACAGCACAGCCGCGATTTCTGAGATCTTGTATTAACATAGGTAAGGGAATATCGTCTTCATCATCTTTTTTCCTAGAATTTGAGGGGATGAAGTGCTTTGTGAAAAAGCTGCCCCCTCCGTCAGTAGGCGAAATGACGCCAATAAAAGATAGTACCCACGAAACACTTCTTAGAATTGAATCAGTGGCAATGAAATCACAGACAAAAGTGACCTTACATGCGATTACGGTATTTAAGATCTGACCATAAATCCGATAATCCATATCAAAGAATTCCTATTCGATGAGCCGGGACTTTAGAAAAGTGACCTTATATGCGGGGTGACCTTATATCGAGGTCCGGCTGTATTTTCAAATTAAGAGTAAAAAAAGAAAATCACAAGAAAACAGACGAAAACTTTCTGGGAATTTATTACGAGTTTTTCTCCTTATTGAATGTAAATCGATAAGATGTGGAATTATCTAGAAATCGAATACATATTGGCTACAAGAGGAAGAAAACTATCAAGTAAACGCAAAAGGATTCAAAATTGGAATCGTCCAATCTTTAACTGCAACCAAATGAAAGAAGAAAAGAGAGTTCTGAAATTTGGTAGTAAACGTAGTAATAATTTAAATATTTAGTATTGAATGTTATTTCAATTATTACTAGAATGCAGGTGGATTACAAACATGGTTAATCCCACAGCTTGAAGACGTGGCACCTGCTGACTTCGCTCTTACTGTGCGCGGGTTTCTTTATGAACATTTTCCAGGACGCTGCGCTGGATTGGTCGCTGTACTGCAGCATCGCCATTGAAATGGCTACCACTAAGTCCTGACCTCACGACGCCTGACAACTCATTGTGGAGTGTCTGTGTGTCTGAACGTCCTTATGATACAAATGAAGAATTGCGCAATGCAGTTGAGGACGCAATTCGAACCATCACACCGGACATGCTCCAAAAAAAAGTCAAGTAGGACCTGGCGGCCTATGAACTTGTGTATACAGCATGATGGCGAAGACACAGAACCATTGGACACTTACTGTCTAAATATTTTCTTAAATATGAATACCAATAAGGAGTATGGAAACTTCCCGGCCACACTGTATAATAATTTGTGATTATATACATACAATTCTTAAGTGTGTTTTATTTTATATTTTTTTTATATGTACAATTCCTATTCTGCAAATTTTTACATCGAATTATTGTGAATCTAAATAAATTTGCATAGATAAAAAATACTGATATGTAGTTATTTAAATGTCCCAATTGTAATTTTAAAAAAAAATTAAAATGATATCAATAATAATAAGATATTAAGAAAACAAAACTTCGAAGTAGTTTTACAGGTTATTTAGAATATGAAGTTACGAACAGTATTAAGTTACAAGATTGTTACTTAAATATGAGGTCAGAATTAATTTTGATACAATTTACCCACAGGTTTATTGCTTAGTAAACCGATGTATTCAATAACTATTTGAAAAAGGTGAATGGTATAGTTGAAAGATTATGAATAATCACTTTTTTTTTTTAGTCTTATGTCTCCCGGTATTCAAAAGTTGAAGTGCCAACTATATTTTCTTTCTTTTTTATTTTCTCTTTATCAATCACGCTTTGTTTATGTTTTATGAGGTTCTCGTTATCTTCAAATCATTGCTAAATAAACATCCTCCGCCAGTGATTTCATACCATATCTGTGGAATAAAAAAAAAGCCTCCAAATTAGCATTGGGAATTGCGCTTGGGGGCGTTTGCTTTTCAGTGCGACTTCAAAACAAATCTTGGAATTCCGTTTGATTGGAAAAACTAAAACGTGGAATGCAAGAAAAACGAAAGACTAAAAGGTGGAACGTAAGAATACACTGGGGGCCATTTGAATCAAAGCAGTCACAAAGCAGGTTTTTAAGGTATGAAGATTAGTTTGAAGGATTTTAAATCACTAATATTAAACTTTAGCCTACTTTCCTAGGATCAATTTAGTCTCCACTCTAACTTTTGAACGTCTGGGTTGGTCTTCCTGAAGCTTGTTATGCATATTTATCGACTGTAGACGATCTAATTTTTACGTTTTAGATTGCTTAGGCTTAAGTATTTATTTTAAAAAAAGTCTATTTCAAATTTCTTGACTATCAATGACAATTGAAATGTTATGTCTTTATGTTCGAGCGTCGTAATAATGAATTCTATTTAGTAATATTCAGTATTGCTTTGCTTAATGTATAAAATAAAATATGTTAATATCACTGCTAGTCAACTATGCACCAAAGAAAATCTGACATTGTAGTTGTAGCTTCTTCTTGGAACGTAGTGAGGAAATAATCGGGAAAATTTAATTTTTTTTACGCCTTTCAGAGAGAATAGTACATTAGATACTAAAAATTTATTAATATTTATGAAAAAAAAAATAGCTGGATTAAAAAAAATCATTCCTATGACAAACAATACAATAAATTTAACGTGTCTCGTGCTGATAAGGAACATATTAAATGCAATAAAAAGAAACATACATAACATTAAAGGTTTAAAAAGATAAAAAGATACGTAACCAGTTTCAACTTCCTTTATCGGAGGTCTTAATCAGACGCCGAAAAAAGATGTGGAAACTGGTTACGTATTTTTTATCTTTCTAACTTTTAATGCTTTGTGTGTTTATTCTTATTGCATTCAATGTACTGTAAAACAATACAGTACTTTCACAACTTTGAAATTTCAGCTTTATAGAATGTATATTTTTTATTAATTCACCGTAAAACAGACGGACAGGCGTGACATGGTACTTCGACTTAAAATTGCGTTTTAAAATTTCTTTTTCAAACTCTTCTCCTGTCTCTGACGCAGCATTTTTAAGGGTTTTAGAAACCTGACATTGTAATGATGAAAAAAAGGTGATCCAAATGTGATCTCTCTGCTAATCTATATTACTAAAATCTTTTATTTGTCTGTATGTCTGTCCGGCGCAATTGTTAATTATTAGTTTCCCTTGCTGAGAAATCAGATTATAGAATTTTCTTGTTTTTTTCGCCTTGCATGGGATTCGAACTGAGGACTTTCGTTCTCGCAGTCAGAAACGCTAACCATTGGACTACTTTTGGTCCCCCAATATCCAATCCTACTTTTATTGTATCTGTTCGCGCGTTTTCAAGTAATGAGTTCATTCAAAAAGGAATAAAAATATCACTTTTTTCGCTTGGAATCGATTCTTCTTGGATTATCTCATACTTACCAGGGAGAGATAGGCGGTGTTAATATAAATTGGACCTACAGACACTGAAAGATTACGTATGATTTTCCGAAAGCGCCTTTATTGCGCTAAATACAAATTCCAAAGAAATGCTTAAAACTAGCTACAAGTCTTTGATACAACTATTTTTAAATCTTATTTTGGGAAATTTGAAAGTTTGCACGCCAAACTACATCTTGTATTTGTTTTGGTTTTTTTTCACTAATCTAATCAATTCTGACTTAGCAGAGCGTAAAGTCAGACGTAAGCCACTTAAATCAGTGTCATAAGAAAATACTATCTACTCTTGCTTTAAGGATACTTTATAGGTGGCTTCTCTGCACAACAAAGGTGCCGTTCAGCGAAGCCCACCATCGGGTTGCTTTCTCCCAAGTTTCGTTGATTATATTTAAGAATTCTGTTACAAAATGGGAATCAAACCTTAACTTTATTTTTATCTCCTGTTTGTAAAAGGATGTTCAGCCACGATTAGTCATTGCCGCCTTTTCTGTTGTCATGCTTTCAGAATAAAACCTAAAACTTGAAAATTTGCTTACAGATAGATTTTTCAGAAAATTCGTGCAATTTATTTTAAGATTAATAGAACTAAAATAAAGCGTTTAATTTCATAATTAAAATTGTTTGATCAGGAATATTATAGGATATTTTGGAGAATAATCTGCTATCAAGAATTCGTGAATTAAAACGAATTTTTTACTTTTTTACTGAAAATTACTGACAATCTATAAAATTTTCAAATCACAAAAAAAATTTATTAATAAAGTTTCTTAAAGATACTTCGGCATTTATTACAGGAAGCTTGTAAAAAAATTAGGTGGGAAGGACAGTTGGCTGTCCCGTCTCGGTGTATCCAGATTCATTCACATTAGACTGTAGTTATGTGATGGAATACAAATTTACTTACATGTTATGAAGATCACATGCAAACGCTACGAGACCGACATGTATATACCTATCCCATGTAAAAGTTACATACTATCCCGTTAATTATAAGACATTCCAAAACTGCAATTTTAAATTCCAAAATGTAATAACCTCGCTGTTAGCCAAGCCCACTACAGCAGAAAAATCCACAAAGCTAATCCGTCAATCACCTAAAATCGGTTGTCCGTAGTTTTCGAATTTTAGCCAGTAAATCTTAGCCTGAACAATCATTAAACCAACCAGACACATGTGTTATCACAATGCAAATCTTAGACCGCTGACGTATAAGCGAGTTTGATTTTAAATAAGGGACCAGATTAGGAGTCTTAACCGCATTTCTACAGTACATAGAGCAAGGAACAAAGTTTAAGGATAATCAAATAAGCGATCGAATAAAACGGAAATGAAAATCGATCTCATTCATAATTACTAATTACATTTTACGCTCTGATTACACAAATCCAAAAATAGGGCAATTTTCCAACACTGGCATCTTCTGCGTCAATAATTCAAGAACAGAGAGAAAAAGAAATCGTTCTTCGTAAGCAGCGTGAATTAGCAGCGGAGGCAAAACGTGAAAATTGATGAACCGTCTCCAACCGGTGAGAGGGGGCGGGGAGGAACGGTTGTTTTTCAGTTACAGTCATCTTCCAAGGACATCCCAATAATTTATCATTTGAAACCAATAAAAAGAACGACCGTCGACTCGAACGAAGAGAATAGAGAAACGGAAAAGGCGGTGAAAAGTCAGCACGTGCAAGGTCAAAGTAATCAGCACGAATTTTCTCGCTTAATGAGGCGCAAGAAAATTGACATTGATGTAGTGATGCAGCAATCAAATTCGGTGGATTATTATTTATTTCTTTTTTTGAAGTTTTTCGTATCTGTAAAACTTTTAGTTAGGTTTCTTTTCTGAGATTCTTCAGTGTTGTCTTTACGTTGTTATCATTTGTTACTTTAGGTCATTTTCCTGTAAAAAGCTCGAAAATAATTATTGTCAACGGTTTGTTTATGTAGTTGCCTGTCTGTCGGTATTCACAAATGGACTATCCCGAATTCATTAAACTTGGTAAGTAAGACAGCAGCGATTCCTAACTAGCACAGGAAACCTTAAATAAGGTCGATGAATGCTTCGATTTCATTAAGGTTCCAAACAAAATTTGAAAATGTAGAGCTTTTATTTATTTAACCAATCTGTGTAATGTAATTTCGCCCTAAAATATTTAAAATTCTAACCCACTCACCTTCCTCACAAAAAAAAACGCTTTTGTCCTTTATTTCCTACGCTTTTTATATTTTGGCTGCTTCGTGGAACTTTCAAATTTGATCTTCCCCATTTCATGTCGACTTATTGGAAAGACAAGCAAAAATCTGCTTTGCCAGCCCTCCCACGTTCAAGCAGGCAATAAGGTCAATAGCCCAATTATGCTGTCATTGTCAGATGAGCAGAACTGGAAGGTAATGGAAGATTCCTCCAGGAATACCGGGCAGATCCGATCTCGCTGCTGGCGTCTCGCCCCCTATCAGTGTCTTAATATCTTCGCTTCAATTATTAGAAGAGGATACGATTTGCTTTGAAGATGATAGTAAAACTCATCTTAATCAGTATTATAATAGCTCTTTAGATTGAACTAGTAAAGCGGTTCAATGTGCGATCATTAAGGCCTCCCTTTTTCTACAACAAGACAATCTCTCTTCTTTTTTTTTTAATTTCAAAAGATAGCTTATTATTTCTTTTACTTTTGTTAGTACGTAACAAAATATATCATCATATATAAAGAGCACCTTGCAAACAAACAAAACCTTTCTTCTAAGCGTCATTACCAGTTTTGCAACCAGAAAAATCAGATGATTTAAATACAGCAGATTTCTTCAGTGGTTTCAAAATAAGATTAACAATTTGTAAACTAGTATAAAAAAAGTTTGAGAACTTCCAAGTCTCCCTTATTTCAATGTACTACATTTGTAAAATTAGAAACCCATCATTTCCGTTGTTACTTCATTTAAGTATATTGAAAATTTTTTAACTGTTTTATACATAAAAGTTTTTTATTTTTTTTTATGATTACAAATTAATATATGTAGTTAATTCTTTCTGTGAAACGCTCGACAAGAGAATTGAAATTGAATTCAATGATTCGATCATTGAAACACAACTGGCGTGAACAAGAATTGAACTTCAATTACTGATGGTTTACATATTAACTACTGAGACATAAAAGTTTTCATTGAAAGAGAGACAAACTTTTAGACATGGTTGTAGAGATACAAATTCATTAGTGCGATAGCTTCATTTCAAATTCTTAAGCAATTTTATTAATAATTGGTAGAAATACTGGAATTTTCTTATTTTTTGGAGGGACGTATGCTAATTTATGAAGTAGGCATATGCACAGATATTCCTCTTCCAAAATTCGTTCTGTTTCCAAAACAATCACATCAAAACTTAAGAAGCGCTTTACTGAAAAAAAAGAGCGCCGTTTCATTTGATAACATTGTAACAATTAAGAGTTGTTTTTTTTTTTACTTTTTTTTTGAGAAATTGAGGGGGGTAATTGGCTAATACCAAAATAATAGATACAAAATTTAAAACAGCCCTTAAATTAGAATCGTATGAAGTTTTAAGAAAATTGGTCCAATCATTTCAGCGTGATAGCGTACAAACATAGACAAAGAACATCTGAAAGTTGAATCGTAAGACTGCGCATGCTCTGTAAATCACAGATGAACATCAAACACCAACTTAAATTTTTCATCATTCTGTTTTCTCCTTAAAACTCTCCTAGAAAATTCCCGCTTACCTGATGCTATCTTCCCTGTTAAGGAGACATTCATGCAAAATTTTGGGTTTCTTTTTTTTTTTTAGATTTTTTTAGACAAATACATATTCCTATATATTTATTTATATATCGTCCCAATGACCTAAAACAATCTTCCTACCAATTTTCGTCAAAATCATCGCCGTATTTCTTGACGACCTGAGCTGCTGAAGCGGTTGAAACGGAACGTCCTCTCGGCCTCTTGTTGCTGCCTTTTTATGGCCGCTTATGAGAATGTCATCTAATTTGCGACTCCTCCAACGGAAGCACTTTGGTCGCTGCACCTCAGGTTTTTCCATAGCTAAATGGAACTTTCGAGAAAAGAGAGAGTTCGACCTTGTAGAGGAGGACGATAAAGAACGGGAAGATGATGATAATAGCCTTGCGAAAAGAGAGAACGTTTGCCCTTCCTGTGCCCCACTTTTCTCCTTCCTTTTCCTCTCATATTCTTGATTATTAAAACAAATAATTTAAGAGAGAAACGATAAAATGTCAAAAAAAAAAAGAAATGGCGCTAATAAAAAGGGAAAAAAATATCTCTTTATTAAGACCTTCAAAATTCGGTAAAAAATAAAATACACTTTATTGGCCCACACAATTAAAACGCCTGATTTTTAAAAAAATATAAAGGATAAAAGTATTTCACACTGCACAGAGCCCTTATTTATTTATTTTTTAATTTGAACTGAGATTCTAGAATGCTCTTGTTTCCGGCTTTTTAATCAACTTTAGTGGATGTGAATCAGAAGTATCATCTTTCTAATCATGAAACAAAAAGAAGAGAATGAAGCTTTCCCTACGGCAGGCTGCATTCTTTTCAATATTTCAAGTCACTAACACTCGGGTCTTATTCACGTTAATTTTCAGTATCTTTTACTTTGTAAGAATTTATATGGATTATGTAAATTCAATTGATTCATTTACAATTAACAAAAATTCATGGAAATGTTTTCTTTGGTTAACTTTATTTCATCGTAATCATTCTAGGTTTTTCAGAAATCCTCAAATTTGTGAAATACACGTTCTTTTACGTATATTGTTATTATTGATTAAAAAAAAACCTAAAAAATCCTTTTTTTTTTAAGCGATTAATAAGCTATATAACATATTTGAAATATGTGATATTTTTACGATTTTTCTTTTATAAATATAATACTATAACCCTAAAACGCCTTTTCATTTAAATCTAAACATCTATTAAAGAGCCGCATGTTGAGGCTTTGTATTTTTTCCCTTTTAGCCTACTTTTCCAGTAAAGTGGGGGCTCATCAAAATCAGTCAGTTTGTCTGTGAATATGTTGACGTTCCCTTCCAACAGCTTTAGAACCGCTGGATGAATCTTCTTGAAACTTAGCATGAATATTTAAGGACAGAAAGACGACCTATCTTTTGTATAGTGAAAATCTTTATTTAAATCCTTGTCTCGATACGAAAAGGTGACTAATATCCTCTTAGGAAAGCATGTGACACGAATCATTGTTATCTAATAACGAATATTAATCCACTATTTCTGCGTGCTTTGATAAGATTAAATTAAAGCAATTCAAGTAATGCGGATTTTAAACATTTTTTTTCCTTAGGAAATGGAAAATTCTTACACTGTTGAAAAGGATATTATAATTTACAAGTAAAACGGTACAAGTCGTACCGTTTTTACGACTTTAAAGAGAAAGAAATTACAAGAAACAGCATTTTACGAAAGTCGGCTTCAACTTCAATTAGAGACCTCTTGTATTTATAACATTTTCAAGTTAGCATTACGAAAAAAAATACCCACTGAATAATTAACAATACCCAACACTTAACTTGAGGTTCGAAACTAAATATAAAAAAAAGGTTAACTTTTATGATCTTTTTTCCACGTTAACCCGCCATGTTTGGTGACAGCCATTTTTCAGTCTAATGATTCAGAAGTTAAACAGTTTATTTTCTTCCATTGTGAATTTTTGTTTTGTGTTTTGACTTGACTGTGTAATACTACTGCAACTTCAATCGCCACCAGTTGACTGACACGAGTTGCTTTAATAAAGTGTTTCTTCCTTTTGTCTGACAGACTTAAGAAGGGTTCAGCTTAAAAACCATTTGTTCTGTTGCTGTCGCTTTGCCAAGGCAGAGATAAAAGCAGAGTCAAGCCAAA
>JAFIDM010004315.1:53386741-53401191 GCA_023159025.1 Thereuonema tuberculata | reverse complement strand
TAACACTGATTAAGTTTTAAATTGTTACATCACGTCATGTTCTCTTTATTTCTTATTCAAAGAAGAATTTATTGCAATGTTTTGTTTCTCTAAATAAGTATTTTTTTCTTTGTAACGAAGGAAGAGGGAATAACGTGACATAAATACATCAATTACAAATTTACAATTATTAAGCCTTTTTCATTACAAATTTCAGTAATAATCTTTATAATTTTTATAAATATTAGAAATTTTTTAGCTTATAATTTAAAAAAAAAACATTAATAATTTTTAAGCTGTAGATAACAGAATTGAGTATCTAAAATTCTTAGAATATAAGGGAAATATGCGCATTATTTATTTCTAATTTCCTTTAGTATTCTAAAAAAGTCCACATAAACATCTCAGCAATTTGTTGTGTTGTAAACTCCCTGCTCTAAAGTCATATACAACTCTGTAATTGTAATGGAAAAGTGAGGGGCCAAAATACTTGATAGAATCACTTGGTTTATTTTATTCGTGGATTTTTCTGACCTTGTAGCGTCATTCAGGACGCCATTACGACGCTCCTTCTCTTTTCTTTCCATCCGAGGTGAAAACGACTGAATGATATTCGCCCATTTCCGAACCCACCCACACAGCGGTCAAATCCAAATGGCATTCGCAAAGAAAAGCCTCGGTCTTTCAAAGACCGCCAGAAATCCTTCGATCAGGCGGACGCCAATGCGATGCACGACGCGCTCCCACCATCCGACCACAGCTATGCTGCCGCTGTGCTCGACCCCCGAACGCCTCTCAATGGCTGACATATGGATGGAAATATTTCGAAATCCGTACGGTTTATAGACGACATTGGCTGGGGGTTTGGTCTAGAGAAAGGGATTTCTAACTTCATTTAAGATATACCGAATACTACAAAATATTCAACGATATAAAAATACTCTAATAAAATACATGTACATAGATAACCTTCAATTACTTAAAGTTATTCGATTAAAGGAGAATGGGCAGATCTGCCCCACCACTGTATAGCGATAAGATATATATGTAAGGAAAGATCTCCATAAATAGAACATTTTTTATTATTACGACTTTTCTCAATTATTAGTCGGTTCGGAGTTATATTCGTCTAGATATGACTTATGTTATGTGGTAAGTGTGGGTTGCAGGGAAGCCAAGCACCGCGATCGTTGATATGACTTATCTAGTTGATATCTTAATTCCCGGATGTATTAATTAATTATCATTTAATAATTATTTTCAGTAACAGTAAATATTATTTTCATTTATTGCATGTAGATAATTATTATTTACTTGAAATAAATGATAATATTAATTATTAATTACGTATAATAATTATTAAAAGTTAATTAAATAATAAATTCGAGAATTACGATGTCAACTAGATAGTCACATCTAGAATTATATAACTCCGAACGGACTACTAATTGAGACGAGTCGTAATAATAACATATGTTCTACGTAAGGAGATCTTTCTATAGTTATATATCTTATCACTATATAGGGTGGGGCAACTTCCCATACATTTTGCCCATTGTCCTTTAATGTTAGTTATTTTTACTTAAGATAAAATAAATATTTTAGATATAGCCTAAGTCCAGAGAGTGCTATACTAACATGGCTGATAAGTCTAAATCTGGGCCCCGGGCTCGGAAAGTATACATCCTTTATTTCTTATGATTGTCTTTTATTCTCCTTCCAGCTCTCTTTCACCGTTTGTTACTTTTTGATCTTCTCCAATAAGCCCTTGCGTCCCCCAGGTCTTGAATTAAAATACATCTTCAATCTTTTTAATTTTTACTTAATTTTCATTGAAATTCCACTGTGTATTCCTAAATCGTAAATCATTTTTAATTGTATTAGTTGCTTTTATTAATCATAGATGTCTTTTATAAATTGCACTTATCTTTTGTTTTACTTCATTACTTCTTTTTTGCAAAAGAAAAAAAGAAACGTATATTTTCAAAATGAAATCCCATTAATGAGAAACGGAAAGAAAAATATTTTATTCCATTTTTTTTCTGAAAAAGAGTAATTATCGTGCAGCACAAGGAATAAAAAGTTAAAAAAGAAAAACAAAATTAAACTGTAATTTTATACATTTTTTAACAATTACAAATTTAAGTTTTTTTAGGCTTCTATAATATTAAAAAATACGAAACATTTTATAAACTTAAAGTTTAATTTCTTAAAAAAATAAAAACGACTGCCTCCTAAAAATACATACATTGTATTATAGTGTGAGAAAGTCGTTCACATCAGAAATTTTCAGCAAGTTTTAATAGTTGGATTAGAAGGAGCAATATCCTTGGAAAATGATTAAAGACCACAACAACTTACGAAATAAATTAACCATAGAATAGCCGAGTACTACAACAACTGCTTGTTTGTCGCGTTTTATCTTCGGGAAGAAGAGAAAAAGAAAAAAATAAATCGGAAAGCAGTTTGAAGAGTTCAAGAAAGTCCATCTTAGTGGATTTTTTTTTTCCTTATTCTTGAGAATTTTAGGAAAAAGTCAAAATGAAGCAAGCAGTACATTTTGCATATTTTTCAGGTTTGTACTACAGTATCTCGTTGTACTACATCACGAAAGCTGTTGATTTGTCACTGTTAATTTTCAAAAACAAAGTTCTGATTTTCACGATTGAAACTCATTTCTTAAACAGGACTGTCTTAATTTTTTATTCGTCAACTGTGATCGGGTCACTGTAAAAATATGCAAAAATGTATCTTCTTCAATAGATGTTTTTCGTGAAATACTCAAAAATAAAGGGAAAGAAGCCATAAGGTTAATATTTGTTGAATTCTTAAAACTTTACAAATACTTTTTTTTTTTGTCTTCTCAAAAAACCCAAGACAAAAACGCTCTTACTGTAGTATGGGGCCATTCTAAGACGTTCGCAATAATTGATTGTGTGAAGTCATATCACGTGGTTTGTGACGACACATTTAAAAGGTCTATCATCGTCCTTTACAGAGAAAAATGGGATTTAGAAGCACTGCACTAAATATTTATAAAATGACGTCTTGTAAGAACGTCCTCCTTGTAATCTTTCTTATGTTGACTATCAGAGATGATGTGGGGTCGTCATTAATTAGATGAGGTGTTTTTTAAAAAATTTGGACCCCTCCTCCCCCTTGGTGAGATTTGGTGAGATGTGGTGGGACCCCCCCTCCCCGTCCCTCACGTGAGATTTCAAAAAGTCAAAAAATCAAAAAAGTTCAAAAAGTCAATATTACAAATTTTGTAATCTATTGTAATACGTGTATTCTCTGAATGAAAAAGTTGACGTGATATTTTCGTTGACTCCCCCTTTGTGAAATTTGGTGAGATTTTGCCAGTCCCCCCCTCCCCTTTTGACCTCACGTAATTAATGGACCACCCCTATGTCGGGGGTTCTCAGAGTGATGTCTACAAACGATTCACCTGAGCGCCATCTTTGAAAATGTTATCATCTTGTATAAAATTATCCCTAACAAAAAAATACCCCAGCAAACAAACAAGTTAGGGATCGTGAAACAACTACAACAAATTCCATAAACGGAGTACACTAATACAGTGGTTCCCAACAAAGAGACGTGAAAATCCCTTATTGCTAGAAGAAAGTAAAATTATCAGCCAAAAACGTTAACTTTCAATTATCACATCTCTATTATAAGATTTTTGTAAATCTTAATTTCAAATCATATTCGTCTGCTGATTAAATTGCTGCATTCATTACCATTAAGCCGTGAAGCTCAGAGATTTAATTAAATTTGCACTTTATTAAATTTTCCCAAATATAAACTTGATCAAAATCAGTCCTGAGACAGGAAATATTATTCTTGTATTTTACTTTTTTAATATATTAGAACAGTGTGTGTCAACTATAATATTAAAAGGAAAAACGAATAAACGAAAACGTTCTTATTACTGTATCTCCTTTCCATTAGTTGAAGGAAAATGAGAAATCATCCATTGACAACAGGATGCTCCAAGGGTAACTCATGGATGACGCTAATATCATGACGTAAACATTTCGAGAAAGCAGACTCTAAAAAGGAAAAAATGAATCTGTTCCAACAGTAGCTTATTCTGCTGACGTTATATTCTAAGTCGTTGTGGCACAAGCTACTTCCTATTGTTGGCCAGTGCTAGGATTTACATCACTGTAAATTAAAAATTTGTCGATTTAATCTATTCTGACTTTAAAAAGAAAACTCGATGCCAACATCACGCACACTTTTCTCATTATGAAGCTATTTCACCTGAATCCTGACATTTTCTAGTTTGTTGGAATTTTAAAGCGACCAGCCACAGAGCCCATTTTAAACAGTTACAAATTTAATTAAAGAAGAAAAGTTAAGTCTGTATTATAATCGTGTACTCTTTTAGACAGACTTCTTCAATGTTGGTGTTTTTTAAATTTATTGCGAGTTTAATCTACGTATTCTTGTAAAAGTCGTTTACAAAAATACACAATCATTTCAGTTTGTATTTAAGATAAGAAATAGGCCTATTAATAACGGAGTATTGTTTATAAACAATACATAATGTCTTTGAATGCAGAATTGTCCGAGTTCAAAGCGATAAAACCGAAGAAATAAAAAAGAAATTAAGTAAATATTTCAGCAGTCGTTAGATACTAGCGTTTTACGATTTTCCTTTCAAAGTCGATGGTAATAATCAATTGAAAGAGAGGCCCTTCAAAACGCCATTAAAGCAAACTCAGATCTAATTAAAACCTAATAAAAGCTGGTTACACAGACGCTGCAGTCGTATTTGGCCAGGGCCTCTTTAACGATGTGGAGGAGAGCAGGGAACGTCGCTGAAATTCGTTTTCGAGCCCTGGGGACGGACTTACATAAAAGCAAGCGACAAACACTGGCACGTTGTGTGATCAAGATTCGTTTTGCTTCTGCTGTCGACGTAATGAATAAAAAAAAAAAAAAAAAAAAAAAGAATGTAAATAACTGTTAAAGCAGCGAACCCAAAGAAGCATTAAGAACAGTCTGGAATGCACGATGCTAATGACAAAATCGATGAGAATTAACTATTAAATTTACGTTTGAAAAGCTTCGAAGGCAATGTAGCACGTAATAAAAACTGCAATTAATAAATAGCAATAAAAAAATTTCCCGATTTTTAGTCACGTGATAAACAAAGTCCCGAAAGAGTATTCGTGATTTGAGCTAATGTTTTTACCACTTCTTAATACGCGTTAAAGAAATAAAGAAAAATAAAGAAATGAAAGTAGAATGAACTTTAAATTTAAATGAGTATGTCCATCCGCTCAATAGGCCATCGTTCAACATGATTCAAAAACTACTTAACCTGGGAATTTTACGGTAAATTTATTTACTATGATTTACGTGTCGGAACTCCAGATAACGAGTAGGGGTAATTCCAGGTTACCCAATATTCTGGATCAGGGTTACCTGTATTTCTTTTTTTGATTATTTATTGATTAGGGCTATTTTAGATTGTGTTACAGGTATAACACCATTTTATTTTACAGCGTAATTGCTTAGGAAATTGTTGTTGAGAAATTTGCACGAGTAGGCAACAAAATGGACACAGGAAAACATTAGAAACATAACAATGATTTCTAAATGAGAGTATTAATCCGTAAAAGAAAAAGAAAAATAATAAATTGTTAAGAAATAGCATTTAAGGAATGTAAGATTCGGGTTCTTTCAGCCAGTTCTTGTTTAAAAATCACATTCTCTTAAAAGCATCATCGCATAAAGAAAAATGCGGGGTACATCCGGGGACGCGGAACGAAGACGATCTCTGCCCACGAGACTACGACTCTGCGAACGCAGTCAGAATAATACTCAACACAAGAATGAATCTAACACAAGAGCCATTGTTCGAGGCCTGCGGATTTCGTGAGAGTCGCCAAACCAAACAATTAAATCGAAATATCAAAAGTGGATTAGCTAAATAGGTGAATTAAATTTGGTCAAATTCAGTTAAATCCGATGGTTAGCACAATAACATTTATAATGAAAACGAGAAATTTCTTAAAGAATTTACAACCTACTTTCTTGTATTGATTTTTTTAATTAATTCTGATACTTCAAAGAAAAGTAACCGTATATTTAATTATAATTCTTGCAGAAAACGAAGAAGCATCTTGAAATTTGTAATTGGTGAAAATTAAGATCAAGATTATTTACTTAGTTGCTTATAAAAACTCCGAAATTTATCCCAAAATTTGGAGTAAAAAAATCATCCAAATTTTACGCGCAAATGATGGTTTACTAAGCGAATTAATACACACTAGTTGCAACCCGTGAAATATTCACGGAAGTAAAACAAATATCACATTTTTGAAATACCGTAAAATTTTATATAGCGCCACATCGCTGACCGAAAGACCATCGTTATACGATTCTTGATTTTTTAATATCAACATGCTTTCCTGGCACTTTCGGCGAAATAAATATTAACTCCTGCCCTTAAAGAATAGGCTCCTCGAAATTGAGCCTATGAGAGAGTGCCTCACAATGCCTTACGGGGGCGTAGGAAGTATTTCTAGTTCATTTTTTTTGTTATTATTCATTAAATGAATAGATGCAAAAGTTTATACTAATTTCTTTATACTTAAGTATCCTTTTTTTTAAAATACACTCAAAATATTCTGTCTCTGACTCTCTCCGCTCTCTCCACTTTGATGACAAACAAACGTACATCCGGATATTCGTTTTTTGCCTATTAATAGTATGATTCTTAGATATCCATAAACATTCTAATGAGCAACTTATATCACGCAGGAATTCCATTCTGGTGTCAGGGGAGAAGGATGAAAATGCTGTCCCAACTCCCAACAATGGTTTTCTTTCACAGCTAATTTTAAATCCAACTAAAAAAAAAATACTAATGGTTAACAGCAGATTCGAAAGTTACCCGGGGTAGTTCCATCAGTTGTTACCCTTCCCCCCACCCACCCATCTTTATTATCGTCGCGGTTAGATTTGGACCCGCAAACACATTATCATTGACTAATTTCTCCAGTATGCAATGCCTTAAGCTCCATAGAAAATCTCAATCTCAATTATCAAAAATAGGAAACATCAAAAATCTCACATATATCTTCTTGAAATCGACGAGCAATGTTAAGAATAATTTCCCTACTTTATTTTTGAGACCTTTTCCTCGTTGAAATGTTGAATGTGAATCCAACGATCGCCATTTTCTTTTACATTTGAATGTGACCGACAGGCCAGGAAAGGAAAATCTATCATCTGCGTTGCATTCTGGGAGGATCATTTCTCGCCGCGGTCACTGTAAGATTATTTTGTTAGCCTTCTTACCAGTAGGAAAGAGACACCCATCAAATCGTCTACGTACGTGTGTATATGTAACTTCTGAACCACTGGGTCTTCTTGAATGTTTGTTCAAGGAATAGGATTTCAAACTTTTACCTTTGAAATCCTTTTCAAGTGGGGGTCCGTATCGAGTAAGTAGCGGGAGAAAGGCGATATAAAATTTCAAATCTAGACACAATGGATTTCTATCCTAGTTCTATTAATACGCCATATTATTTTCAACAAACGAATTTTAATCCCGTTTCAGCTAATCCATTTTAATCCGATTAAAATAAATCCTACTTAAACAATTTAAATCAAAAGTAAGGATTCAATTCATTTTTTCGAGAAAATTGAAAATTTGTACAATTTGTATTTAATAGATATTAGAATTGGAATGGAAATGTAGAATTTTCGTTGCTTTTTCTACTTTAAAAAAAAAAAAAGAAAAGAAATTTAAAGAAAAAAAATACTGTTAAGTCAAATAAGTTCATTCGAACTTGGTTGTGGCCTTCATGAAAACAGGTTTTTCTACTTTTAAAATTGAATCTGAAATTTTCTTGTTCAACAAGAATGTGAACAAGAAGACATTTAGTGCAATGGCTTACAGCGCGAAATTTAGAGGATTTCTTTAATTAAAACGTTAATTCAAAATAGTAATTAACGTTTGCGAAGTAAATCATTAAGACAATTCTTATTAAAGCCCATTAAAAAAAATAAAATTACAGATGCACAACAAATAAACCTAATTACAACTGTAAGCTTATGAATAAGTGTCTTTATTTAGGAAACATTCCAATTTCTTTACTTCGTATTTTTTTTTTTAATCTATTCTTAATCTACATAAGAGCAAATGTTTGTTTGTTTGTCTTGAAACAACGTCGCCATTTCTCAACGGATCTTTATGAAATTTGGCACGGAGGTTCACATGCATCCCAGAATAATGCATGTACAAAGAAAACCAGGATCCGGACTTAGGGCTGTAAACGGGAGGGGGGAAACATTCTTTTAGGATATGCGTATCTCTGAAACCTCTGTAGCTGGAAACACGAAATTTGATAAGAGTACTCTTTGTCAAAATCGAAAAGATACGAATTCGACGAATTTTCGGTAATTCAGATCCTAAGGGCTGTAAATGGAAGGGCAAACATTCTTCAAGTGTCTCCGAAACCGCTTGAGTTCCAAACACGAAATTTCACATTAGTGTTCTTTACATTAGTGTCAGCTTTTAGTTACATCAATTTTTGAAGAAATAAAGCGTTTATGTACGTTACGTGAGCAAGGAGCGAAGTGACAGTAGCAGGTCTATAATGTAATTTATACCATGTGCCTTTTTACCAACTGGAAAAGTTTCGAAGTTATTGACACAATTACACTTTTTTCATCATCCACATGTACAACTCTTTTTTGTAATCCGCGAGAAGCATGGGTATTTTTGCTAGTAAGGCTAATAAAATAGATCTATGGGTATTGCTACCTCCCCCATAAAATTTTTAAGCGATTCATTCTTTGTTTCTCTTGAGTTCTTGAATCCATTTAAGGAAGGACAATAATTTTAGAGTCTTTTCTGATCGATTATTGTGTGTGGTTTTTTTTCCTTGACTTACATTAAACTTCTAAAGTTTCAAGATATTAATGTTAGACTGACTGAGGAGGATTATCTTGTCATTCAGAGAATTGGCTGCTGACTCTCTTAATCTATTCCTTTTTGTCTTTCCATTTTGTAATGCTTAATTAGTATTCCTGGTAACAACATTTTAAGTCTGGTCTCGACAGTCAATTAAAAACCCATTCCAATCTCTTAGATTTGCTTCACTTGGGGGAAAGAAATAAGATACAGCAAGACTTTTCTACTTTTGTGAAAGTGAGCATTCTTACTAGCTTTCAAAACCTATATTTACTTGGATGTTTGAGAAATCTTTTACAAACTATTGCCAATGGGTTAACTATTAAAGCTACTAATTTACATTGACATTCAAAAGAAAATATATTTTAAATAGATTTATAACCTTATGGATCCAGCAGCTCAAGTGGCAATTTGCTTGTCTATGGACTGGAGGAGCCGGGTTCAAACCGTGATCGGGATTTTTTTTTTTCTTATTTTTCCCTCAGAAGGGTCCAAGAGTTCATCCAACTTTCGTTCAAACGGTGCTGGATATCTTCCCTTGCTGTTAAGGCGGTCGAAGATCGGACTGGCTCTCAGCCTCCCATTAAAGGAGAAGAATTGGAGATTGCTGGAGCCTCTACTCCCCTACTATCCGCCCTCCACTGAATCCACAGTCGTGATTAATTATTTCCCTTTCTAACAAGCATAAGTACATATCTTCAGTATTATTATAAGCTATCAATATACCTTACAGTACTATACATGCACAAATCCGAAACAAA
Organism: Thereuonema tuberculata; assembly: GCA_023159025.1. Lineage (NCBI taxonomy): Eukaryota > Metazoa > Arthropoda > Chilopoda > Scutigeromorpha > Scutigeridae > Thereuonema > Thereuonema tuberculata. Next base: position 53,391,510 of record JAFIDM010004315.1, on the reverse strand, counting down.
ATTTGCTGTCTTAATAATAAAAGGCTAAGAGTTTATTCAGTCTTGTTGTCCTGAATATAATCAGTAAAAAGATAACAACAGATTCAAAATATTTTTGACCTTGCTATTGTTAGTAAAATCGATAATTCTTTTTTGGTGAGATTTCAAGTACTTCGCAAATTTAAAAAGAAACAAAAATCATGCGATGTCATTTTCCTTTGGTACTTGTTCCTGTAACTGCCTTCCAATGGCAGCAATTTCACGCTCTTTTGACTTGGCCAACCACGTTTGAGTTCTGTTAATTATATTAACGGTTTCTCATTATAACTGAATACAAGCTTCTAATCAATACATTTGGTTAATCAGCGCGTTCCTGGGGGTGTTTAGGAGAATATTAAATAAAGTGACGCTCTGCAGTTAATAAACGCAGCCCAACTCGTAATAGTCTGTTTTTAAATTGATACTGTCAAGGCAATAGATAATTAAAAGTTGGCGCTGCTGTTATAGGTGATTGCTGGGCTGGTCATTAAAGACAGTCTGAAGCAGTTACAAAAGGTCACCTCCACTGCATAGAAAGAACAGCAAACGTCGCCGAGCGGCCATTACAAAACAAAACATCATCGCTCTGAAAATTAAAATAAAGCCGTCCTTATACTTTATAATAAATTATACATTTTAAATTGAAATATAAATCACAAGAGTAGATACATGATCTTGTGCTATATATTTTATTTAATTTATTTTCAGGACAGGAATACAAAATCAAACCTTATTCATAGTGTAATATGCAAACGACACCCGAATGTGCTAGAGGGCGCTGTTTGACACCACATTAATTGGGCGGTGTGAGCTAACGTCATTGGAGATGTTGACTTTGTACGAGTGGGATGTATCGCTTCACTGCTGAGCGGGCAGATGTGCGGGAGTATCATTTTTACGGCGCGATGGATTGGCCGGGACGGACTCGTCACTTGGCCACCACGATCACTCGACTTCTCTGAGGCATGGTCTTAGAACTCCCATTACCGCTGACGCTGACCTCAGTCGCAAGAGTCGCTGGACGTGTCCGCGAAAGGCCTCCCATGTTCGGCAATCCATGTATCGTTGTTATGGAAAGAACTTTGAGCATCAACTGTGAACCTTACTGTCGTATTGTAAACATAGGGTTAATAAACATGCTGTCTATTTTATTGTCTTTTATTTCTGAACCTTCGTGTACTTTCTAGCACATTCGGATGGCGTTTGAGGACAAACGTTCCACTATGAATACGGTTTGTTTTTGTATTCCTTATCTTTGTACAGGGAATAATAATTATTATTATTATTATTATTATTATTTTAATATTCAGGTAGATTAAAATTTTGAGTGTTTGAACTTTAACACTCAAGAATTAAAATATTATTGTTTTTAAACAAATAATAAGCTTCCAAGGCACCACAGAAAAGCAAAACGATTTCGCCTCTGAGCTATCATCGATTGGAGTCTGGGACGGCCGTTTCGTTCTCATTCTGGACTCATCAGCCAGAAACCCCTCGATGAAAGCTCAGATCAAGAAACCAGGTTAGGGATTCCGTGAGTGAGATCCCCACAAAATAAAAGCACATTAAAAAATCAAAACAAAAGAAAAAACTTCAATTCCTATGTATCCGTCATAATTCGTTTTAAGTGGTTTGCTTTGACTTTGTATCCTTCTTCAATTTCCTCTGCGCCTGATGGATGTAAAAAGTCGGTAACTGTATACGTTTTTATTCTACATATAGGGTGTACCTGAAATGTGCTGCCAAACTTAAAGATTGTATTCAATCACGCAAAACAACGAATAAATTCATATAAATATGGGTCTGGAAATGCTTTATTTCCAAGATATCAACGATGCAACAATACAGAGGTGTTGGCTGTACAGTCGCTCAGTTTCACAGAAAGTGCTCGAAATGTCCTCCATCGGCCGCAATGCACGCAACACAATGTTGTTTCATCGAATGCCGAACACGGTCGAAGATGTCAGATGCACGTCGAATTGTGTTGCACCCGTTCATTACGCGATCATGCAGTGCGTAGGTGTCAGGAACTGGTGTGGTGTTCACTAATGCTTTAAGATAATCCATACGAAAAAGTCCAGAGGGTTTAAATCAGGGGAACGAGCAGGCCATGTCATGATTACTGAGGAGCAATTTAATGACTCTACGATACGACGTAAAGGCCAACACCTCTGTATCGTTTCATCGTTCATATCTTGGAAATAAAGCATTTCCAGACCCATGTTTATATAACATTTATTCATTGTTTTGCATGATTGAATACAATCTTTAAGTTTGGCAGCACATTTGAGATGCTGCCTTTATGTAAGTAATACAATGTGCTCTATGATGGGGCTGCGAAAGTAGAAAATATCGAGTGTCGATTTTGTACTGTACAGTAAATGCTATAAAAAATAAATAAATAAATAAATAAATAAATAACCTAATGTCACTGAATAAGTCAATAAACGCATAATTACTGTAATTCGGAGCTTCTCAACTCGTGAGACTAACTCTTGATCTGCCACAAGATGATTCTGCGAGAGCACCTGAAAATAAATATTGAACTTTACAGATACTCAAATCCTCTAATCTAAACGATATTCGTGACATCAAGTATTCTGTGCAAACAAAAATTTAAACTACATTCTGTGTTGTTCTAACAATACAGGTTAAGCAAATAGTAATCCTCATTCAAATAGGCTTAAAAAATTTGGGCTTTTTTGCCAGGATATTGTAGAAATGTTTAAAATAGACTGTAACTAGTGTACAAATTATGCTGAGGTTTGTTCCAAAGATTTTTTTATAGTTAGGAAAGCAATTAGAAAGTTTAATAATTTATTACGAAAAACTGATCAACTCTAAAGCTATATTTCGCGCAGGGAACTTCCTCTGCTCCTGTGCTTCCTCTTCTTTAGACTCCCCTGCATATTGTGAATATTAAAAACGGTTGTAACAACAAAGGTTCTTATATAAAATCTCCATAACTACACATAGTTTATATAATACTAGGTGAAAATTCCAGTTTTTAACAAAGGTTCTTGTTGAATTCATAACCTAACACTAGCAATAATGAAAAATTGTTATAAACAAAAGTTCTTTTTAATCAATTAACAATATTAATAACAAACCAAATTCGCACCAAAATGAAATACTAATAAATAAAAAGACCAATAACGCACTCTTTAAACAAGAAAATTAAAAAATTAAAAAAAGTATTGATATATTTCAGATATCCATTAAAACGGTGTCCATCTTCTTAGATTCTGAAGATAGATATCGTTTTAACGGGTATCTGAAACATGTCAATACTTTAATTTTTCATGTTTAAAGAGTGCGTTATTTGTCTTTGCTTGTATTCTTATCCGCACGTTAAATTGTTTTAAATGAAATACTATTATTGGAGTTTAATTATATTTTCACAATACTTTCTGAAATTTTCAATTATAAATGTACTAATTTCCATCCCTGTCTGCTTATTATACAGTCAAAACTATTTGTAATCCACGATTATATAATGAATCTAGAAATCGTATTAATTTCTTTCTGTAATATCTTCACCTCAAGATCTGGGTTATGATTGTTAACTAAGCAGTGTTCTGCCCAATTTTAGGATGGTTGTTTTTATATGCGCTAACGTGTTCGTGAACCCTTTCCTTTAATGCCTCCAAAATTATAAGTTTCATGTGCCGTGGAATGCTAAGAGCAATATTTGGTGTCTGCCGCGGGGATTTTACCAAATGTAAAAGTGCGTCGTGAAGCATAAATGATTAAGAAGCACTGCTAATACTATAAGTAAAGCCAATCTGTAACCTGTGGTAGCGAAATGGTCTAAGCATCCGTCTTTCATGCTAAGGTTCGCTGGATCGATTCTCTTACATGCCTTTTTTTGTTTTGTTTTTTTTTTCTTTCTCTTTCTCCAGTTTTTTAGTTTTTTTGCTTTTTAATTAATCCTGTTTAAATTACATACATTTAAATTTTATTCTCGCCAGTCAAATCACAGGACCACGCAAAGACTGATCTTTACGATTAACTTTAAAGTACATTTGAGGAGATACGTGTGAGCTAGTGGATGCAGCCATGATGTCAAGTAATTCGACAACTTAATAACCTATTGGTGAAGTGATGAGGTGAAATCAATCAAATTTATCCTATCAACACATGTATACAAAAAAAAAAGTTTTACTTCATTACGCAAGGATGATACAAGTCTAGTACATGTACTGCACAGTAGTGATGTGTTGCACTCACCATTAATGTAAAGTATCGCACGGCATATCGCTCGACCAGAAATAGATCACAATTCAAAGTTTGATGAGCACTGATGAATGTACCATCGTGAACTGAAAATATATATGCATATTTCTGACCACAGCATATATTTCAACAAAGGAGAATATTTTCGTCGTCTTTTTTAGTACTAAGGCATATTTTTCGTAATCCTGTTAGGGAAATCTGTTAGCACTGATTTGGAAGGCGTTTTATTATTTTTATTTTGTAAAAATTTCAAACCATGGGTTTCCCCAGCAAAGACAATATGGCGGGTCAAGGACCAAAACACATATTGCCAAGTGTAAAAACAAAATGTGGAAGAATGGTTAGGGATGTGTGGTTGTATCCATAAATTTCCTAACTATGCGTGTTGTGTTGAGTATCTCAGCCTTCTGGAGTTGTGCATAAGTGTTTTTGTGAAGTACTGGTGGGCTGAGATTGTGGTCGTCATTATTATTATGTTTGTATGTTTCAAACCTTGGGTTTCCCCAGCAAAAACA
>JAFIDM010004315.1:53360287-53372942 GCA_023159025.1 Thereuonema tuberculata | reverse complement strand
GGGGGGGGGGGGGCATCTTGTTGGAACTTAATAGTCTCCCTGGTGATTCGAGTTTACAGTCTAAAAGCTCAATCCATAAACATCCTTTTAATTATGATCAATTCCACTAAAGCAGGTTTGATCACTCGGAATAAAAACCAACGTTAGCGGGAATCTCAAGTGTTACATAGACAACCCTTTGAGGATGATGACTTGTGAGACGCCGGACGACGGCTATATTAGCTGGAATGATGTGTTACAATGATGAAATATCATGGTAAACGCCAATTGGCAGCCACGTCCTTGATGAAGTCATTTGCTTCACTCAAAATCTTATGAAAAGTTGCGTGTTAGAGCTTTAGACCTTTGAACCAGACAGGAAAACTAGGCAAGCTAATAATGAAGTGAAATTATGGCGCTGATATTTTTAGGTATTAGTGAACTACGATCGACCGGATTTGGTAACATAAAAACTTAGGATAATCGATAGATTCTACATTCAGGAACTGAATGAGAAACACGTGGCCTTCATCTGTAATGAGAAAGCACCCAAAAGCGTACTTGATTAGAATCCTGTCAATGAAAGACTATTGATAGCAAGAGTCTATTTAGTTTCATCAAAATGACCATTGTTAAATCTATGATCTAGCGAATGATTTTAACCCAGACGAAAAAGACTATTTCATAAAAACTATCTTCAAAGAAACATAAATAGTTAGAGCTGAAGATCCAGTAGAATGGTGAAACAGCTGTACTCTAGTCCCCCTCATAAAAATGAATCTGAAAGGCTTTTTGATTGTTTATTCTGTGTTGGGCCTAACAGTCATCTCCAGAAGCATAAATAATATACCTAATTATGGCATGACTATTATAATGAGTGGCATGAATGCAAATGTTGGAAAAAGGACTGTCACATGATGAAATACATAGTAAAAATGAAGCTTTTGGTGACCAAACTGGTTTCTTTTTGCTGTATGAACATTTTCTACACTGGTAGAAGTTTCTTTAAGGTAAGACATCTACAAAACTACATGGATTTCACTCTGACAGAAAAACAACCAATCAAATCGATCACATACTGATAAGTTAAAATTTTAAACGTTCATGATAAAAGAGGAGTGTTTATCGCCTCTGATCACTACATGGCGTTTGCTAATATTAAACTTCAATTATGTTCATATCAAAATATAAGCAAACATAGAAAACGAATCAAGTATTACATTAAAAAACGGTAGATAAAAGTATCAAAGAAACTTTTCAAATAATGCTACAAAATAAATTGAAATAGTAATGGTAGCGAATGCAAAGACCCGCATACACCTCATCAAAATGCAGATGTCAACAGTCACGAGAGAAGAGCATCGGAATAAATTTACAGATGCATCTATTGAAACAGTCAAAGAATATCAGGGAAACACAGATATCCAAACACAGAATGGTTAAGTTAAACATCTACGAAGCTCATTATGCCTAGATAAGAATTCAAAACACAAAATCAGACAGACTAAGCAACATCTCAGCAATAAATAAAGCGAAGAAGATAAAGAAGCTAATCAGCAAGGAACGATGAAAGAACTGTCGTTGAAAATTTATCTGATGAAACACAGAATGCAGCAGATGAAGGACAATAGGAAAAGTCTATGACTTAACGAGCAATCTGTGTGATATTATAATAAAACTTAAAAGTGATATAAAGGATAAAAAGACAATTCAGTAGCCAAGGAGAGACATAGCAGAAGATGGAAACAGCATTTTAAAGAAATTATGAATAAAAAAAACTTTAAAAAAAATCACTTCGATTTTACTTTGTTTAATATCACCATTAAGGTCTTTGAAAAAGAAGAAAAGTTGCTTCTTAACTTATCCACTGAGGAGATTAATACTTCCAAAATGAAAACTGTTGGTTTAATGCAAGAAAATGAGAAAGAAAAGTCAGGGTCACTGATGACGTTACCATTACAGCCAATATCGAAGAATTAAAAACCCACCTTCAATAAAAGTTTACAAACCGAGTTAGTATCTGACCAATAGAATAAAAAAACAAGTAATTTTTTTGATAGCAAAAAAAAAAAAGGAAACATCATTAACTCTGAAAACTGACGCAGGATAAGACTACTTTCTTTCTGTACCCGCAAAGTATTTGGAAGAATTATTTACAACAGAATACGACACGAGATCGAAAGAACTTTAAGGAAAGAATAAGCTAGGTTTCGCAGCGATACTAGCAGTTTACACTTAGGAAAACAATTGAGCAATGCACTGATCATTGCAATTTCAAAACAGCCTTCGACAGTGTTAGCAGAGATGTCCTAGGAAGAGCCTAGAAATATAAAATAAATCTTTTAAATTTATTAACATTATTAAGGATATGTATATAAACAAAAAATGCTGTACTGTTACACACTGTGTAAAATCAAATTTGTTTATATGTTCTATTTGGTCTCCTGTTTAATATTATTATTATTGTCTTGGATTATGAAAAGAACTACAAATAAAACCAAGACGATGAAACTGAACAATAAATCAAATGGAAACATTAAATAAATAGCATAGATTTGAAGAAATAAGAAATTTCTGCTGCCTTGGAACTGAAGGATAAAGATACTTTACAAAGAATTGCTAAGGCACAAAATGCTTTTAGAAGACTAAACAAAGTTTGGAACAGCAGTATATACTACATTAAAACTAAATTAAACATCTTGACTAGGAAAGTCAAAGCTATGTTCCTGTATGAGTCCGAGAACTGGAAACTAAAGATGTCACATATTAATATATTGAGCTATTTCCAAACTAACTGTCTAAGCAAGATGTTACAGATCTTTTAACTACACACCATGGTTAAATGAAATTTCAAATGAAGATCTGTAAGCTAGAAAATTAACACAAAGCAAGCAAAGTACTTCGGAAGTAAGGAGACGAAAGTGGATTCATTTTTAGAATGAAGGATGAAACGATGGCTCTCGTTGTCCTGATATGGACAGCTAAATGAAAAAGAAAAAAATCCAATTTAACCTGGCGCAAAATGACTGAAAAACACAGGAAAATGCTGATTGGGCAGTTGGGCAAGAAACGTTGCCTTCAACAGAAGAGCCTGAAAAATGAGAATTTCGGTTTTATGTCATCAGGCACGAAGAGGATAGGAAGGAAGAAGTTAATTATGATAATATACACTGATTTTTCTTTTTGGTATTTTGAAATAACTTTAATTATCTTTTGTTTTAAGGAATTTTTAAAATAAGATCTTGCCATCACATTTGTCATGTTGGGCAAATTTATGAATGGAGTAAGTTTGACACAACATTTAGATTTCTTCAGATAAAAGACCAAGATACAGATCCTGTTATTATTTTCATATTGTTCTACGTTAATTACAATCCCTTAGTGTTTTATTTTTTTTAATGGTACCTTGCATTTTATTTTCTACTGTGGTTTTCGCCTTTATGGCTGCATTACACGCTCCTGCAAACTTGCCTCAAACAAGCTCAAATACTTGCCAATTGCCAGTTGCCGCTGGCCGAATCGCTTTACACAAGAAGAGAAGTTCCCGTGTTTAAGTCTCGTTTGTTCTCGCGATAATAACTGCCTTAGCCGAAGCAACAGACAAGATGATTTTGCAGCTTTGTTTTGTTAATAATTCTCAACTCATTTCACAGCAGAGATAAAGAAAAATGTAAAAAAAAAGATCCCAGAGGAAGAGGACTGTGGTGAATAAAGCCGTGGATTAAAACCACATCCCAAGAATATCCAGATTTCAGCGTGAAGTTAACACTGTCGTAGTTTTGAAATAAATTTTCTCGCCACCATGAGCGCTGGTGTCGACTTGCTTGTAATATTTGCCTCAATTTAGAACCGTATCTATTTAGAGCATTATCAGGAAAAACTGCCTTACTCCAAAAGTATAACAACAATTTAAATTGAAAATGTCATTCTGTTGCTTAAACATTGTAGAATATGCATTTGCCAACGGTATTAAATCACTTTAAAACATTCAGCTGCAGGGACAATCTTTAAGGAGTAAATTCATTGTTAAAATATCAAATTAAATTTTTATTTAAAATCTTTCACAGTTATAAATTTATTTTGCAGTTTAGGGCAAGGGTCCTAGATTTTCTTTTAACAATATTTTTAAATCTTGAGTGTCCTTCTTTTGATTTTAATGAAGTCTTAAAGTAAAACTTTCAATATTTTTGTGTGCTCTTATCTTACGCTTGTTTTTTGTTTGCTTAAAAACTGATTACATCCATAAATTAAAGTTGTCTAAATTCAAGTAAGCAAATCAAGGCTAACCCATTATAACGCTACAATGTTGATTTCTAAGAGATTTCTCTGTAGAATCTAAACCTACGCCTTCTCAATAACTAAACCGGAAAACCGTAAATCTCACAACCAGAAGTTCGTGGCGTGTCCAAGGAAGTTGAACCGGAACAGAACAGACTTCCGGTTGAAGCACCAAAGCTCAACGAGATAAAACGTTGCCTCAACGAGAAAAAAAAAATGGCTACCACTTCCGTCTTCGAAAAACGAGTGTTTTATTACCACAAGTTTTTTGCTATCAGATGGCAGCACAAGTCTTCCGGAGAAATTAATGAGAAGGCCCTAAGAGAACTTTTGAAACAAAGCTATCTATCTTTATGTTGGGCAAAATCGTAATTGAATTAATCGGTAATGCATTACATTGTAATTATGAACCAGAACTTATAGTTACCATTACATTGTAATGGTGAACTGGCAATTATAATTACATTGTAATTGTAATGACATTTTGTAGTTAACCATTGTAATTGTAATGATTAACGGTAAGTTTATGTTGGTAATTAACCAATAAAATGGTAAACAATAAAATATTAATATATCAGCAACCATTACACTCTTACATTTCCGTAGATTTAGCACAATAGATCTACTGGTCGCGGTGATTGGCTTCCTGCCGCTCATATTCACACATTCTAATCTAATCTGTACTTGATAGTACTTCATAGTACTTGTATGAAATGAGTCGTTGTCTCCTTCGTTACCTCAAGTAAAGAGATTTGAACAAAGTAACACATAGAAAGTAAATACATATTGGATGTGTATATTAGTTAGAGAATAAGTGAAAAATGTAAACAATATCAATCGGGTTCATATATTCTGGAACATTCTAGAAAATTCTGGAAAATATTCTACACAACTCTTCAGTCTACGTCTGCTACTTTATTTGCCCGGATTCTCTGGAAATAACTTTTGGAACACGAAAACCTATACAACATATTAGTGGATAATTATTAATTGCAAATTGTGTAATTTCATTACAAAATAATTCAATTACTTATTCAATGACTTTATTAAACAACTGAATTACATCGTCTGCAATGTACAGCATATCGCGGTTTGTTTTGATTATTTTTTGTATTTTTTCCCGTGACACCTTTTTTTCATATGCTTTTTATATATTTTTCACTCCTTGTTTTATGATATCAGAAATCTTTAATGTCAGAGTAATCAAGAATTTATTTTATTTTAAATCAAATTTTTTATAATTTAATTTTCATGAACTCTTTAATTTTCTGAAGCTTCAATTTTTATCTTTTTTATTACCCATATGTGAACTTTATTAATTACTTACTCTCTATAAAATGTTTGTAATTCACACGGTCGTTAAACCTTCAATCATCCTTATCTTACATCAAATTCTAAACTTTGTGAGTGGCTATTTTTGCTGTAATTTATTGACGACAGAAAATTGTGAAAAACAAGTTTGTTTTTGTAAAAATAGTGAGATGATTGCTGACTACTGAAGAAATGTGGCATCACTTTTTTATTCCTCCGAACTGACAGTGGAATAAGTGAAATAAAACTTCAGTCACTGTTGTATGCAGACTTTTGGCGATAGGAAGCGAGGAGTTGAGAACTGCTGTGTTTTCCAAGTGCTTGTGGAAAAGTAAAAACTTTTCCCGAGAGAACGCAGGAGATGGAAAGCAGAATTACGTCAAGCCAATTCGTTACCGCTGTTGCAGTTAAGTCTACTTTCAACGAAAACCTTTTTTCATAATTGATGCCAGGATACTCGGTAGCATGTGTGCGTGTATGTGTTAGATTGACATCAATCTACGAGTGTGAAACATCTAAAATTAGTGCTTCGTATATTGTCTTAGAAAATCTTTCGTCGAAAATAAATAATGATAAAACTAACCAAAAGTGGTAGGAAGGAAAATTAAAGGTATAGCAACTATGCAGAAGACCGGAATGAACTGCATCCTGATGCATAAGGAATGACGAAACTTCACGGCAGATGACATCATTACCGACAGAGCCACAGTGACCATATTTAATTTTCCTTTCTACCACTTTTGTCGTCATTGACGGTTGATACGTCAAGGATAATGTTGAATATTGTAACAGATTGGTTGATTTGTAAATATTGTAAATTAATTGTGTATATAAGCTCAATTGTAAATAGTTAATTCACTCAGGCTGATGAAAATCCATTTTTATATGGTATGAAACCGGTTCCATGTATGTACTTTTAACATAACCTTTTCATAATTTTAAATGTGCGTTTGTTGTTTTATAGTTTATCATTAATTGAGTGACACACGTAAAAATGTCAAAATATCACGAAAATAAATAAGAAACATGCGACCCAAAGAACAATCTTGGTGTGATGAACATAACTGTAAGTACTATCCATTTATTTTACAAATGCCACTCGGCGAATCTATGGACCTTCACATAAAGACAGTTGCTTATAATTGATATTGTATCAATTGAAAAGACAATTCTTTCTAGAACTGCTCATATTTTTTTTTTATTTCAATTTGTGTTACTTGTGTGAATAGTTTATTAATTAATAATGAGTGATGTAAATATTTGTTCTATTTATCCCTTTTGTGTTTTATTCTCCTACTTTTAGAAAGGGTAATTTTTTTATTCATACAGATTTATTTACTTTTTAACATCAATCTTGGGCCCAGCACATTAATACCAGATATTATACATATAAATATATAATTCTTTTCATATATTTTTGACTTCAAAATATAGTTAATATTATTTTATGCTTATAACTTAACTTTATACCTGTAAATTGGTAGCAGAATGGAAGCTATTTTTCTTTAACTGTTCGAAATTAAATTTCCTTTTTTTTTGTGACACAAAATTGCTATCAGAGCGCGGTTTCTCTGCCAATATTAGTTTTTTTTGGTTGTTCACGAGGTATTAATTCTTTCGTATTTCGTGACAAGCAGTACAGATTAATTCAATTACATTGTGCAAAACATATTTGGGATTATTTTGTAATGCATTACAGGTTAATCTGTAATTGTATTTCCATTACTTTTTAATGCATTACTGTCCAACTCTGATATGGAAGTCAAATTTCAAGAAAATTCATTCATTGGTTCAAAGTTATTGTAAAGGGAGAGTATGTACATCGATCACACACGTATCTTTACTATGAGAAATTCTTCTATTCCGTGTATTAGTGATGACATTTCGAAGTTTCTAAATACAGAAACTCACCTACATTTACTCTTCGTGCATTTTATTGAAAATTTCTGATATTTTTTCTCTCAAACTGTCGGGAAAAATAATATGGAAATATAAATTACTCAACGTTAATTCTCAAATATAACTGTGGGATCAAAGGAAAAAGGCTTGCGGGTATTAGGGGACTGAAATATTGCAACTAAACATTCCTTATTCGCTCTCAATATCGCTTATTGTAGATTAGAAATAGGTTTTCCTTTTGCGTTCCGAAAATACCAAAAAACCTAACATCGAATTAAAAAGCCTGACTTAAGAGAGAGTGGAGGGAGAAGATTCGAGATGGAAATGTTCCTTCTCTTTGAATTCGTTTCCAGCCCATTAAACTAGTGAGCAGTGGGTAAAGGAAGTTTCCAGAGATAAGTGGTTGAATTATTATCCTCTCCTTTACTCTAGTGAGGTTCACAGAAACTCACATTCACTATAAAATCTCTTCTGATCTTTGGAGATTTGCTGAAATAGTTTTTAACTGTCCTCAACATTAAAACGAACAAGAGGTGCCTGAAAGAATTTAAAGCCTTCTTTCAGTTAATATTGAGCCTTTTCTTCCTTATTTTTTTTAAAGCCATAAAAACAATACATTAAATAAGACTGCATACCTGTAAATTCCTTAATATTGTATTTTCTTAATAGTATCTTCAAATTTTACATTTGTTGGATTAAATTCGCAAATATTTAAGTTGGTTAATTTATCAAAGCACCCACTTATGATAGGAGGTTAATGGTAGATAAAGATGTATTTCTAGACATTGACAGAAATTCGCTATTTCGTTTCTAATACTTTCCTGTGGATATAATTTTATCACCTTCAATCGCAAATTTTACTGGAAGGGACCTATACAAAATAATTTTTACAAGCGCAAAATTTTATTTGTCTCGGTATGTTCATGCCAAATTTAAAGAAAACTCCTTCAGTGATTAAAAAGTTGTTAGGATCAAATTTATCTACACTGATTTTATGAACTTTCCCATTTCTGAGAAAGCCAGTCTGAAAATAAATGTTAAGTAAGAATGCCGCAACTCTGAACGTGGATTAACAGTGACTATCTGTAGGTCCTGTAACTAAGTAATAGCTAGGCTGTAACTTAGTAATTACGAAGTGGAGGAGTTATCCCCCTTATTATTTCTCTCGAGATAGGTCCTAAGGTTCATCCAAACCTCAGATAAAAGGGACTTCAGAGATTAAATATAATTGAGCTGACTGTTCATTCTCAACTGGTCTGAGTGGCCGTAAAAACATCGGATCTCTGTACCAACAAAGGCTCCAAGGGAAAAAAAACCCTTACACCTGTGTTAGAATGACCAGACACCCCATATTTTATGGATTGTCCCGTTTTTTGAGGTTGTGTCCTGTTGTCCCGATAAATTTAATATGGGACCCGTAATTGTCCCATATTAAATTTATCGGAACAACGGGACACAATCTCAAAAAACGGGACAATCCGTAAAATATGGGACGTATGGTCACTCTAACACGGAATTGTCCCGTATTTTAAAGAAATTTCAAGATAACTTATTAATAACTTTATCCACATTTCTTAGTTTTATTTTCAGACGTTGAGAACGTGAGAAACTGTGAAGGGATAAACGTATTTTTACTTTAACCTTCCGCATTGAAGGCTTCTGCATTGCAATAGAGAGTCATTTGTCCAACATTCGTTATCAGCATGTTTCCGACAATCTATTTTATAGTCGCGTTTAGACTTTAGATTGATTGATTATTACGCGCAAGAACGTCTTATTCAAGTACCTGTTCATATCATATTCATGCTTGAGTGTACATTACAATGCACCCTACAAAAACACTTTCTTTATGCCATTATGTAATTGCAAAAATAAGAAATTTATGAAACTTACTAGAAAATGAATTTATTATGTTACTTTAACGTTGTAATCAGTACATGAATAATCTCGGAAATTGTTACATATTAACAAGTAAACATTTGAAAATAAAGATGCAACAATGGTAAAGCCGCCCGCAATTTTATGTATTAATAGACTTGTAAGAAACTGTCGTTATAAGCGTAGCTACAATAATAATGCATCTGAACGTTGTGCTTAGATTTAGTGGTGTTGAGTGTTAATCAGTAATTTCAAAATGCCAACACGTAAGTGAACAATTTCTGAGGACCTTCCGTTTCTAAACGGCAAGAGTACCATTTATTTCTTCCAAGTAAATAATACAAATAATAAAGTATGGTTGATTTTGTCGGCTACATTAACGTGTTCCGTATTTTTATTTTCAAAATTTGGTCTCTCTAACCTACGTATCAAAGAATCAAAAAGAATCCGCAAATTTATTGCTGGAATTTTCCTGATTAGAAGCCAATCAAGACGGAAATGACATTCAATTACTTCCAATATTTTTGTAAACTTTCTTTTCGCCATTTCCGCTTGTAGTTCTCTGAATACATAGTTTATACTCATTTTCCTAGTTTATTTTAAAGGAAGTGTGAACATTAGCTTTCACAGGCTTAAGATTTGGATATTTGAATATTGTAGTTTTGGATTAAGGTTTATAAACCCTTAATATGGATCAGAGATTAAAAAAAGAAGAGGATTACAACAAAATTAAGATCCAGTTCCAATCCGAAATTCGAGAGTAGCTTGTCCTTCAATGATAAAGATAACCGACTATACATCTTAGGAAGCTGAAATTTTAAGGTACGTTTAGATTGCTACAAAGATTATCTTTACTGATTTTTGATACATATTTAGCTAAATAGATAAGAAAGAGCATTTTTGTGCTAAAATAACCAATAACTAAAAAAATTAAATCTTAGGAAACTGAAATTTTATGGTAGATAAAGATTATTATTAATGTATTACCTGTTAATTTTGATATAAATTCGGTCCTTAAGCATAGTTTTTTGATACAAATATTTAGAACTTAGAAAGGGAATATTTGAAAGTTGGAATGCCAACTATATCTTTATTTAATATGATTCAAATAGACCTATAGAAATTTCTCGAAAAATACTCTTGAAATCTAGGAGAATCAAAATAAGAATTTCACTTTTAACTGTCTTATAAAAAGTATTCACCTGTCAGAATTATGGCTTGGCCAGACGGCCCTAATCTTATTCATTTTTTCTCCTGCGACGCCGTGGAATGTCTAGAAAGGCCATTCTACAAGATAGGGGTATTGCAGTTATGTCTGGATCTTTTATTAACCTCTTTATGTGACGGTCCAAGAAGCACGCTCCCATTAACGTGGGTTGTTTTCATTTCTCCTTTAATACGAAGACAATCTCGAAGATTATGGGCTATCAAATTCCTCTGGCCAACCTCCTTTCAGTAAAATGTCTCAGACGGTTTTAACCCCCCCCCCCCCATCCAAACCAAGAGGTCGTAACTCAGTTCTCTGTCAGACAAGATTGGAAGGTTTGGTCTTTTTGTAAATGTTTCAGAGGAACGATGTTCTTTTGTCTTCGAAACGGTAAGACCTCGAAACCCAAAGCATTCGTAACTGCTCAGCTGGAGATTTATTTTTTGACAATATTCAAAGCGATATGATATTTCTTCAATCAACATGAAGTTATTGGACGGAAAATTCTCAAGAATCCTCGAACCATGGACGAGATTTTGTTGATTCTTTGTTTACCAGAGATGTAATCATTATGCTAATGTTCGATTAGTTTCGAGGATTAGATGCTTCGATGCGCTCTACTGATGTAATTCATAGAAGTCCAAATTTGTAACGTGAAAATATTGACCAAAGATACTGAAAACGGTATAAAACATTATTATATTATATAAAAGCGTTATTCTGTCTGTCATTGTCGTAAGACTTTACGTTTTTTCAATTTTGTGACCAAACTATAAGAGATAGATTGGTCATGTAAATAGATAAAATGTAGAGCTTTTTAAGACAAACAAAATGCTACAAAAATCTTTCGAAAAAAGTTTTTGGTTTCCAAGATGGCGCCTTTTAAAGGGTGAAATTTTGACTTTTCCTCAGTTTTAACGAAAAGTATAAAAGTTGGAAGAGAACATTATATTGAGAAAATGTTGGTATTTGAAAGTTCTATCGAACGGTATATCAGTTATTCACAAACGTTTCTGCGTTGGAAGATACATGCAAAAATATGTGTGGTGTAACCCCAGGTGTGTGGCGCCAACCCGCAATACACCGGAATTATTCGGAGAAGGCCACAACGGAAGTCGTATATTCTCCGATCTCAATATTAATTTGCTAAATAAATAAAGTTGTTTTGTTTAATGCTACATATGCAAGGGTGCCGGAGCGAAGCGATGATACCGGCTAGTTATAAATAAACACACAATCCTGTGATACGTTTGATCCCAGAGATGGTCGGAATTCCTTTCGCTAAAAGAATCTCTTCCAATAAGACAAATTATATAAATAATAATTTACAAATAAAAGTTGTCCTTCTCTCTAACGACACAAAGGCGACCGCGATAGCGTAGTGCTATCCGATCCAAGTTAAAAGAAGATAAAAATAAAGGAACATCAAAGCTTCCATTCCAGTAGATAATGATACTTAGGAAGTTTAAAAAATAACCAATTAAAACAAACATATTAATATCAATAATAAAGATAATGGTTGACAACTACATAAAATACTCAAGCAGATTTTACTTCTTTATCCATTATCTTTAACTGAAAAGAGCTTGAATTCTACCTTCTTTAAAATCGTGCTCTTTATGTTTGTTTTTTTTTAAAAACAATAAATCATAAATCTGCAGAATAGAAAGAGTAGAAAATGTTTTCAATTTTCTGTTAAAATTAAATCCGCAAATACAGACGCAATTTGCTTGAACCCAATTAAATTTAATCACTTATCACAACACAGAGGATTAATAAGAGGATTAAGGTTTCTTGTTTAGTTAATCGATGGTAAACCACTGTTCCGTTTCTAACGATTTTGTAGGGAATTTTTTTGTGACTTTCAAATGCTAACTTCATGACAAAGACCCACAAAGACTTCAAGACGACAGGAAAATTTAAAAAAATTAAAAGTTACATCGATATAAAAGTTAGATTTAAGATATAAAAGATGTCAAATTTCAAAAAGAGTGAACCGCTGAAAAGTTATTAGGGAGATAAGCACACACACAGACTGAGTGACTTCATAAGCCTCACTTTCCTAGGAAAATAAATAAGATAGAAATAAATATTTTTTTTTTT
>JAFIDM010004315.1:53349223-53359887 GCA_023159025.1 Thereuonema tuberculata | reverse complement strand
TTTTTTTTTTTAAATTACATATGAGTTATTTATTACGACCCGCCATTTTGACGATACTACGGAATATCATCAACATAAAAAAAAGGGTAAAGTTGGACCATCCCAGTGAATCCCTTTGTGGAAGAGGGTCAATTGGAGAATTGACACTCATTTTAATGGGCCCCTGTTCACTAGTAAAAACATGACTCCTTAGCTTCCCTAACATGTACGTACGATCTCGGAAAAACGGGTGCGGAGAGACTGAACTGAACGCCAGTCATAAATCACCGAAATGGAAATGTAAACACGTGTAACAACCGCCTTTTGATATCCGACGCCTTCCGAGAACAATGAAGACGAATGAAGAACGTCGTCTCCAAGAGAAAATGACAAGAATAAAAGCAGTTCACAAACAGAGATAGGAAAACAGGGATTCTTTCACTAGCCCATTTCTCAATAGGCACAAGACAACGAAATGTCAAATGAAGCAGACGGGGAAACACGAATGCAGCATTTAATAAAAACTAAGCAAACGTTGCAGCCATTGGTACTTCATAGAACAAGATTGCAGTCAACTGTGAAACGCCACAATTAGCAAAGTTGTTTATTTCAATGAATTTCTTTCTTATTCTGAATCAAATAGGTGGAAAGTCTAAGCCTCTTTTAAATTTCAGCATACTGGGATAAAAAGTTTCGACCTAATTCTAACTTAAGTGCTTATAGGGGTTTTTCTTTGTTTTGGTTTCTTTCAGCGTTAGTCCTAAAGCCCACTGCACATGGATCCGAAAATCGGTCGGTCGGATCCATGTGAAATGGGCTTAAGGGGAGCGTTTGAGACCAAAATTATCATATTGAAATGAAAAAAGATAAGGTGAATAAGGGCGTTTTGAATATGTAAATTTTGTACTGAAACACCCTATTTTTAAATTGTGTTCCAAAACACCCTCATTTACCTTACCTTTTTTTCATTTCAATATGACAATTTTGGTCTCTAACGCTCCCCTTAAGCCCATTGCATGTGGATCCGACCGACCGATTTTCGGATCCACATGCAATGGGCTTAATTCGTTATAAAAGAAATCATCTTTGTGAACCTTAACTTATAATAAAAGTTTCAGCTTTTCTGGACCTTCTAGGTTTTGAGTTACCGTGAAAAATAGAAGAATGGACGAATGTAGTTATTTTAATTTAAATTTTAATATAAAGAATTTAATATGTATTATCTTTTTTGATCAGTGATGCTTCCGAAGTTATAAGCGTAACAAACGCTCCACCAAACCTCTTTAGAAGCCTCGGGGATATAATTACTGCAACGGATTAAACAATCTATTTATAAAATCCCAGATGTCTGTTTACATCTGTAATTCATAAAACGCCATAGCCGCAGTGAAATGCGTCATCAGCTTTTAAAAGCAGTTATCAATAATATTTCATCATAAAGCAACTTATTTTTCAACTGAAAATATGGAATTCAATTTAAATGAAATATATATATATATATATGTACTAAATAAACTCTGTAAAATACAAAAAAAACTGAGGCACGACGCCATCTCGCAATGAATGAAAATGTAAATTTTACATGTTTACTTACGATATTAGTATTATTATTTTTTTTTCTGTTTTTTATCTTTTATTTTTTTTCCTTTCTTGTTATTTTGCCCACTTATATATATTCTAGTTTCTCAAAAATGAGAAGACCTCTAAATATTTAAAGATATCAAAACCCAACGAAGTTAAGGATTCTAGAAATATACGGTTTGGTCAACTCTCTTTTTTGAGACACTAGCAATTACGTGGGATTCACAGCATAGGCGTCTTTCATGACAAGGTTATCACCAGTTGGGTGTCAAGTGGACCCCAGGTGGTCGTAAGCGAAGAGAAACTGAAGAACTCCGGATATAAATCACATCAGCAAAGCACAACTTGAAGGGAGCTCTTGCAGTAATGTAATTAGTATTAATTATACATCTCTCATGCTAACATTCAAATTTAAAAATTTTGTTTGCCTACATCAGCAGTAAATCAGTTTAATTCAATTTGAATCTATAATGAGATTACTACTTGGTAGTACGATAATATATGTATGATTATATAAATCGCACTTCTAAAAAGGATACAGCTGGCATTCCAACTTTTGAATACCTGCAAACTGAGAGTTCATAAAGCGCTATTAGAAAAAAAAAAGAAAACCATTCACTTTCATTAGCGATTTTTGATAAATCAATAGAAATATTCCTTATAAATATCTCAAGTATCTGTCAAAGTTTCTATAAACTATTGTCTTAAAAGGTAGAAAAATGTCCCAAATGATAAAAAGCTTGTCAAAATTACTAATGTAATTTATCGTCGTATTTTAAAAGAGAGGCAGAACATTTCAACCTTATCTGAGGTTATTATGAACTGTGATATTCGACGAGGTGAGAGGGATAGTGGCTTATGACGCAGTTAGAGAGTTCATAGTTAATCGTGGGGGTGTTGGCAATATGTCAAGATTTTCGTAAGGTGAGAGCGAAGACAATTGTGGCCTGGTCTATTACATGAGACTTTGCAAAATTAGGGGTGTGATTTGTAGATTTACTATGCAGAAATAAGTTGGATTTCAATATATCCTTGTTTTTTATAGTTGGTTTGGTGCTGCTTTATTCTTTTTGATAAGGTTTGGGTAGTAAAACCTACGTGTTGCTTATCACTACCCTTATTACTATCTTATAGCCAAATTAGGCCACAAATGTCTTCTCTCTCACCTTACGAGAATCTTGGCATATTTTCACAAGTCCATAGTTTCACAAGGAAGATTCTTATTGTTTTGATTCGTAGTAAACCAATAAATAAGGAGATAAATTATCCGTCTGCGTTCAAGATAACTCAAAAACTATTTACAGATAATAGTTTACTATAAGTTGGGAAATTAGTATAAATATTAAATGGAAGAAAAATATCCCAAATGATAAAAAGCTTGTCATAATTATTAATGTAACTTATCGTCGTATTTTATAAGAGAGGCAGGACGTTTCAATCTTATCTGAGGTTATTATCAACTGAGATATTCGACGAGGTGAGAGGATCCAACTTCAGTTCAGTTGGATGGACAGCTTTTGAATTGACACAATATTTATAGAGTTTTAAGGACGTATTTTTTTACTCCTTAGTTTTCCAATATGTACCATATTAAGCATGGGGTTTCCATGTGACAACCACCACTCACTTCTAAAATTTCATTACTCTAGGATGCATAGTTATGTTGAGTTATGATGATTACAGACGGAGGGACATAGAGTTTTTCGATGTTAAACCTCACTAGCGTTTGAGGTTTGAGAGATTTTGCTACTAATACTTCACCAGAAATCTTCATTCTGTTATTCGTTTACTGTAGTAACGGCAGTAATCTTGGAATTAGAAAAGAGCATTAATTGTTTCAGAACTTAAACACGTTTAAATACGTGAGGAACTAATCATCTGACGAGAGGTGAAACATCGAAACAGGTATGTCTTTGATACTTAAAAGATGTGCAGCTCTTAATGATTGTAGAAGAAATATAAAAATTCCAAAATTTGGAAAACTATACTATTTATGGATATTTCAACTTAAAATTGCATTTTAAAGCATTTTTGTTCCTTTATATCATTATACAGAGATATTATAACGAATAATAATCCTGGTAATACCATGAGGGAATAAATATTTATCATGTAACAGAGGCTATATTTCATATATTATTGTTTGTCTGCGCGATATCTTTCAAGTTACGACCATCAATCATTTGGTGTTAGGCTTATCACGTTTTGATAACATCACTCTTATCGCTACCGTCTAACTTTTATCAAGAGAATAGATAGCGAGAGACTAGTTGTGAATGAAAAGAGAAAAGTACAGAAATGGGATAAATCAAATAGTAGAACTGTATAAAAGGATGTGAGAGAAGGGATAAATGGAGAAAAGATAAGAAAGTTTACAGAGGGCAGATCGATGAATACGTCGCTGAAGGTCGATAGAAATCTATTAAACCAGGATAGGTTGTTTATGGGGAAGAGGTCACCTTCGCGACGCAGAACGATGACCACCCTGCTGAAAACTGAAAAGAAGTTAGTTGGGGTTTGTTTTTTTTCCAAGTAGCTCGTGGAAGAAAATTCACAGTAGCTCACAGTAGCGTGCCTTGAAATTGGTGAGGCAAGGATATTGCTTTTGAACTATGCAAGAAAAAGTATCAGCGATTCATACTATCCAACCAAACTTATTTTTAAGTTTCTCAGATACAATAGGGAAGGCTTTTTAAGGGTACACATGTGTTCCGAAGTCATGTAAGATACAAAATCACATATATGTTTCATTCTATGAATCCCCAAAATTCTCTGAAACTAGGTTACGGCAAGCTGAGGTAAATTTCATTTATTTTTTTACATAGTTAATTAAATGAAATTCCATCTCGCGTCTAATTAATTAATTTAGATGTTGAATAACTCTCGGACCGCAATCTTAGCTCTTTTGTACCATCTTCAATAACGAGTGATGAACCTCGAAACAGCTGTCCAGAGATCCTCAACGGCTGCAGGCAAAAGCGCTTGAAGAAGATCAGCTGCAACGTTCCAGCGGTTGCAAACAGTCTTTAGGCTTATTTTGTTTCTTTTTACCTGTCAGCTTTAATTAAAACCTTTCGAAGTTTTCGCAATCTTTCGTGGTAAATTCCAGAATCATCGTGAGAAAAAACAAATACGCTTTAGGCATCCGCAGATTTCTAATTACGTATTTAATCAAAGGAAATACTTTTGTGGAAACTCTTCTTCAGAATATTAATAAAACGGGAAAAGAAATGCAACATTCTTAAACGGAAAGCAAAAACTAAGAGAACAGAAAAAGAATTCGAAAAGATTGGATTGGAATTCTCGGAAATTCTTGTTCGTCTTCAAAATAAGAATAATTCTGATTTTAATGTTTGTTTTCTTAAAATACGTACGACGAGGCTTATTCGTATTTTTTTGGCAATGGCTTAAGAAACAAATTAAAATGTCCTGCATTATTTATTAGTAAACAAGAATTCCTAAATGTTCCTGAAGAAGGTGAAGCCTACTATCTTCAGTTGCTTTTCTAATTACTTCCCTTATTTGGTAAATATTTTTTTATATTTTAAGTTGTAAGTGAAAGTTTCAAAGCATTGACTGAAGCCAATGAACTGTTTCCCTGAATCAATCCCTTTTTCACTGATCACACAGTGACTTTTGTTAAAAACAATTTTGAATTAAGATTGTTGTTTTCTACAGTAAAATAAAACAAAGAACGCATATCACTAAAAAAACACAAATTCACTGAGCTATTTTTGATATTTGTGCTGGAAATCGGAGACATAATCGGAGGCTTATTGGCCTCTCTTCAGCCCGATCCGTCCAGCATACCTAGCTCAGTGAAATAGGACGATATACAAAACGAATCGGGCTGAAGAGAGACCAATAAGCCTCCGATTATGTCTCCGATTTCCAGCACAAATATCAAAAATAGCTCAGAGAATTTGTGTTTTGTTTAGTTATGTGCGTTCTTTGTTTTATTTTACTGTAAAAATGTACTAACGCACGTTAAATCTCTCGTCTAATTGTTGTTTTCTCTCATTCAGATGTACTTGGCGTGGAAAATCTGTCTTGGCAAGACCGCAGGAAAAAAGCCTGAAGAAAAAAACAATATAAGCAGCTGTTTATAAGAAAAATGAGAATGTAGAAAAACAAAAGTCAATTATCGATAACTACCAAATAAGGATCAAAGAAAAGAGCCAAAATTCAAAGAACAACTGAAGGTGGAGATAAGAGGAATAGACTGTGTTTAGAGATGAAGCAACTCTGGCTTTTTATTTTCGTAGAAGTGGAAGGGTCACGTGATTTTGCGGTATTTGATTCGTGACTTCTTAGTTAGCGGTCAACAATATACCAGCAGATCTTTTCATTATAATAACCTTAATTTTCCAGTAATTTCAGTTTTTAGAGTTAAATAGTTTTCTAGTGATATTAATCGTAAGTGACGAACAAACTGAAGTCTACAATATCCTGTGTAGTATCTATCAGGAGAATATACAAAGATATAAGGACTGTTATGAAGGTGTAAAACAACTTGGAAGTGCATCTGCGATGTTTTTGTGCAGAAGTTGATTTTTCGATACGAAAGAATCTATTAAAACATTATACAGTGTGGCCTGGATCTTTTCTCTTGTTCTTCATCGTTGGATCCTTAAATGTGATATATTCCCGTTTAAAAGGGCCTTTTGGTTTTTTTTTGGATCTAAGATCCTGTTAGAGAATCTTCTGTCTGTTGATTGTTTTTCCCGTAGTTCATTTGTTCTTACATATACCGCCCTCTGCCAACAGTTTCTATATTTTTATAAAAAAGCTTGTTAGTATTTTTTTTATATTAGTAAATACTGCTAAACATAGAATGGTTTAGAATGCTGCACAATAAACTGAGAAAGGAGTTTGACCCTGAAGGTAGAAATAGTATAAAGGAGAGATGAGGTCTTTCTTTATCTGCGCAATTCCACCACAATTGAAAATTCGAAGCACGTGAGGAAAAGTTCTTCTGTCAAGGGAACATCTTCGCAAGAAAACTGAAATCGCAGGTGGATTCAAGAAATGGTGAAGAAAATGCTATTCCTGACAACTTTCTTCAACTCCCACTCGCCACAGTTTGATCACGAAATGCTTGAAAGGCAAAAAAAAAAAAATCTTAATAGCCAAACAGTGTCAAAATACAAAGAGGAGGTTTACAAAGACAACGATTCAGGAACGCTTTATCCATGTGTATCTTATTCCTTTTTTAATCTAAATAAGTAAGTACTTTTTAAGGTTTGTATTTACAATGAGGTAGCAAATGGGTTTTGGAAATATCAAATTTCGTAGATACTGTAAGTAGATGTTGTTATAAGAATGAAAGTGTCTGTAAATCTGTCATCATGTGTGTTGATAGAGAGATAGACTGTGGATAGCAGCGTATATTTATTACCAATCAATTAAAAATATATATATTTATATAGTTGACGTATCAGCTTTTGAATATCGTGTGAAAAGAACAGGTTATAACAAAGAAAGGTTGAATTTACTTGTAAAGTTCGATTTCGGTGTATTTAGTGGTCTATCTATTGGGATACTGAGACGACTGGATTGGTGCTTTTAGACCCAGTGGATCAAATATTACTAAAATCAACAGGGTTACTTGGTAACGTTAAATTATTCTTTAACTACTATTAAAACCTGAGCATGATACAAACAATTTCTGAGTACCACAATTATTAAACTTGGGCAGTTCTTTTGGCCCTGGCTCCTAACATATTGGCCCAATATACCAAAATTAATGGATTTTCCTATTAGTAATTCAAACTATCTCAAAATTTTAGTTTTCTAGCCTACGTAGCACTTTGGGTTCATCACATTACTTGATGGAAGCTTTTCAATTTCTTGTTCATCACATTAGATAAAGTGATGGATTTAACAAATTAGAAAGGAAATAAAAAAAATTCCATAGAAAATTATAGTAGTTAGTAGACAAATTATTTATAATAAGATTTTAAATTCTAGGTATAATGAATACTATAAACGATACCCAATCATCCTTTTTAAGAGAAATGTATCCACAACTAAGAACAGGAAATATATGGAAGGTAAAAAAAAATACTGGTTAATGATAAATCACTCTTAATAGATTGGGATTCAAATCAAAATCAACGGTTCCATGTGTTGATTGATTGTAAAGAGTTAGAACAGAAAAGAAAAATTTTAAATATAGAAAACATTAGGAAGTAAAAATGATGGTTAAGTAAATTAAATCCATTAAAAGGGTGAGATCGTGTTTACATGCCTATTTATATTAAATCCAAATCACATAAATCCAAATAAAATGTAAAGGTAAGTAGATTTACATTGTTCTTTATTAAAACAAGGTATGAAAGCGATTAGTAAACCAATCACAATGCTTCGCAACGTCTTCTGAAAAGAAAATATCATTGATATTAGAAAACTCCATCTACGGATAAATTTCATTTTATTAATGGTGATATTTCGCGGAGAATACCATCTTCCCGCTTTTTCAAACCTTTTTTAAATAACAAAGATTAACTTCCATTACATTCACTGGTTTGCACGATACAGACATATTATGTTACAATAATTAAAGACATTTTTATAAAATCAATTGTTAATTATTTAACACAACCTATATTTACTAACAATGTAACAATGTATTATAATTATCATCAGAAACATTTTAACACAACCAATTGTTGCTAACAAGGAATTGGTTCACTGAAATTTCTCTCTCTGATTTTTTATCATGTCCTAGAAATACGACAGTGTGTTCGGGTTTACCATGTACCCTTTGTCTTTATTTATGCATTGGAAGGTTTTTATGACACATGCTTCGATTAGGTACCTAGTATGTTTGTTTTGAATTTCATTGATATTGCTTTAATTTCCTTATTATAAATGTGATTGTTGCGAATGCAAAAGGCGCAATTGTTGTGATTGTTGTAGAGCTGCATTTTAAATGTGAATGTTGCGCATGCAAAAGACGCAATTGTTGCGATTGTTATGATTATTATGCTTAATGATAATGTAACGATATTTTAATGAGATTTTAATGATACTTCCTGATTTTAATCAGAAGACTAAAAATGAAGAGAAACTGAAGAGGAATTAAAGTAAAAAGCATTATAATTACAAAATATGTATTTCAATGTTTAGTTTTCTTTAGGCTTTTCAATTATGATGTTTAAAAATGTTGATACTTCAAATTAGATTTAATACTGAATGATAGTTATTAATATTTATTTAATTAAATGGAGTAATTTTTATACGAGATAATTTAAAATATACTGTTAATCTTTTTCTGTGTTGAAATTAATGCATCACACCCCTTATAAAAGGCTACCTCGACTCGTATATAATTACGTAGTTGTCTTAATCACAGACGGATATGAAACCTTTTAATGTAATCCTTTTTTTGCTTGTCTTCCGTCTTTTTTTTTTCAAATATTAGACGAAATTTATTATATACTCTACTAACAACGATGCAGATATAAAAATTTGTACACTACAACAGAAGTAAATTTTCGTCGAAATGTATATTTTGCAACGCATTCATTTTAAACGCAAACAGAATTAAAAAAAAAAAAAAGGCACGACAGGACGGAAATAAACAGGATAAAGTTTGCAGCAACCACACTGAAAAAAATAGAGCGAAACAGCTTTGAGGAGGAAGCATTTTCTAATTGATTTGCTGCTTTCTCGCACCCTCTCCCGGTAAACTGATTATCGCCAAAAAAAAATTGAAAAAAAACAAAATAAATTAACGAAACAAGTCTCGCTACATCACGACAACTCGGGTCTCAACAGGGAAAACAGATCGAGAAATACGATCTTTTCTGTATATTTTCTCGGTAGGCCTCGGATTCCAGTGGAAAATTTTTGAATTTAATTCCGCCATAAGGTCTATTCAAAAATATACACATAGGTGAGGTTAAAAAAAAAAGTAGGGTTTTTGGTTGGGGTGTTTAATAACGAAAATGCTGTTTATTTATACTGTTTATTATATTTATTATAGCATTATAAGATAATGCTTTATCTTATAATAAAGATTGAATTTTGCACTCGGACACTGCGGTAAAACTGTTTATTTATAGCGCAGAAGTCTCGTAGTGCGGAAAAATCGCCTTTACCAATTTTCGCTTACACGAGACATAAGCGATCACTTATCCGGCATCATGGGACTGAGATGTGCCGGATTATTGATGTTTTTGTATAAAAAAAATTCAAAGTAAATACCTCTACCGCGAAGACAAGAATTTGTTTTTGTTTAGCTTGTGAAGGATGGGAAGTTTCTCGACTTTAAATATTTCTACAATTACGAAAAACAAATAAAAACAAAACATGAACGGAAGTAAACTTTTTCATAAACAATTTTGCACCAATTTAAAATGCAGCAATTAGACTGTTTCCTCATTATATCGCAAGAATCATTCTATTCTCTGAAGACGAAGAGACTAACTAAGCTTTAGTTATTGTAGAGAGAGTCTCAATTGCACTAAATTTATAGTTAGTGTTAAATTTATTAGCAAAATACTCCCTTAAATATGATTGTATACGTTTCTGTACTTGCTCCTTCTTGCTGGCATGTTGAGACTCATAATGCGCGACGGACTTCGACAGTGGAAATATAGAGAGTTATCAAAAGTGAGACAAGTGAGATGGAGGATAGCCGAACTGACTGGAATGTGAGAGAGAAATAAAAGACAGTGGACTGAGTGGACTTGTCAAATATGCTCCAATTGGATTATAAATTTAACGACCATTTCGAAGATTAAAGTGTCTTCGCACGACTTTTCCTTTAAAATGGTATTTCGGCGAAATGTTACTAAACGTGTATATATACATATATATATATATATATATATACTCCTTTATACATATATACGGGGTGTCCATAAAAGTTTGTACCCTTTTTTAAAAAAAATATTCTGGGCTCCATGCTGTGGTACGAGGATGCTTTCTATCACTATTAGTTTATTACTAATTGGAAAATTAGTAATAAAATAATAGTGATAGAATGTTAGTAGTAGTATTAAGAATATATAGTAATTTTTCTAATATTTGCAATTAAATCCCAGAGCAATTCTGCCTTTTTTTCATTGTAACTTAAAAATTTTTGCTTGAGAATT
>JAFIDM010004315.1:53312652-53349213 GCA_023159025.1 Thereuonema tuberculata | reverse complement strand
TATAATGATAGAATATTGTGTCTCTTTTAGTCTGGCCCTTCCCCATCGATCTGTTAGGTATGGGTCGTAAGAGCACACAAGCTACCTCACCACGTCAAGGTAGACACACATCGAGGTAGATTTTTATTTCTTATGTTGATTGACATTTTTACTTCACGTAAACAAAAGTATGAATAAGAAAGAAAAGTTTCAAAAAGAAAGGAAAAACAACGAATTTTTCGAATTGATATATTGCTACAAGAGAAAATGTCACATTCATAGATATTACAATGCAATTAATGACATTTTTTTAATTCAGAATTTTCATTGTTTTAATAATGGTAAATATCTGATTTTAGTCTTTACTGTACTATTCATTGATACTTTTCAGGACAATATATATATATATAAATATAATTGTTATCTTTTCTTCGAAACAGAACGACTAACAATGAGAAATGGAAACAATTGAAAACGAATTATTAAAACAATGAAAATTCTGGATTCAAAGAACCCATTATTACAACATCTACTCTTGTGATATTTTCTATTGTTATAATATGCTTATAAATAAGCGAATCCGTGCTTCAGCATTTCATATCGGCGTTTTTAAGTTTGTTTCTTCTTTGTTACAATTTTTCTTTCTTAGTTGAGTTCATTTCTTTGTCCGTGAATGAAAAAAATAAAGCAAAATAAGAAACGAAAAATTTTTAAGTTTGTTTTTTTCTTTCTTTTTGAAACTTTTCTTTCTTGTTTCAGTTCATACTTTTTTTACGTGAATAAAAAAATAAATAAAAATAAGAAATAAAAATCTACCTCGATGTGTCTCTACTTGACGTGGTGAGGTAGATTGTGTGCTCTTACGACCCATTGAACTACGCAGACGATCAATGGGGAAAGGTCAGACAAAAAGAGACACAATATTATAAAATTATGATAATTTTGGCAATGACCTAGCAGTCTATTAAAAATGAGAATTCTATTATTGATTATGAGAAGACCTAGATCTCAAATAGGTTTATAAGGTTTCAATCTTCATCAGTTCCTCGTCCTTACGCTAATGCTTTCTCATCTTATCATCGGAATTTCTTTTCATCCATAATCTGTGGCACTGATTACCTGCTTCTAATATCGATTTGTTATTCACAGAAAACCAGTTTCTTTCTTCGTCGCTGCGTAATACATTAATCAAAAAAAAAAAAAAAAAAAAAAAATAGTAAAAAATATTCAGTAAATCTTAATGTTACAATTTAGCTGTACAGAGTGTCCATAAAAGAATGTAACTATTTGGGGTTTTTTCTCCCTAGGTGACTAGTGTGGAGATACATGAAACAAGCATCAGTTGCAACTCTATCTGCAAAAGTTTCATTTGAAATACCCGCCCATGTGCTCATGTGCACAATTCTTTCAAAATGGCGCCAGTACAATATGCGAAAACGAAGTCTGTTATCCAGTTCAACGCAATTTTCGGCTACAGTTTGGGATTGATAAGAACTCCATTAAGCGTTAGTAGATGAAATTCCTGGAAGAAGATTGCCCGTCAGGTTCGGAGGAGGATAGAATTCGGCAAACCTTCCAGCGCAGCCCCGTGATGTCGGTTCGAAGCCGTGAGTTGGAAATGTCCCGCAGTAAGGAATGGAAATCGCTTCATAAACATTTGAAACTCAAGGCTTACAAGGTGTAACTTGTGCAGAAACTCACTGAGCCAGACAAAGTATTTAGCACAATCTTCAGCGGGAACATGCAGGAAGTATTTATAACAATTTCGGGCAGCCTCTCGTGTTCAGTGATGAGACGATATATGAGAGATTATCTTACTTTCATGATAGAAAGCATCATGAGGCCAAAAATATTTTTCTTAAAGGGTACAATCTTTTATAGACATCCTGTATATAAGTTATATATAGTTATGTACAGTATATATACAGTCGAACCAGTCTATCTCGAATCTCACGGGAAAGGAAACAAAATTCGAGATAAAGAGGTTTCAAGTCATAGAGGTTTTAAATGTAGTCAATTAAAAAACGTTTTAATTGCTTTTGTTGTAGAAAAATACAGTGGTATGATCACAGATTAATTATACATACATCCATAAAAAAATTTTTAACATACATACGTACCTTTAACAATAAAAATAGTCTTTCAATGTCTTTTGACGTCTAACATTTTTTGTTTCTATTAGCCTTCTAAGATTAGCAAGAGTTGCGAACCACTCGTGGCCAATATTTTCCTGAGATTCAAGAAAAGTTGTTAAGAGTTCTACGGTCTTCTCTGCTTCTTTTGTTGTCACTTTAGATGCATCGGTGTGCTCTTCGTCTTCTTCGG
Organism: Thereuonema tuberculata; assembly: GCA_023159025.1. Lineage (NCBI taxonomy): Eukaryota > Metazoa > Arthropoda > Chilopoda > Scutigeromorpha > Scutigeridae > Thereuonema > Thereuonema tuberculata. The sequence continues at coordinate 53,346,909 of JAFIDM010004315.1, read as the reverse complement.
CTTCGTCTTCTGAAGCGCCTCTGATGGTCTTTGGGCAACGATTTTGGTAATTTACACTATCCGAAATTCGAGATACAGAGATTTTGAAGGAAATTTCTTCGAGATAAACATGGAAAATATATTGAATTTAGATTGTAAATGTAGGGAATTTCAGAAATTTCGAGATGTAGAGGTTTTCGAGAAAAACAGATTCGAGACAGACAGGTTCGTCTGTATATGCTTCTTATCTATCTATCTAACTACATGTATACATAAAACGGGTTTTCTTTTATATATATATAGATTTAAAAGAAAACCTGTTTTTACTTCTTTCTGGCCCTATCTCCTCAGACATAAAAATCCAAATAAGATATTAAATGTTAGGTGTAATATTGAGGATGCCCACATTTTATTTTTCATCGACGTGGATCAACCGGAAGTCACGTGACGTAAGGTTGATCCATGTCCACGGACTTCTAAACCGTTCATTATAGTTGACCAAACTGTAAAGACAAGTTGTTTCTCTCATTGAGACTTTTTACGGTTAGTCCCGGCGCCATCGAAGGTCAAGTGACTGAGAAATGAAGAAGATAAGGTCACGTGATCATTAAAAATTTTACTTAGCAGGTTTGTTAGTGTAGCTGTAAATAGCAAATAGCCTATTTTATTTTCTTACATAACTACTACTTCCATTATATGTTTATTATTTTTTTATTATAAAATGTTAAATTATACAATAAATATTATAATGTTTTATATGTTAATATCATCATATAGTAATGTTTCATCATCTCATTTCAGTTTTAGTAATGTTTCATCATCTCATTTCAGTTTTAGTAATGTTACTTCATTTATCTGGCCAAAAATTTGTCTTATCTTTAGTTAATACACTAAATAATTTATATATCCTCAATTACAATTATAACACAGCACCTGTTAACAAGGAAGCTAACTTTCCTAAAGGGACTGTAAATTTGTAGAATCAAATAAATGATCAATAATAAAAAAAAAAAAAAAATTGTTAATGTGCTGAAGTCTTGCTGCGTTTGACCTGAAGACCTTTCCAGAAGATTCTTCATTACTTTCACACTGTCATCATATCGTGAGTTGTTCACGACAGCCTAATTACTATTAACATTCTAATATTTCAATATACAAAATGTCACAGTTAAAATTAGGATTTTTTTAAACTGCTTTTTACATGATTACATTTTGGGTTTTGGCAAAGAATCAAGATTTACAGTGAAATGGAAATTTAATACTCCCTTTACGAGATTTCTCTACCAATCTTTCGTTCGGAACAAACTAGCTCGTATAGTGAGAATTTATAACGTGGAAAAACTGTTGAATTATTTCATATCCTGTCGTTATATCGTTGGAACCTTAAAAATCGGTCATTACTTGATAGATAAATAAAAAAAAATTGTTTTTAAATTTATATTAACTGTACGTTTCAAACAAAGACGACTACTTTAAAATTACAATCTTTTATGATCCACAATAAACAATTCTTTGTACCGGGAGTTGGGGAATGATACTGAAAAAATACAGTATTCAAGGCAATCGTTAATAAAGAATAAAAGAATAAATATTTAAAGAATAGAACTTCTGGTTATAGATCATCTATGATACCAGAATCGCCGCAGAACAAGTTCCAGTTTTCCCATGATACACCTCGAATAGGTAGTTCTTCCATTGGCTTCATTTTCCAAGACACCATTGGTCCATCCCAGCGCTACCTCTCAACTTTCCTTAATGTCATTGGCTACAGATTGTATTTAAAAGCATTATTTTATTGTAATAAAAAACTTGTTGAATAGGTGAAACCTTGTCTTGTAACTTTTAATGTGTTAAATCATTTTTAACAATTTTAGTTTGTATATATGCGTCCTTCAATTCAGCTCTAAGCGCACGTTAAATTTTACCTAATAAAAAAAAAAGACAATAAATAAAAAGGCAGTGTTTTAACGAAAGTATGCTTCAAATTCTTTGAGAAAATTCTTATTGTTAATAAGAGGTAAGGACGAAACTTTACATTAAAGAAAGAATAAAATATAAGTATACTGCAACATCGTTTATCCGGACTAGCTGGGACCAAAGGCAATCCGGAAAATCGAAAATCCGGGTAATATGGATAATAAGCAAAACAGATCCTTAAATAAGCAGACTTACCGTTTATTATGATAAAAAACTATGTTTTGTAACAAAATTACTCTAGTAACGCTTTCTTAAACTCAACAAAAACATTTTATTTCCATAATTTATTGAACAATCTATGCAGGAACTGTACATTTAATCAAAATAAAAAGCGAATGTTTGGCATACTTATAGTTATGTTCTTGTTATCATAGTTAAAATTATTATCTATGTGAACATTAAATAAAAAAAAAAAAATGTCTACAAATCTGATCCGGATTATCCGGAGATCCGGATCAACGAGGGCCGGATAAACGAGTTTGTAGTATATTACATTCCATAATTTGCTTTTTGTAAACGCGTCGTCTGATATGGAACAAGAACATTTACATCCAAACGTCATTGTAAACTTCTAAATAAAGCCAGTTATTTACAATGCTTCTTTAATTTGAAAGGCTTTTTGACACAGACCCAATGAAACAAAGAATTCTCGCTAGCAATTAAAATGCTAGAATGCAGATTGGAATCTTTATTCAACTCTTGTAAGTTGAGCTCCAACTTAAATATCAGATACTCGAGTCTTGACAGCAGTTAACTCTTTTGCTTAGAGCGCATTTCTAGACGATAGTTACCGGTGAATTAGTTGGATCGCTTCCTGCAGCCCAGCAACAACTACGCGGGGAATCTCTTGCACAACCACGACGGAATCTTCCTCCTACGTTGTTCACAGAAGCATAAGGACACTAACAAAATAAAAACGTAGACAGAAGTAATTTTCGTAGACGACATCATTGTCGTAACTCCTTCACGTTGATGATAACATTATATCAAAACAATAACATTATATGGTACAAATAACCTGTAAACTTATTATGTAATATGTGGAAACTTTATTTTTCTTATATTTGTTCATTTTTGAGTTGTTGTTTTTCTAACATTTATCAGCACACTTTAATCTTTATTATTTACTTTTTTGATTTCCCTTACGTAAATTCCTTGCCTGGCGGGGTGCTAGGACAAGGCCTTTGAAACCGTGTGTGTTGCGGGTGATTTTGCCTCGTGTATGTTTTTGTTTGGAGTGTCGCTCTCTGGGGCGAGACTGGCATCCTTAATTTTTTCATGCTTTCATTAAGGGTAAATAAGGCTGAAGAAGCCTAATAAGACTGAAACAGCTGTCCCAGATTTCTAATGTGAAGGTTCAGGTTCAGGGTGCGAAAACTTTTCTTATATTTGAGTTTTCTTATAAACATTTATAAGTCACAATCATACTTCACAAAGTAATTAATCATACGTTTAATGAGCTAAGGCTTGACACTGTTATTTATTCAACTTCACCATCATCTTTCCTTTCTAAAATAAAAGTGGGGCTTCTTAAATTAAAATAATTATTGAGAGTTACCACAACGATAAGCCTTTTTCCAATGTACCCAAAAAATTTCTTCATAAAATTATTTTTTTTTTCCAACAAAACATTCATTGTATTATTTATACAGAAAACGAATAAATTTGTTAATCCATGTTGTATTATTTCGAATCTAATACATATGTAAATTTACATGTTTGTTGATGTTAACCTACCCGTCCAGTAAAATAAAGCTATCTATTGTTAAACAACATAATATTGATAAGTTTATGTCTTTAAAAAAAAAATCTCAACGTTTATTCTAACTTTTTATTTTCAGATAATAATAAAAATAATATTTCTATTATCAAATGTTGCTAATTTATTCCTTTTTGATTCTAACACATTATTAATACATTTCGAAGTATAAATATTGATAAAATATAAAATCAACAATCCTAAACTATTTCTTAAGTTTCTAATTCCTTTCGTTTTATTATAACTCACAAAATTCTAAAGCTTAAAAGTTTGATTGTTAAGTAATGTTAAGAAGCTAGTTTATTGTGATTTATTCCTATGAATGCAGGAATTGTTACGATCGCTGCTCTAAGAGCCTCACCTTTTGAATCCAAACTGGTGTGATTCATCCTTTTTAATATTTAAAATACAGGATTTAGGGAAGTTCCGGATTAAAAAAAGAAAAAAAAAAAAATAGTCATTCAATGTGGAACTGTAGGCATCTGAACAAAGCTCACAGACAGAACTATTGCTTTAAAGTTTAAGCTTGAAAATATCTAATTTTGATCCATTTTGAAGTTTTCATTCAAATCTTCTTGAATGCTCAAAAGCCCGTGATTGCTAAATTTAAAAATCGAAATGTTTAAAGATTTTTTTTTTATTATTTTCTGTTTTCCGTTGTTGAGAATTAATATAAATGCAAACACTTAAGTTCACATGAAATAATTAATGAAAACAAGTTTAACGTCCGTAATTATTCATAAATAGAGAGAAAAATTCACCAACGGACAATATGCCTTCGCACATTGAGCCAACATCAACGGGAATTCTATACAGCTGTTTCATCCTTATTAGGAATCATCAGCAGAATTTACCCTTGATGTTTGGCTCAGTTGCGCGAAAGCTTTACCTAAAAGCATTCTCGATCCCAAGAATGGGCCGCCGAGATAAAAAACAATAAAATAAAAAATGATCCTGAAAGATTCAAAGTGTTAACTCCTTGTTCTTTCACTGAAAGGCACTAAGGAAATTAATAACAAAAAGGCAACATCACAAGTTCAATGAAAACAAGTTTAACGTCCGTAATTATTCATAAATAGAGAGAGAAATTTACCAACGGACAATGAATATGCCTTCGCACATTGAGCCAACATCAACGATGATTCCTAAAAAGGATGAAACAGCTGTTCAGAATTCCCGTTGATCTTGGCTCAATGTGCGAAGGCATATTTATTGTCCGTTGGTGAATTTCTTTCTCTATTTAAGAAATAATTAATTTTAATGAAAACGAAGCACGCGCAAATAACAATAGATTACAAAATCGATGAATACGCATTGTTACACAGTAACAATTCATGGATCTAAAGCTGTTTAGTGATTTTTTTCCCCTTTTTACGATCAAATTTCTCCACTGGGATCAACACGAAAAAAATGCTTAAGTACTAAAAGCTAGACAATCTGCAAACATACATATGTCAAGTTGTAAGAAGATTTATTCTTCAGTTCAAAGTTACTGGGGAAAAAGAGGCACAGATCTGCTGATTTTATTATCTTCATTTTCCAGTAAAAAAACAAAAAACAAAACTGCAATTTAAGTTACAACAACGTAATCCTTACGAAAACACCAATAAGTTTTAATTCAATTGTAAGTGTCTACTTAATTGATTATTCCAACTATTAATAACCAAACTAACAACATCGCAGTAATTTCTGGAAATGTAAATTGAAACTTGTTACCACGAACTCTTCCAATTGTTTTTGTGGCCACTTGTCTCTCGGATATGATTCAGGCGCGTCTCCGTCACGTGACTTAAGTAACTTAATCAGTGAGATTTGTTGACGTCGGCTGCCAAGTTTGATTTTACGATCAATTTTGCGGAGACGCTCTTGTCACGTGACTTTTTTAAGGTCATACGTCATTTTTTTCTTTTCTTTTTTAAGGAAAAGAAACTGGAGGCTCTTTGTCTGATAGAAACTGTGCTAGATGTAAGTGAGTAACTCAATTAGTTTGTTTGCCACCCTCCCTAAAGTCTATGATTTATAAGATCTAATCCCAGTAAATGTCATGTATGTTTCTAATGCGTGTTTATCATCGACTAAAGATCCTTTCAAATATTACAGCTCGTGTCTACAACAATTACACGAGTACGATTTGCCGCTGCGCGTCAGAAATTATTCCTTAACTAAATACTTTTATTTTAAGGAAATACTACGATATTAACAATAATTTTAGATTAAGATTATAATATAAACAAAGCAATAAAAATCAAAAACAGCACAAGACTAAACAATTGCCATTCTGAATCAATTATCGGGGGGAATTGGATTATATATTATATTAAGATTATAATATCTTAGCAAAAAGAAAGTAAACACATAACAACGATGTAAAAAATTAAACTCTAACTTTTCAGTAAAGCGCTTCTGTCATTAGACTTCGTAGAATCTGACTGCGTTGTTAAGAATCTGACTGCATTTTTAAGTGATTCTGTAACAAATCAAACAATATTAATTGACTTTTTTAATAAAATGAATAATTCAATGCATTTATGATGTAAGTATTAAAAACCTATAGTAAATATTACAATAATGTCCCTGTCGATAAAGATAAATTTTGAATGATAATTCAAAAAATGCTGTCCATAGAAAGTTTTGCTTTAAAAGATTTTCCATTTAATTTAATGAAAGAGGTTTTCGAACGCTAATATTACCGACAACGCATGCTTAATCACTAGCAATGGATAGTTAAGTGTAAATCTTCGTATGTCGATATTTCTTTAAACAGTGATGTTTGAGTATATGAATCTGTCATATTCAGCGTTGTCAGTGAAAGGTTTCCCCTTATGTCGCGTCTCGACAACACGGCAATTTCTGATGCCTTCACTTCTCGCTGAAGATTAAGACCTGCTGCTCTGCGATGATTTTCTTCATCCGCCGTATATTAAGCCTATCATTACACGGCTTCAGCTGAATGGCCTCCAATAGGTAACGGAAATGCGCATTAGTGCTGGCAATTGTGCTGCCACCAAGTGAGAAGACGACCAACTATTAACAGCTCGTTCATTTTGCAGACAGTTATTTTTAAGTAGAAACATGGAAAGGGTTGTTCCCAAAAGGAGGTATTCGTCAGAGCCTGAGAAAATCACTTAAAATCGAGCTCTTTCAGTAAGTTAGAGTTCACACAAACTTTGAACAAAATAACCATATCTTTCGAAAAAATTCTTTATTCTGTCAATAAAATATAAACTGAAATAAGAGAAATTTATCAGGACGCATTCACTTTATAAGAAGTTGTGGTCTTAATCTTAACCATCCAATAAAAGAAATCATCTAAGTTACATTATCCAACCAAAAAACGACGTTAGTACAAAGTAATCTCCTGAGGGATTGTGGGCTACCAAATACCTAACCTATTCCTATCAAAATTTAAGCCTACTGGGATATATAGCTTTTGATCTACACCTTCGTAACGCTATAGTGATTTTTTCTGGCCACGATACTTCAATGCTTCAGGGTCAATTTCTACAAAATGAATAGGAAACCTTTTTAAATAAAGTTTTTTCTATCTTTAAAATCGTATTCCCTATTAATAAGTAAGTACGAGTTGTCATGGTTGTTGTATTTTAGCGATGAAGAGTATCTACTACGATTTTCATAAAAAATGTTCGCGTGGCTGTCGATCAAAGAATTAAAAAAGTTATAGTGGATTTTAATTTAGAAAGTAACAGTTCTTAATTGTACGACAAAAACGGACGCGACACAAAACTGAAAATAGAGTTGGGCCTTTCTCCTCTGACAGAGAGCACCTTCGAAAAGATATAATAGTAAGAGAGCGATTATATCTTTATGTCTCCAGAGTGTTATGGGTGAAGGGATATGGAAGGAAAGTCTGGAGTAGATATTTCTATTTGCCGTTAAGGTTTTTGTGTTTTTACTTATTTGGGTTGACAGATTTTAATAAAATTTTCTTTAAAAAGTAAAAAAAAACAAAACACTGACAGAATTATACATAATCGTTTTTTCAATTTTCCAAATAGAAAAACTGCATTTATATTTTTGTCCTTGATGGAGAGGAGGAGACAGTTGGTGTCTGTGAAAATTCATTGAACGTGAATCTTGCTCTTTTATTGTTTAGTTTGATATTAAAGAAAATCCATTGGTTTTTAGCTTTCGACTAATGCTTTCAAATACAATAAGGCCTATTATGAAACCTAGAATAAAATAGGCCTATCTGCGGATGGTTCCCTTATGAATTACTTCAATCTAATTTCAGCTATCTAAGATAATTCGTTTTATAATAATTGTGATTACTACTCTTCTATAGAAATGTTTGTAGGTTGTTTGTTTGTTTTTTTTTGTTTTTTTTTTGATTCCCTAAAGCTTCTTGCCTTTCTGTCCCGTATTTATCGAAATTGTCCCATTTTAATATTTACAAAACTTCTAGAAACATTTATTTCTCAGTTGTTATTTATTCCAGTCAGACGGATATGCATATTAGAATTCGAATTTTAATAATTATGTTCTAAGCCTTTTTGGTTCACTTTTATGTCTATTAAGCCGCGTCATAACACTTATTGTCCGTTTCAGATTTATTTCGCCCATTATTATCCATCTAACAATGATCTACAGATATCTGAGTGGACAATTGACCAATCAACGATCTTTGATAGCTGTATTTGTGCAGATACAAAAATAATGGTTGTAATAGACGAGAGAATTATACACGAAGTCACCAGTGCTCCAAAGGACGTGAATTTATGGCTAGACGATATTAGAACAAGCAACGGCGAATAAAGACAGCTTAATTGTTGACCACTAATCACAGCAACGCAATTGCTTGACAAGCTGGTTGATTGGCACGAACTTATAAAGCCAACACGTACACCACTAACTATTCTATTAGATACGTCGGCTACCAACGAGCAATTAATATTCTAAAGTTCATTTTCCGTTCTTGCAATTCCCATTCTTCTTACTCGCATGGTAAAATTAATGAGCTTCTACGAAAAGAAAACAATAAGATCCTGAAGAAATAAAATGGAAAGTTTTAGGAAACTTATTTTTCTAGGAAAGTAGCGAAATAAAGTTAGCAAAAAAAAAAAATTTACCAACGAAACTTAAAGGGTAAATATGTTTTTGATATAACGGAATTTTAAATAAGTCAATAAAACATGTTTATTTTTTGGTTCAAAATCAAGACTTAACAATTGTTCTTTGTTGCAACTTTGGGTTTGAAATAGATAATGAACCCATTGTAATTAATAGCTCCTCTTTTTTTCATACAATACCTATACGTCAGTAGCACATATAGAAGAAAAGAAAATATTACTCACTGAACGGCTCTTCATCAAAGAAAAAATATTCCTTAAAAACCTAAGGTTTTGAAAAGTTGTAGTTTCAGAGATTAGAAAATCCATGTTGTTTGAGGATTAAAAATCTGATACAATTGAATAAAAATTCCTTTTTATGTATCTCCACGGAAAAAACAAATCGTCTTGTTACTCGTAAGGGCTGAAGAGCTATAGGCCGACAGACGGTTCTTGATGATCCCGAATTTTCGCGATTTCACGTGATTGACGCGAGAATAGCCTCTATCCATGTCTTCTCACAAAATGGCGAGAAAAGAAGGCTTATTACCGGGAAAGAAGCGATTACGAACAAGCCCCGTTACTGATGTAGACGATTTTAACCGATGCCTTATTCGCCGCTGCATCCATCGTCTCTACGCTGAAGGTAAAAATCCAACTTTAACACTTTTTCTCTAGCATTTTCCTAGTGACAGACATTCAAAATACTACATTCCTTGAGACCTGCTGAAGAGGCTAATGGCCAGATCTCGCGTTTTTCGTAATTCTCGTGCAAACGTGATCATCAAGAACCATCTGTCGGCCTATACAAGACCTAGACTTCAGTAAAAAAAGCACGTCGATTCCCAAAAGAAATAGATCTAGCAATACAAATAAATTAAAATAATAAAAGCATTGAATTTAATACGGAATGATCCAGTTTCTAATTCAAAAAGCAACATCTACAAGTCGTGCTAAAACGTTGTAATCAAAAGGATTCAAAAGTACTTATTCTTGAAAGTATAAATTGAGCTGATAATTAATTTCCATACAAACCGAAACAATGAATGGAAGCTGGGATTTAATGTACCATAAGGGCTCGAGTCAGTTTTCTGTGAACACTGTTACATGCTAAATGTAACAATTACATATACAATTTTTCTATTAGGTCACTGCAGCCATGAACAGTGCTAATTAAAATTCAGTGTAAGGATGATATAATAGAAAGAAATCATGTATCAAATTTGAGACAGACTGTATTCTCGCAAATAAAATACGCACGATTTTTAATTTCCCGACTGTAATGAAACCTGAAACATTCTTCGTAACAGGTGCAGAGATGTGAGATTCAAATCACAGAAACTTTGAAAAAAAACACAGCCCTCAGTGTAAAGTAATCATGTTTTTTTACTAGGATTTTTCTGGGAACTTTTTTTCACTCTGCCTGAAAGGTGTAACAATTGACCAATAAACCTGTTAAGACAAGCCTATAAAAGACAGACAGAAACACTTCGTCGACAATAAAACAGCCAGAGAAAGAAACATAAATTTGGGAAGTAATTAGTTTTCTTTTCTTTAACAGCCTGCTTTTATTTCTTCCATCTGTTTTATATGGAACATGGAGTACAGGGAGTACCTGTCTTGTCGGACAGGAACGAACAACTCAGCTAACATCTCCTATGGTTACTTGGTTTTCTTTTTGTTTTAGGTATTTAGTTCCAATTTCGTCTAAATGTTAAACAGAAAATAAGGACTTTTTCCCTGATGTAAACAAAGATACTATTGAGCGTTCAAGTCATATAAAGAATGAATAAAAAAAAAAGCAACTGTCGGTTTACGACGAGTTCCATTCCAAGACACGGTTCGTTAAACGTTTGTTTGTTATGTGTATCTTATGGTTGGTTGGTTGGTGTTTTATGGCGCAAAAGCAGCTGCGGCTAAGCTGCGCCAGTGTATCTTATGTGTATCTTTTACAGTAAGAACCGTATACGTTAGCAGCCATTTTAAATCATTAGAGCCTTATACTAAATATCGAATGGTTTACACAAGACGTTTTATTATAATCTAAGTAAGCGTTGTAATTTATCGTAACGTTAAATAAAACAAGTAAAGAAAGCAAAACAAGATCAACAGATTTCAATTACACATGTTTCAATTTAAATCATATATTTCCATCATATTACTTTACTTTTCAAAAAAAAATGTAATTTTCGAAAAACTATTACGTCTTACAAGTTAGGTACACCCGGTCACTTTATTAGGTACACCCCTGCTGTGCGCACAAATGGTACAGGCAGTGAGGGCAGTGTCATGGTGTGGGGGATGTTTTCCTGGCACACATTGGGTCCATCGATACCTCTGGAGGCACGTCAGGATGCTAGAGCACGTCAGGTACCTAACATCGTAGCTGACCAAGTGGAACCGTACATGTTAACAGTTTGTCCTCATGTAGATGGCTAATTCCAGCAGAATAATGCGCCGGTGAATAAAACCCGCATCACTACGGGATGGGTTGAGGAACATGACGATGACTTTTCCTTCCTGCAGTGGCCCGCTAAGTCCCCGGATCTCAGCCCGATTGAAATTTTTTGGGATGAGCTGGAGCGGGCTGTTCGCTCCAGATCTACACCTCCATCAAATCTTCAGGAACTGCGTGACACGAGTGTGACTCATGTCTGCGTGGTACACAATACCTCAACAACGTTTTCAGCATCCTGTGGAATCCATGCCTCGACGAATTCAGGTTGGTTTGAGAGCTAAAGGAGGCCCAACACGCTACTTGGTAGGTTTACCTGACAAAGTGGCCGGTATTATATTTATTGTATAAACTTTAAAATTCTTAATTCTTTTCCTTAATGTTTTTACAATTTTTGTAAATAATTTGTAACTAGTAAATTACAATGTACAATCCTATTCAACAACCCACAATATTTTTCCTAAATTTTTAATTATTTTAAATTTACTGCAATATTTCACTTTTTTTTAATTTATCTTTAACTGTTCTCAATCATTTAAACTTATAATTTCATTTACTTATCTTTTTCTAGGCCTTTGTAGAGAAGCATTTTTAATAATAGTTAGAGTTTCTCTAATTGATTAAAAACCTTCGAGATTTTTATATTTTTTTAAACCATAATTCCTTTTGATTTTTTTTCTGTTAATGCAGGATTATCTCTCATGTTACGTTAACTATAAATATTTTTTGTAGAGTGATAATTCATCTACGATTATTAATAATTTCCATAATAATCTCTCTCTCTCTGGTGTAAACTGTCTTTACGACAGGTTTCAATTGGACGTTCTCCATTTTCTTCTATCCTGTGCATCTTTCTTCAAATGTTCATACTTTCTTCCCCTTTTAACATCATCCAGCATTCCAATCCTTCTTCTTCCTCTTCCTCTCTTTCCTTCTACTTTTCCTTCTATTATTCTTTGTTGTAGGCAATTTCTTCGTAGCACATGTCCTAACCAAGATGTTTTTCTCTTGCGTATGGTTTCTAACAATTTCCTTTTTTCACCTATTCTTGTTAAAACGTCCTCATTCCTTAATCTATCCGACCATTTCACTTTTAACATTCTTCTCCAGAGCCACATTTCAAAACTTTCTAGAAATCTTTCTTCCTTTTTTTTAATAGTCCATGATTCACTACCATATAACATCACACTCCATACAAAACATTTAGCAAACCTTTTCCTTAATTCTATTGAAATGCCTTGTGCTGTCAACAGTGCTTTTACCTTTTCAAATGCTCCTTTACCCATTGCTATTCTACTTCTTATTTCTTCGGTACAACTTCCATCCCATCTCACCAGACTTCCCAAATATTTAAAAGCCTTTACTTGCTGTATAATCTTTCCCTCTAAGGAGATATTCACACTACCTTCTTGCCTGCTTATTCTCATCACCTTGGTTTTTCCCACATTTAAGTTCATTCCAAAGTCTTTCCCAACTGTTACTATACTGTCCATCATTTTCTGTAACTCTTCTTCTGATTCTGCCAACACTGCTTGATCATCTGCATATTTAATGGTTTTCAATCTCTCTCCTCCTATCACAACACCTCTTGCTTCCTCTAAAGCTTTCGCAGTGAGTTGTTCTGCGTATACATTAAAAAGCACTGGGGAAAGACAACACCCTTGTCTAACTCCTCTTCCAATACCCATCTCTTCAGTTTCATCATCTCCTACTTTTACAGTCACCGCCTGCCTACAATACATCTCCTTTATTAGTCTTCTATCCTTCCAATCAATGCCAATTTCTTTTAAAATCCTCAGTAGTATATACCAATTAACCTTATCGAATGCCTTTTCCCAATCAATAAAACAAACAAATAAGTCTTTATTCACTTCTAACATTCTTTCTCCCATCATTCTCAAACATCCTATGGCATCTCTAGTTCCTTTTCCTTTTCTAAAACCGAATTGATCTTCTCCCAAATTTTCCTCAATCTTCCTTTCAATTCTTTTCAATATAATCCTTGTTATTGCTTTTGTAGTATGGCATATAAAACTAACTGTCCTGTAATCTTTAGAATCTTTGGCATTACATTTCTTTGGTAACGGAACCAAAATAGTTTTAAGCAGTTCTTCAGGCCAAATACCTGTATCATATATCATATTGATCAAATTTGTCAATCTACTTATTGTATCTTTTCCCAAGTTCTTTAGAGCCTCAGATGGTATTCTGTCGCATCCCATCGCTTTCCTTTCCTTGAGGTCTTTTATTGCTTTTTCCACCTCCTCCCTCAATATCTTTGGTCCTCTATTCATTTCTTCACATTCCCTTTCATCTTCCAGATCTATTTCAGAATGTCCAGCTTTACTATCATACAACACTTCCACATACTCCTTCCATATATTTTTGTGTTCTTCAACACTTGTTGTTATTTTCCCATATTTATTTAACATACCTTGCTTACTTATTTTCTTTGTCTCATTCTTTGTTAATTCTTTAACTATTTTGTACATTTCTTCCAATCTTCCTTGTTTTTCTAAAATTTCCACCTCCTCACAATGTTTCTCCATCCATTCCTTTCTTGCCTGATCAGTTAATCTTCTTAGTTCATTGTTGAGTTTTTTATATTTCGTTTGTCCTTCTTCAGTGTTTACATTCTTCCATCTTCTCCTTTCATCCATTTTCTCTAACATGCTCTGAGTAATCCATTTCTTCCTGTTCTTAGCCTTTTGTGCCACTCCAACCTCTTCTTCTAAAGCTTTCTGAATTGCATCTCTAATATTATTCCATTCTTCTGTTACTACCTCACTCTGTCTTATATTTGCCAATTCTTCCTCAACATATTTTGAATACGCTTCATTTTTTCCTTTCTTCAATTTTAATATATCCCAATTCCTTAACAATTTTCCTTTTTTTGTAATATGCTTCAGCCGTGTTCTTATTTCTGTTACCAGAAGATTATGGTCTGAATCAGCGTCCGCTCCTGGATATGTTTTTGCCATTTTAACATTGTTTTTAAATCTTTGGTTCACAATTACAAAATCATAATATAATAATAATAATATAATAATATATCTGTGAAAATGGCTTCAATTTCGCCATACTGTTCTTTCCGATGATTTTCTCAGAGTTCTCACATTTCCATATTAACATTTTCATATAAAGGATTAATACTCAAGGATTTGAAATGCTTTTATCTTCTACGTTCTATTTATTACTCTCTTAAAATTTCCGGTTTTGTGGTTCACGGAAAAATGTTGCAACGGGGTTTTTTTTTTTATGGCTGGATAATGTTCTAGCGGAAATTTTTTGGTTGGATGTTTGGAGTTAATAATAAAAACTAAATCTGAAGGATTCGCATTTAAAAAAAAAAAAGAAAAGAAATTTTTAACTACTGATTTAACACTAAATTTATGTATTTTTTCCAAAACCCGTTACTGTGCCAAATTCACTGCTTTTGCATCCAATATTTCACCTGGGGATTTATGTCCAAAGCAAAATAGTAAACTACAATCCCAGCCCACTATCTTAACCTGTTGCAAGAAGCGCCCGTCTCCATTTCTTATTTTGTCTTCGTCTAAAAATAAGTGTACGCCCATATATCCTCAAGAAAACGCACGAGGATCTTTCTGGCCTTCATCTAAGATACCAGTCTAATCCCAATTTATGAGCAAAATCTTCAACATCAAATAAACGGAACTCAAAGTAAATCAATAATTTATCAGCAAATATCAAATAAATTTGTCAGAGCTTTCTTAGGATGAAAAAACTTTTGCTTTTTTTTTTTTCCTTCCATTACAAAATGCTCTGAGTTTCATTTTGAGTTCAGGAATATTAAAATGCAAATATTAAAGCACAAATAAGACTTTTATAAGAAATAATGGAATAACAAATTTAAATAAAAAAGACAAATTTAAAAGATAATTGAGGTGGCAGCTTCGCGCTGAATCTCTAACGAATTAAGTCGAAGCAACTAAGGAAATTGGCTTTATATTTATTAACTCATTTCAATAAAAAAAACAAGGCATACTTTTTACAATTTACATCGTATTACTGATGTTTCATGCCTACTAGATATCATCAGCTCGATATCACATTGTGAAAGCCAACAAGTATTCAACAGCTTAACAATTACATAAGATAGTGTTGATATTAATATGCATCAAAATCTATTCTTAATATCAGTTTTACATAAAATTTATATCATTTTTCATCATTTTTTTATTGTCTACAAAGTACTCTGTAATGTGCCTTACACCAGGTGTGGCAGAACTTTTACATGTGTCCACGGTTTTTTTTTATTTAATTTTGTCCTTCTAGACGACCCCTGCATAGGTGAGATTTATATTTTTTTACACAGGTTTTTATTGTTACATACACATTCTATTACAAAACACTTAAATAAAAAAACACAGGAATTTAATAATATTTATTGATGCGTAATACTTAGTTTTTAAACTGTTACTTCCGTAATAGTTTTAATAAACTCAAAGTATACATAATATAGTAGACTCCATCTTAACCGGACTTCGTGTAACAGGATCTCCGCTTTAACCGGCCGAATTCTTTTTATCTTTAAAATGTAAAAAAATAGTTAAAAATAAAAAAAAAAAAATTTTCGTTATTTAGAATCAGTATCCCACGTATTTCAGATACAACATATCCAATACAGTTGCAAGGGGTGAAAAGAAAGGTGATTTTGGATGTCGGATGAAGACATCGTCGGCGCCGTCACAGATGCGGTTCAAGACGATGATGATAGCGACGACATCGTTGAAAATACCACATCCCTCATATCTCATACGGAAGGAATGAAAGCTTTAGAAGCGGCATTATGCTATGTGGAGCAGCAGTCATCAACTTCCCTCATTGATGTGATGCTGATAAAAAAAAAGGCGAAACTAAGCGGCAAGTTGCCGAACTTCTAGGCTTCAACAAAAAAAAGGTTACTCGTTTTTTTAATGGTATGTAACTTATAATACTTTAATACATTGAATAAAATGACGCAACATTTTAATTTGTATTTATTTATAAGACAAATACATCCGAACTTTAATTTATTTCACTTCTCCGGTTTAACCGTATACTGATATACGGAAATATTATATAAAATATCACAGAAAAACAATGACGATACTGAACACCGCCATTAAGCACGTTGGAAATCTTTGTAGATTGGGGAAGGAATTTCCTAAGCCTGTGGGAGCCAGAATGGAAAGGACATCTTGGAATGAGCGGTGGGCATGTGGTTTTCTGCCCCATCCCATATTACTGTAACAGAACCTGAAACAACTGATTGTCAAACAGATCTGTGGAAATTTCCTCTGCGAGTTAAAAATGACATTAGAATTGCAAAAACGTTGAATAGCAGGAGCTGTAACAAAACGACCAGGAGCTTAAAATTAGAGGATGCCACTGCACAATCTTTAAATTTACAGTGATAAGCCTAGGGAACGGAGAAAGAGTCAATAGATCCAGAAAGATATGGTTTATATGAGAGGACATCAACCTTTTGGATGTTAAAGGATAGGAAAGAGCAAGAGGAGACACCAAAAACTTGTTGTGGAGGTCAAAGCACTTCAAGGTCACTATGTATGAACTGCAGAAATATTTAATAAAAAATACTGATCCGAAATTTCTTTCTCCTTGACTCCAATCCAGCATTATAAATTAGGATTTAAATTCTTAAATTTATTTACTCATCATTAATATTAAACTTAAATTTGAATCCAGTGGACTATCCGTTTATTCTTTGTAAACAATTATTAATCTCGAAAATTTTTTATTTATGTTTTACTTTTAATTGTGATGTAAAAAGGAGCTCAGAGAACATGTTTCCGCGAGCAGCAAATTACGTGTCAAAGAACAGCGATTTGGCCACCACTGTATTATATTGTACTGAAAACCAAACTTTTCCCAATAATTTAGTTTGGTTTGTCGAAACCAAATCTTTGTATAATATCGCTATTTTTCAATCTAATAAGAGAATATAGTAAATATTTTTATATGAATGTAAACATTTATGAATGAATATTTATAACGTAATATGAATATTTATATGAATATTTGTAATGTAAAACTAGTTATCAGAAAACTTCGAACTTCATTGATTAAATAATACCAACATCTGGATAACTCTCAACCAAAAACTTTTTAATCATTCATGATGTTTCGTTAACCAAAAACTTTTTAATCATTCATGATATTTCGTTTCTTCTAATCGGAGAAACTTCTTCATCTGACTTATGATAGGGATGTAAATATATCCTCTATCAGTAGAATTCATTACAAAAGGAATCATACAGACGACATTTTTTTTTTGGTGACACATAATAAGTGATCACAAAAACAACGCTTTAGTTTAAAATTCATGAAATACAATAAGTAATTAAAATAAACAATAATTTTGTTTGTACAATAACTGATTATAAAAACAATAATATTTGTTTTAAATTCGTGAAATACAATAATTAATAAGAATAATCAATATTTTTGAATAATAATACAATAGCTTTGTTTGTTTATAATGAGAAAAAGGAGTTCTACAAGAACATTTTTGTGTTTTCTAAACATTTTTTAAATTTATTAACAGTAAGGGTAAAACTACTGACTTTAAAGAATCTATCCTCATTATAAACAAACAAAGCTATTGTGTTATTATTCAAAAGTATTGATTATTATTATTCAATAGAAACGAAATATCATGAATGATTAAAAAGTTTTTGGTTGAGAGTTATCCAGATGTTGGTATTACGAAAACTGTAGATTGTATTTTTAAAAGTATTATTTCTTTTCTTAATTTCGTAATAATATTTCGAATTTACTTTGAATTTCCACCAATCACAGGCCAAGAATTTCTTTTAGTGCTACAAAAGCGGAAGGATATAAGATTTCATTTTCACATAACTCAACCTGCCGTGTTAATGTGGAATAAAGAATAGTGTTTATCAAACACATTCACCCACTTCCCGAACCTAAATAAGGATATTACGTAAGAAAGGCTTTTGTAATAACATTTAAAATATGTTACACTTCTTTAAACAAATTCTCGCTTAGAAAATAACTCATAAATTTAAGGCCCTTGCTTTTATCAGACGAGTGCCCTTATTTATATATTATTTAAAAAAAAAAAAAAGGATGGTAAACATGTTATTCCTTGCCAGAAATATATTTTAGGAAAAACGAAGACGACAGGGGAAAAGTTAACATAATTTCTTCTTCAGAAACATACTTTTTTTCTTTTATCATATTAATTACGGCAGATGTAAACACACCGCAAAGAGTCTGTGACATAAATGGCATTTTCATTTTAAGAATTTCGCTCCGCGTTTCCCAAAAACAAAACTTTGTGCTAGAGATTTATTAACACTGCTTCAACGCCAAAAACAGCTTCAACGACCTAAGCCTTAGCGCTTTTTGCTCAGGATTCTTTTTTTTTTTTCCGTAATGGCGGCTGGCGTTCGAGTATTATGTCACGTACTCGTTGCTGCGAAGATGTCAACGATCTGAAAAATCTAATACACTAAAGTTACAGGTTTTTTAAATGCACATTGAATCATTAAGATTAGAATATAAGATTACAACGAATTAATACCATTAAGCTGTATTTATCTTCATCTTATTAGATTCTGCACTCTAGCTACTAATAATTTCAAATCTTAAGCAGTTCATGTAAATCTTTAAAAGTTCTACAAATCAGAGCTAATTAATCCGAGTTCAAAATTTTAATCTTTTTAAGAGTGTTTTCTTGCATCGGGAAAGTTCCAATCAAATTAAAATAAAAGTTTTATCTGAGTTTTCTTCGTCTCGAGACTTTCTACACCCAAACAAACCCTCTTTCTTTCAAATAACGGATTAGACTTAGATGACGAGTCCATAGATGAAGAATACCTTAGTAGTGGTTCCATTTCAGGACATGAAACATCATAAACTGGCACTATTTATGTCGCATTCATCTTTACAAGAAGGAAACACATTCTGGGAATTTACTTCTAGATTTTTAGGTCTATTACACTGGATTCCTCCTCCTCCTGCTATCAGTAATCTTGACCACGAACATGGAACGATTTTTGTTATCGATTCTAATTCCTACCTCAGCTTCTTTAGTCCTTTTGTCTTCATATTTTTGTGGAAAGTGTTCACAAACCAGGATAAGTCTTCTCATAGGCTTTAGGCTTAAGCCCACTGCACATGGATCCGAAAATCGGATGGTCGGATCCACGAATCGGACGTATTCTCTTTCACATGGCCACGAAACTCTCTCTGACGTTGTCTATACGACAGATAACATTCAAATCGTTCGTATAGGCGGCGTTTCGTGACCATGCTCGTTTTCTCCGTCAAGTTTCCGTGAAATAGCCTCTTCTGACTTATTTTACTGCTGTCTATCTTTTTTTCCCCAGATATTTAAACTTGATAAGACGATTTAGAAACATTATAACGGAGACTTTAAGCTTCTGAACTCATTAACGAAGACATTTCTTAAAATTCAAGTCGATCATCAATCAAATGTCGATATCTTCTATAGCTGACTAACTGACCAAGTTATAATTATTTAATTGTCTCATCCTCACGAACGAATTGTCGCGCGTGAGCTTACAGAATGAGGGCTTATCAGATTATAACACACTGCAACGAAATTAAACAACTTATTTCTTTAAAATAAAAGCTCTTTTCTTTATTTCACAAAAAAATTTAAGGCTAAAATTAAAATTAGATACAAAACTATTTACAACGCAAATTTGGTACACAAGCTTTTAAATTTTTAAATTCTCGCCATCTCGAACTTCGATATCTCGCAAACCTTAATATGTAGAAAAATTAATTTTCCCCTTGATATTACATATTCATCTAATGTTAATTTTAATTCTTATGTCGAAGAGTTTTCACTCAAAACCTTGCTATTTCGAATATTTTTCCAAGTAAAAAAGGAATTTTCTGGAAAAATCGCCGTTCAGTTTTGTCGAAGCAAATAGAGGTATTTTTTAAGAAATTCCAGCAATATAAGTTCATTGTATTTTACTAATTCTTTTCAATTTAATGTAATTTTTTTCGACTACGTTTAAAAATTAAAATTATCATTACTGTATTTAGACTTACTGTTAATTATCATAACATATTTATACTTATTCTCATCTATCAAGACTCTAATTTTTAGAATATTATTCCGTATCTTGTGTTTTTACGTGAATTTTTATGTTTTGATATCTTGTTATCTCGAATTTTTTTTTTAGCGTTCCTTCGACTTCGAGATATCGAGAGTCTACTGTATCTATAAAGTAACACAACAGAAAAGAATGAATATTTGTAAATAAATGAATAAATTTGGACTAAATACTAAATTAAAACCTAAATATCTAAATTTGAACATCTTGATAACAAAGCCTAAACTAGAAAAGATCAAGATGGTTCAGCAACAATGAAGTATTTTTTTTCGTCCCTAACTTTTTATCTACAGGTCCGATGTGTGTCAAATTTAGAAGCTACTCCAATTGCTCTATTATTCTTAGAAGATTTGTGCATGGGAATTTTGATTTAAAACGATTAAATATTTTCTTGTTTTAAACCTTTTTTCTCCGATCTTTACTGGCTGATATCTTAACTTAATCTGTAATCTAACTCTTTGCCTTATTATTATCTGTTTGCATTATTAGATATAAGAGGCTATATTTTCAAATTGTTTTTTGTTCGATTTTGAATCTCTTGACTGACTTCTTTTTGTTCCTTTCAACTGATCAATCTTTTCCAATATTCTCCAGTTTTTGTTTTTTTTTGTTTCCGCTTCTCTAAGCTTTTCTTCGAGTCGAGATAACTTTTTTTTTCCATAAAATTCCTTTTCTTCAATTTCGTTCTAAATTAGAGCAGTTTGTTATATAAGCGAGGGTTTTTTTCCTAATAAAGGATTCCAAAACAGATACGAAGATAAATATCACTTATGAACTAAAGTTTGCAATATATCAATGAATTGCTCACTGCTGGTACATGAATTTTCTCACTAATTTCTCATTGGTGTTTTTCATTATGTATTTTTTTCTTTGAGGCAACACTGCGCTTCCGATGTATTGTTCATACTAGCCTCAGTATGGAGACCTTGTTATTTACTGTAACTTCTCCTGGCTGATGATCGCCAATGAGCGCGAAACAGCTGCTCCAGGATGTCACTTGCAAATAATTTGGTCTCATCCATTGTTATTAGTAATTAAAGTTTAGTTCACCTAAAATAGTCAATTCCATAAAACAATTGTTTTTTAACAACGGATAAATCCTTCACAAATGTATTCAATGGCTAAAGTTGTTTAATAGAATAAACATGAAATACACTATATTAAGTAATATTAATCCCATCCAAAACACTTCGTGTAAAATAAGTTGCCAAGACTCACATGCTCATAATGCTTTCACTGTTAAAAAGATATGAGATCTCATGTAGAGCCAAGCCCCTAACTCTACCAGGCCTAACTCTACAAGCCCTAACTCTAAAAACCCTATATCTTGGTCAAAAAGTATGGCTTGGCCGTTTCGTGGCTGTCACACAGACAATCCCATGGAGTTATGTAAAGGATATGGAGTATGCCAAGGCACACTTTTTGACCAAGATAGTAGGGTTTTTAGAGTTAGGCATATATAGTGAGGGGCTTGGCACTATATGAAATCTGATAACTTTTTAACAGTGAAAGCGTTATGAGCATCTTGGCAACGTATTTTACATGAAATGTTTTGGGTGAGATGAAATAGTTCCATGAAATGGCCAAGCCATACTTTTTGACCAAGATATAGGGTTTTTAGAGTTAGGCTTTGTAGGGTTAGGCCTCGTAGAGTTAGGGGCTTGGCTCTACATGAGATCTCATATCTTTTTAACAGTGAAAGCATTATGAGCATGTGAGTCTTGGCAACTTATTTTACACGAAGTGTTTTGGGTGGGATTTCATTTCTTTTTGTAGGATGAGATCTGATAACTTTTTAACAGTGAAAGCGTTATGAGCATGCAAGTCTTGGCAACCCCTTATTTTACATGAAATGTTTTGGGTGGGATTTCATTTCTTTTTGTAAGATGAGATCTGATAACTTTTTAACAGTGAAAGCGTTATGAGCATGTGAGTCTTGGCAACTTATTTTACATGAAATGTTTTGGGTGGGATTATCTATTACAACTAAATTTAGTTTTAAGATTATTTAGAAAATGGATTTTTTTTCAATACCCTGCTTTTCTGTTTTTCTATTGGTCAACTTGTATATACAAGCTGTTTGCACTTTTGTAAGAAATCACATTATTACACAGTATTATTTAGGCCGAAGCATTGAGGGTACGACGTATTTCAGATCTTAATAAAATCCAAAGTATAAAAGCTAGATAAATGAAACTTAGCGTATTTCATTAGTATGGTAACTGCATCTTATCCTGAAAATTTGAGCTCTCTAGTATTATCCAGACCGAAGCTATGAGGGTTCGATAATACATAACCAGACCCCCCCTTTATGAGGGGTTGGAGGGTGAAAGTTACGGATTTCATAATTTTTTTGTTGTTTGTGTGCTAATCCTAACCTGCATACCAAATTTCAGCTTTCTAGGACTTCAGGAAGTACCCTAGAAGTTTTGATGATCATGAGTCAGTCAGTCAGTGAGTGAGTCAGTGACGGAATCGACGTATTTTAGGTATTAATAAAATCCAAAGTATAAAAGCTAAATGAATGAAACTTAGCGTATTTCATTAGTCTGCTAACTGCATCTTATCCTGAAAATTTGAGCTCTCTAGTATTATCCAGGCCGAAGCTATGAGGGTTCGAAAATACGACGAAACACTTCCAGAAAAGGTACGTAGTGCCCTTCCTGCCTTCGGCACGTTTTGGCGGGGGCACTACCGTGCCCCCAGATTTGTACAATTAAAAGTTCCTAAAGAACTTGAGATCTACTGCTCTTAAAATTTTGTTCTTTTTTTTTGTTATTATTTTTTTTTTTTTTTGTTAACTGTGAAAATGAAATATCGACGTTGATGTTATAACTTATAATATTTATTAAATATAAACAATTGGAAATCCCAGTTCAGGAAAAAAATAATAAATCCTCATTATTTATTTAAGTTTCTTAAATCTGATTAATTTTAATCATATATCGAAGCGCGCGGAAATACGTGGATTACTAAAAGGGTTAAATTGAATTGTTAAGAATTAATTCGTTTCTAACGTTTGTCTGTGGGAAGTTATACCATCTTCACGCTCTTATACTTTGAAAGCGCACACGTATAATAAAAGTTAAAACATAAAAGTTCGATCTGTTCATAAATTTTCATGCCAAGTTTCAAGGAGATGGAACGAGCGGTTCAAAGGGTTCAGAGGGTTGGCAGGAGTCAACTAAACTTAGACTAAAACAATACAGAATACTCGGAATTCTCTCTCTCTTTATTGATATATATAGTTTGCGCCAAAACAAACGATACTGAAATATTTGTGCACAAAAAAGGTTTATATGACATACAGAATGCAAACAGTAGAGGAAGCTTGCGATACGTGGAAGTCAATTTCAACTTATTCTGGGTCATAGTATGTGTTCGATATGCTGTTTGGTGCGACTGTAACACCTGCTCGACTGCCCTTTCTCGATTCCCATTTGTTGTCATTGTAACTGGACGTCCGGTGCAGCCTTTGTCGTGTCAAAACGCTGCACGTCGAACGAAATTTTTGAATGACGGCTAACATAACCATGTTTGTGGGTGGTGGCTTTTGAAATCTTTCTCGAAATGCATTTCCAACATTTAGCAAACTTCGTCAATTTGAACGTCCAATTACTTTCGAACGCCGTTAGATTGCTTTTAGACAATTCTTCCTCAAATCTAAGGCCGGGGTATAACTTTGCCGAAGGAATACCCACACTTACAACACTTCGTATTTATACGTATTTATCTGCATATCTATAAAGCACAGTCTGTTTGTCGGGTCATTCGTTTGGTTGTATATTTGTTTGTTCTCATTACATTCAAAGCCAGGTTCATTTGTTATTTCTTTTTCTAATATATAGAAAGAAAACTGACCTTCATCTAGTAAAATATATTTTTGTTATTGCTTTCTTTTTTCATGAATCTTTCTTCGTAATAATCCTAATGCGTTTTTGTTTTTTTCTTCTTTCTTTCTCCTCGTATTTCCTCGATGTGCTTTTATTATCCTTCCCTTTCGTTCTAAGTTTCTTAACCTAAAAATAAAAACCGATAAGGAGCTATAAACAAGCTTTTATTTTTCAACGTCGTATTTTATACTTTTGTTTTATCTTTTTTCTTTTTCCTTCTTGTTGCAAATTCGTAAAACCCATCAACCAAATTCCGATATTAAAACACACACTTTTATCTGTAAACACTGTTCAAACTTTGTTCGTTTCATTTGGAAAAACTACGCTCTCATTCCATTTACTTCGTATTTCAAAATATGAATCTTCTTCGTCGTTTCATTAGCTTCTTCCATTACCGTATTTTTCTATCTATAAGCTGCAGAAGATAAAAATGCCTCGAAAAATTTCTGATGTAACACAATCTCATCTCTGCATAGCATGAATCTAACTTTGTACATAGATTATTCCCCTGCTGCCGCCAAAGAAAATATATTCCCTATTAAAACTTATGATTGCACACAGTTTTCTCCCATAAATATAAATATCAAAGTTAAACCAATAGTAATACATATTTACTGTAATAGTATTCAAACAATGATGGAGAATGATGGTCCACCAAAAAGTTAAATTCCTGAGATAGTGCAAATATAATAAAGAGGATGGTTTAGCCAAACCGTGTGGCCAATCAAGAATGCAAAGAAAAATAATAATGCAAAAATAGCTTGTTTTGTTTTATTTTTTTTTAATTTTTATAGCTTTTCGGCCGGTGTTTAAGGATTACAA
This sequence comes from Thereuonema tuberculata, assembly GCA_023159025.1. Lineage (NCBI taxonomy): Eukaryota > Metazoa > Arthropoda > Chilopoda > Scutigeromorpha > Scutigeridae > Thereuonema > Thereuonema tuberculata. The sequence goes on along the minus strand of JAFIDM010004315.1, from coordinate 53,321,815 downwards.
TGCTCTAATTATATTGGATACGTATTCATATCTAATTCCAAAGCGTGGCAACTTTCTAGCGTTTATTTACTATTATAATGTATATAACTATACTGTATTACAATTGAGTCCCACTAATCCGGACCCCGCTAGTCCGGACATCTGGTTAATCCGGACGGAATTTAAAAAAAAAACAGAATTTTTTGAAAGAGAAAAAAAACTCTCAGAAAAAGCTATGTTGTTTATAGACAATACACTGTGCCACCCTCCTGAAAAAGAATTGCGAAAGGGGGACATTTTTGTGAAATTTGCCCCCGAACGTCACTGCTTTGATTCAACCAATGGACCTACATTTGATAATTCTACATCAGTTCGTAAGTTAAAAACTTAGGTCTATGTATACAGTACATAATATTAAAACTAAAAGTAAGCTGTAGAGAAAGAAAAAACGCTGATTTTTTTTTTTAGTTTTACCCATCTAAAACTTGTGTTTTAAGGCAAATTCCGTTTAATCCGGACTTTCGATGATTCGGTCAGGTTCCTGTCCCATTTAGTCCGGATTAACGGGACTCGACGGGATTAGTCCTGAACTGACTAATCGACTAATTGCTGGTTTCCATGAAATGTTTCAAAACACCCCGTTCTTGCACCTCTGTACTTTTCCATTATCTCCTTCCCAAAACCCTTGTACTCGAGATATCCGAGAACGATTTAAACGTCAGGAAGGTCTGCCGTAAACTCGCAGACCAGATACGACAACCCCGCTGCTCTGATCCTCATCATATACAGCCTCGCTTTAATCTATTAAAATTATTTTTTATTTGGTCCAATGGATTACGTTCTAGCATATGTTAGGATATGGAATTACAGCCAATCCCAACCTCGCAAAATCGACTGAAGAAAATTAAGTTAAATACATTTTCAGAGTTTCTTGTCACACAGAATTGGATAGATTAATTTTATCAGATGAGAAGGACAAGTTCTAAGACAATTTTCATGTTAATAAATAACATTGTCGAAGCGACGCCTTGCGACGTTAACAACTTCGACTTGTTATCGTCACAAGCCCACATAAGATGTATTTTATGCTTTCGATACGTGCCCTGCTGCATGGTTCATGAAAATCTAATGGGGTCGATTTGTTTTGTGTGGAAGGAGGGACATGGCTCGCCTCCCCCTAAGATTTCGAAACACAGCAGCTGGATGTTTGAAACATTTATAAAAGGGATCTCTAATTTGAACCCTATGTCTCCTATAGAGGAGCAAATCTTATATACGAAGTCTAAAACTGCTTTCGTTCAGCTCAAGTGACAACTTAGGCAAACAATGATGTTGCAGTGGATGAAAAAAAGTAAATTGCATTTCTTACAGTCCAAACTTAAGTTCCTTTAAGTTCTCCAATCAGAATTATGAATCTTACATGAGGTTTCTTGATTATTGAGATTATTTCGTCAAATGATTCAACTGTTGTAAGACATCTCTATCTGACTAGATCATTTACTTTTCTCATTTTCTCTTAGACCTTTGCCCTTAATATCATCATCATCATGATGTGCGATCTTCGTAGATACGAAGTTACGCGGTCTACGGAACCTAGTGACCCCCGAAGGGCGAACCCCTAGGAGAAGCCGTAGATAAACTAGGGAACAGATACTGGGGGTGGTTTCCCGTTGCCTTCCCCCAGGACGCCATTAAGGAATGACGTCCGATCAGAGAGAAAGTGAAGAAGAGGCTGGACAACACAGGAAAGGAAATTGAAACAGCCATGCCCCTGCCGGGATTCGAACCCAGGAACTGGCGCACTGGACGCCACGGCTGGCCGCCGCCGAGACCGCACGACCACGCCAGCACGGCTTTGCCCTTAATAGGGTATTTTATAATTAATTTGATTCTTAAAATATTCCGTATAAAAACTAATTAATGTTCAATTAAAATGATTTGATTTTCAGTGTCCTTAGATACAAAAGAATCAGCCAATGACGATTTGGGATTTGAGGCAATTTCAAACTGTGGTAGTCAAGTGGTGAAACCTCGAAACAGCTATTTCCGGTGCTCGAGCTACAAAACAAATGCATCTTAGTCTACAAAACAAAATCGAGCTGCTTCAGAAACAAATGAAAAAAAAAAGCATAACAATGATTGAACAAATCTCAGTAAGAATTTCTTTTTTTTTTTTTCAAAATAGATAGAACAAGATTCAGTTGATGATCAGAAGACCGTCACTAGCGCTCCAGGCGGTTAATTTGGGAAGAAACATCTTAAAAATTCCTTACCGAGTTGCTACGCTACAGCCAATTTACTTGTTGCCGCGACAGAAGATAAAGAAAAGCCTTTGGGTATCCTCGCTACGATTAAGCTCTACTAAAAAAAAAGGAAATCTTTATATTGAATCAAAACACTTTAACAAATGTTCACGGAAGTATGCAACAAATTGGCGTTTTCTTTCTAAAATTACAAAACTTATTTTTGGAAATTGTTCTGTTTACATGGCAACCAACAAAACGCTGCAGAACGTTGAAGATGTTGCTTAACGAAGGTATTTTCTTTTCAAAAATGGTTAAAAGATGTTTAAAACATTGTTTGCTTTATTCTGGAATTTTGAGGGAGCCCAATTTCTTAAAAAAAGCTGACTTTGTTTCTTTATGAAGTGGAGTTCATAAAAGAATGCAATAATTTTACGTGTACTGTAGTAACTGTTCAACACAATTAAATACACCTGTTTAAATGCAAAAATGTTTATACAACTAAAATAAATCAATACATAGCAACTTGTTTCTCCGTCGAGAGACGGTATTCTCAAGCAAGTGAGTTCATAAAACCCGGTTGACTCTCAAATCAAACGGAAAACAAAATAAAAAAGGAGATTTGAGGAAAAAAGAAACGATTTATTTTCTTTTTCTTCCAATGTTTTTTTGCCTGTCTGTAGATTAATATTTCTTTTTTATGTATTCAATAGTTTATTTATCTGTATCCTATCTTAGTCTACAAAACAAAATCGAGAAATCCCTAAAAAAATTGAAACTAACTTTCCGTAAATTGATTACTTTTTACACTAATCGAGAGGCCGCCATCTTTTTTTTTATTTTTTATTTCAATTTTTGAGAAACTTTTCGTAACAGAAATGAAAAAGATTTAAAAAAAAAAAAAACGCACCTGTATTCAGAATTACATCTCTAGCTTAAGAATAGGTATTCAGGACCTCAGGGTTTCTTCTTGCTGCCATATTGAATTGTAGGATTGGAAAATTTGCCACGGTAATGCAAAGTCTTTAAATACGAATGCCAAATTTCAAGATTTATCCAGCGATACAAATGTCATTAGATAAGCCATTTTTTGTTTTTTCCCCTGGGCGAGAGATCAAAATGCCCGTCTCTTGGATCCACGGTCTATCTTCCAAACAAAACAAGGTAATTAAGGCTTTTAGACAGTGTTAAAAGCAAAGCGGCCCATAATGTGCACAACTGTATAAACAAAATAATTAAAAGCAAGAGCATATAAATGCAAGACCGTTCCTTTATGTTTTACATAAAAGATGTAACCTAGGGGCCGCTAATACAATGCTTAGTGCATCATTTGAATATGTTAAAGAATTTAGGAAACAATACGTTTGTAAATATTAACAATGACGTCCTGTTGGCAATTGTTAGTATTGTTATGTATGAAGCATCAGTATTATTACTGTGTTAACTGTTATCATTGCTATGGAAAACGTTAATTTGGGGGTCAGGGAAAGGTCCTACAGGTCTGATTTTCTTTTACGTTGTCAACTACTTTTGGATACTGAACACAATGGTGAAGGTTTCATTCTAATATCTCTAACCGTTTGGCCGCTATAGAGTGTGACATACAGTGTGACAGACAGACAACACAAAAGCAATAGCGGTTCCCTATGTTAACTGTAACATGGGACCGCTAAAAAGATTATGACTTTTATATATATAAACTATTATATATTTATATAAATTATATCATTGTATTATATCATTTTGTGACCATATTCTAAACGCCATCAAGGATCAGTCGCCCCCTCCCCCTCCCAATCTAAACTACTGTTCACAAAAGTGCATGTCACGTTTCAAGAAAATCAGTTAATTGCTCCGAATATTATTAAGAATACACAGAGATACATACAGAGACGGTAATTTCACAAGTCTTCCTTTCCTTCGGAAACTAGGCAAAAAAAAAACAAACAAACCGACTAGCGACAATTCAAAACACATAATAGTGGAAGAGTATTATTATTTCTCAACACATAAAATCTAATCGTAGGAAAGAGGTGGCAAATGTCAGTCCGATAAAACATGGAAAAGATTTGGAGGAATGGGTTCCGCCTGTCTGTGAGTAATAGCGTCGGCAGCACGATTCGCGCATCGATGGCTTCACTTGTTAACTCCCGAATTCCCCCGATATTAGACAACAACCTTGTACAAAGTCACCAAACAGCAACCACTTCACTTTCAATCGCGATATTTTAAATGGATATTAATGGAAATTCCCCAGTCCTTTCTGCGAAGGCTTTTAAAAAATATGGAGGAGAAAAGGCCTACGACGCTCTTCCGTATCACTGGGTAGGCAATAATTGATGAAAAGCTTTTACAGTACTTACAAAAACAAAACTGTAAAAATGTTATTAAACTTTTTATTCCTTAATTTTACAGTAAAAAAAATTCCTCGAAGAACTTGAAGCTTACTTTCTGTCAAGGCCTTCATTTCCTAAAGTTAATTAAATCCGAGTTAAGTATTTAAGCTAATTCAACAGTATCAACTGATTGTAATGATATCAAAGCTAGCGTAGACAACGGATTATTAAATGGATTAATGTGCATTGTAATGGCTGATTTACACGCTCTCGTTTGTCAGTTGTAGTTTGGGAAAAAATGCCGACGCTTTACACGTACGAGAGGCAATTCGCGTTTTGATCTCGTTTAGATCGCGATTAAAAATACTGGTCGTCGAAGCGACAAACAAGTTGATTATGCAGCTTTGTTTTGCTATTAATTCCAGCTCATTTCACAGCAGAGATAAAGAAAAAAGAAAAAAAAATCCCAGAGGAAGAGAATGTGGTGAATGAAGCCGTGGATGGAAACCGCGAGCAAAGAATATCCAGATTTCAGCGTATAGTTTTTAAATCAATGTTCTCGTCGCCAAGGGCGCTGTTGTCGACTTGCTTCTAATATTTGCCTGAATTTAGAGCAAGTGATAGATTTTCGAGCCACTGGCCGGTTTGAGGCAAGTTTTCGAGAGCTTGTAAAGCAGCCGTTAGATGTAGGAAAAACTCATTTTGTTATGGTTTTCTATGAGAATTTTGGTTGCAATTTCTCGATAAGGAACCGAAAAGAAAAATTTGCCTGTAAATCTACACATCAAGTTCCAGGAAGATCCACTCACCGGTTCGAAGTTATTACTGTATGAGGTTCGTTTTGTCCCCGGAAGGTAGGCAAAAACTTAAGGGTATACATCTGTGAGTTTCTACTGTTTTTAAAAACTAAGATAGCTTGAGTAAATATTCTTTATAGCAAGTCAGTAACGTTAGAACAGAAAAATTGTCTTTATAGTAAAGAAAACTCGTTAAAAATGATTTCATATTTGTTAATATTGGGTGAGTGCAAAAGTTCTACCAGTTTTTGGATATGAAAATTTGCAATGGAATTGCCCTCACACATGACATTGTAACGACGCAAATCGGCAGCCAATCAAACGTGTGGATGCCTCACATATAATTGCGTAGTGTCTCACAAAGTTAATCATCTAAAAAAACATATCAGAGGGTGTAGCATGGAACGCGAGAAGGAGCATATAAAACATTGTTTGTTATACGAGTTCGATAAAAAGAGTATGGCAGCCGCAGCATGTCGCAATGTTTGTCAAGTTTATAGGGAGGATGCAATAGACGAAAGCACATGTCATCATAGTTTCGTAAATTTAGGGGAGGAGACAGAAGCTGCCAAGATCAGGCTAGGAGTGGACGGCCATCACACGTTGGAGAGGACGATATTGACCAAGCCATAAGGAACAGCCCAAACCCAACCGTGCAAGAATCAGCGGAGAACTTCAACGTACACCGGACAACGGTCGAGAGACGGCTGGTTAAGTTGGGTTTTACGAGAAAGTTGGATCGTTGGGTTCCACATAACCTGACAGCTAATCAACGGGATGACCGAATCGCCACCGGTGTTTCCTTGCTTTCCCGGTACAAAAATGCCCCATTCTTGACACGAATTGTGACAGGAGATGAGAAGTGGGTTATGTACCGTGACGTAAAGCGTCGTAGGACTGTGTCGCCCTTCTGATCCGCCTGCATCGACTTTGAAAAAGCTGAACTTCAACCCAAGAAAGTGTTATTGAGTGTGTGATGGGATGTGCAGGGAATAATTCACTGGGAGGTCCTGCCTCTCAACCAAACAATCAATGCTGTCTTCTACTGTCTACTGATAGACAGGCTGCATTCAAATTTGGTAGCAAAGCGGCCAGGTCTCATCAATCGTCGCGGTGTTACCGTCAGGCCACATGCTGCTGTCATCACTCGCCAAAAGTTACTGGGCTTTGATTGGGAGGTTTTACCCCACCCTCCCTATTCTCCTGACTTGACACCAACTGACTAACTCCTTTTTCGTGCGTTGAACAATTCCTTCAGTCAGAAAATCTTTGATAATCTTGATGCTGTGAAAACTGCCATCCAAGACTTTTTTGACTCGAAACCGCCGGAATTTTACCGAACTGGGATTCATCTCCTACCAGAAAGATGGCAAGAGGTCCTAGATAGCAATGGGTTTTATGCAGAATAATAGGTACTGTTAATTTTGCGTTTATTTGCTCTTCATTATGGGTAATAAAAACGGGTAGAACTTTTGCACTCACCCAATTCCAAGTTAACAAATGCTTGTTGATATCAATATCTCATTGCCATTACGTAATAAAAAGTATAGAAAATTTTCTAATATTCCAAATCAAGTTTTAGTAGAACAAAAAAAGAGTCTAAGATAATAACAATTTTGCTGTTTTAAAAGTACAAAATTTAGATTTGCCTGAACGGCAAATTACCAAAAAAAGCGCTTCAAGATACAGTCAATTCTCGTTAAGGGCGTGGATTACAATCCTGCAAAGTCCACAATAACGAAAACCGAGATTACTGAAATACTGATCCTATAGAAAAATAAGAGCATCGATTTTCGCGGACTCTCTTCACTGTACACTTTCAGTACCCGGATGCTACCGATTGTCCAGAACGAAGCAAGTCAATTACATGAGTCCTAAGTTCATTACAAAGCATTTGCGCTAATGAAGGTTTAATGTAATAATTTCATTAGCGCTATGCTTCGCTTATCGTTGTTGGAATTTAATAAATTAATAACAAGAGGAGCAAAATGTCATCAGAACAATAAGTTCTTAATACAACAGAATCCACGAGAACGAGACCGCAGCTTCCCTTGGTGGAGCTCGTGTCGACGTTGAGTAGTAGGCCTCTTAGAATTTTTTCGCTACTGACAAGCTACTTTTTGGCATGTCAAATATATATACATGGTGATTCAAAATTCCCTATAGAAACTTTAAAGGTATATCACGAATACAAAAACAAACCGTATTCATAGTGGAACTCAAACGCCACCCGAATGAGCTAGTTGGTACACAATATACATACCCACACTTTCTTAAAATAGTACTGGGGACTGCATATGCTACTGCCAGATGACAGTTTTGGTTTTCAGAACTTGATAACAATAGTTGTCGTTTTTTGAAGATTTTAGAAATAAGAAATGAATCAAACATTTCCAATTGGAAAAAAAAATAACTTTTAAGTTCGTATCTTACAAGTGTTTACAATTTAAATATAGTGCACTTTGATTGAACGAATATATTTTGAAACAAGATCTTCACTGTAGTAAGAAAAAATGGACGAACGACAGTTCGAAGTACGTATACAAAAATATTATGCTTCTGACGAACGACATTTATAGCTTCTTCATAATAATCTTCTCTCGAATTCCGAATATTCTTTAATTTTCTTGCAGTATTTTTTGCTAAAATGCTGTTTGCGAAACTTTTGCATTAAAACTCGGATTGTCGCTATAACAATCTCTGGCCAGCTTCGGCAAAGAAACAGGCTTTACGTTATGTCTTGAGTTACAATTGACTTCGGTTTTTAAGAAGTATCAATATAACGAACCTTTTCCTCATATTAAAGCTTTTTTTATTCTACTGTAATTTACTTCGAAATTTTATTTTAACACTATAAAATAAGCAATTTCATTTTAAATTGTGTGATTTAAAACAAAAAGATAATATTTAATTATCCTTATTTATGATAACTGTTAATAGTGAATATAAATATCTACAATCTATATAAAACAATTTTGCACAATGACTTCCGGATACCGAATAAAAGCTAGATTTTGTAAAATAAATTTATGAAAAAAATAAATAAACAATAGTAATTTGTATGATCCATATTCGAAATACTGCCGTTTCCTCAACAGATAAAAGATAAAAGAAAACTTCATAATCCTAACATTTCGAGTCCCCCTAACAATTCTCTCTCTAACTAAACCAAGTTTTCGGTAATTTCCGGGTGTTTTTTATCTAGATTTTCCAGGTCATTCCATTTGCACAGAGACCTCGGAAAATCACCCAGACGTTACACCGATGTTAAACGTCACACTTTAACCTTTGCTTCAAAAAAAAAAAAAAAAGATACAGTATTTAAAATAATAAATAAAAATAAGTAAATCAGGATTACGTATTGTTGATTAGAACTTTTTCAAAACAGTTTCACTCATTGTCGTAGTTAAAGCAACATTAGGCCTATTTCATTTTCTTATCGTTTTTGAGGAAATTGTCTGATTACTGTATTTTTCAAAAAGCAATATATTGCTGAGATGAGCTGAATATATTGGTAAATATTCAACTGTACTGTTCAACTGTATTGCAACCAAAATATGTCAGCATACGAAGAAAACAATCAGTATTTCAAGATTAACTCATATTTAGTGTTGTTTAAACTATTAAAATGAACTATCTTCCGTAGTTGTATCTAGGATTTCGGAATCGGAAGGTTTATATTTGTAGCCTTTCAATCAAGTTCTTTCTGGAAGGGGTGGGGACTTTTGTAAACAAATTGATTAACTTAACAACCAAAACAAGTCGAAAATCCTTGATTTGTCACATTTTCAGAGGCAGTAAGATGGAG
>JAFIDM010004315.1:53275626-53307652 GCA_023159025.1 Thereuonema tuberculata | reverse complement strand
CACGGCCACTTTCCAAGCGTAAATGGCAACGCGCATCGATTCGGCAAACGCCGTCAGCGTTCGGAGGCCGTCGTTCATCACTCGGATTGGAGGAGGCTAAAGGTCTGTGTATAATTGAAGGGCGCGATTCGGCCTGGACGGGAAAAAAAATTTCCCAATGGGATTAATTTATATAGATTTCAAGGGAGCGCGGAATTAGAACTGATCGGAATTCTTCGGCAATTCGGAAATCGGAACAAAATCCTCGTCCAAAAATGCCATCGGAAAAATAATCTTCATTTTGTGTCGTAAATTTTCTTAAAAACAGTAATTATTACTTTAATATTAAATATAATTAACAAATCATATTTTTTTCTCTCTCTCTCTCTCTTTTTTACTTATGAAAATTAAATAATAAAGTAAATACTAAAAATCTTTCCAAACTATGCCAAATCCTAAAATAATACTGATTATTTTAAAACAATAAAGTTTATTTAAAAATACAATTTTATATATTTAATATATGGTACTAATCTTAAATAATAAAATGCTCATCGATAAGATTCGGTGAGAACGGGAAAGAACAATTCTGATGGAAAAAGCTGTAAATAATGTTTCCATTTGCCGTCAAATGAAACTAAATGTTCATCAGAATTTCTTATTCCATGTAAGAAAGAAATAAACCTTCGGCGATTTGTGTTGGCTCTTAATGCGCGCGCAACCTGCAACGAGTCTGAAACCGAAGTATTATATCCACAACCATCGCTGCCGATTCTGATCGATTCCGAAAGGAGAAGTGTATCCAGAACCTTTAGACATTGCTTCTGAAGCTTCTCTGTAGATTTCCTGTTACCTCCAAGGACAAACTTTCTCTGGGACCCATAAGGAAAACTTGAAAGTTCAGACCTCCCCTATTTACGAATAGTTATGAACTTTCAGAGATACGAACAAAGCTGTCTATAAATCCAAATATTAAACACAGTGCCGGTTCGGAAGTTCAACCGCCGTGCAATAGATGGCGTTGCTGTAGCTGCTATATATAATATAACCTTATAAACACAACGCAGTGTTTGGCAGCTCTGTGGAATTACAGTATTAATTATGATACAGTATTACGATGACATCTACACATACAGGAGGATATTCAATCCTAAAAGGTCTTCCCAGTCCCTATTTCTCAGACTCTGATGACATTCCATCGTCATTCTCGTAACCAACCTTCATTTAACATTCTTGAAAGCGACATCAATACCAGTTAGCAAGGCAGTGTCAGGAATAACGTAAGAATAATAAGACTGGCAATATTTTTATCATTACGTAATATTTATTTTTAGTTTTATTATTACTATTACCGGTATTATTATTATTGCTATTTGTTTATTAAAATACTGTTCAAAACTGGTAAAATATACTGTCTAATATTATCAGGACATCTGTATTGAACAAACCTTTTTTATAATGCTATGTATGGCATTCAGTATTTGCAAGAGTGATGCTGAATTTACGAATATTTTGATTTACGAACAAACCTGTCCTGTTCCTAAAGTCCTCCTAGCGAAAGAATGACTCTGACCTTGAACTACAACAATGATCTCTTAATCATTCCAGGACTGAAGTTTGTATAGAGAAACTATTCACAATCGCCAATCAGAAGCCAAGCACTTTCCCGCCATAAACACTGACATATACAATCGATTCAAATTCTACTATTGCGACATCTGATGGCCACGGTCGTTCTTTGGTTTGCCCGATAATAAGTAGGGGAGCGTTTGTAGAAATCAATGTCCATCCCATGCTTGAATCTGCAGGCCAAGTTTCAAGATGAATGCGTTCACTGGTTCAAAGATATACGACTGATTTTAAGAGCTCCACATCCTTAGAAAGAAGACACAGATAAAATTTATTGGTTCTGATTGTTGTTTGTTTAAAAAAAATTCAGAAACAATATATGGGTTTATGGTAACAAGTCAATAACATTACAACATTACAAAATAGGCTGTCGTTATAGTAAATAAATTTAAGGAGTTTTAATTTTTTTGTAACAAAAAAAAAAAATGTAAAGTTCCCATATTTCTTTTGTAGATCCCTCCTTCTACAGCCTCTACCATTAAATATTTCCAACATCACAAATTTAAATGTAAAAAAAACTACATTTAATACTAAAGCAAATTTTCAAAAAGATTACGTCTTTTTAGGCTTGAAAAAAGAAAAGACGTAATCTTTTTGAAAATTTGCTTTAGTATTAAATGTAGTTTTTTTTTTACATTTAAATTTGTAATGTTGGAAAAAAAAAATGATTTTAAAGCAAGTTTTGTACTACTTCTTCATAAAGTTTAATACTTTAACGCCACAAACTAGGCCCAATTCACTATTTAAAATAAAGCGGAATAATAGGTGGATATGTTTGTTTAGCTGTAAAAAAAAAAAAAAAAAAAAAAAACTATCAAGACATGAACTTCCCAAGATCTTAAATTCGATTTTTTGTTACCGTTTATTTCCCTTCGATTGTGAAGTTCCGTTTGATTGTGAAATGAAACAGAGTAAAACTTGGTTGTTGTTCACAGAAGTTCGCGACGTGTATTGCAGAAAAAGCAATTGTATCTGTTTCCCAATAAAATCAGGCCATGATACAGTCTCAAACAATGACATGAGCTGAAATAGCACAGTTGTGAAGCTGCTGTTAAACAAACACTGTTATCGCTTTTGTCGTAAGGCGATAGAACGAGAAAATTTCCCAAAATATAAATTTTGTTAGTTTAATATCTCTAAAATTAATGACAGGTTTCGAATCTCTAATTGTATCAAAAGCAATTAGTGAATGTGGAACTTTTTATAACTCAATACTTTTAACTATATTTTAAATTCAGAAATACTTAATTTTCTAATCTGAAATTGCCATCAGATCAGTATGAGTTCTGCAGAAGACGATTTTTTTTTCTTATAAATCCTTTATAAATTATAGGGAGAAAAATAACAGGCACAAAAATATGCAAAATTATTAAGCTTCTGACAAGCGCCATTTTGGTTTCAAATTGTCATAACTCTACTTTGTCACGAACTCAAGAGTTTTTTCAGTATTTATAATACATTGGTAACAGTTTTCAATTTTGTTAACAATGGTCTTCTCATTGTGTCCTTGCTAATTTCTAATAGGAGATAAACGTTGCAGTTACATTACGTTGCCTTAGGCTTATTACAGCTCACTTTTCAAATATCTTTTTAAATGTTTACGTATTTCTTATTCCTTTTTTTCCGATCACAAGTTTAAAAGAACATCACACCAATGAAAAACTATTGCAACTTCAGAAAGATAGTTCATTCTTTTCAGCAAAATATTACCCTAATAGGAAGAGAAAGATTCAGCATCAATCTTACATGGGTTACTACGAAAAGTCAATTCGAAATTTCAGAAAAAAAAAAGAGATGAAACATTCTTTAAAAACTGTTATTTTAAAACAAAATTATAATATTTGGTCAAGTTTAATTAACAAAATTGTAAATACTGTTTATAGATATCAGTAAACTTTAAAGAGTAATTTTTGTAAAATGTAATAAAAATTATTAAAAAAATGTAAAATCAATCTTCTAAGATATTTAGTTGCGAAATAGGCTACGAACATTTTTGCAATATTGACAACGAAAAACTTTTGTTGATTCAATATCTCTCTGTATCTGAAACTAATTTCCAGTAATTTCCACGTGTTATCATCCAGATTTCCCAGTTGCACAGAAACCCCGGGAAATCACCCAGACAGTATTTGGGTGTTACCAATAAACTTCAACCTTTACTTCAGAAAAAACATAAAAAAAAGAGTCTTATGTTAAAAAAAAATCAGAAAAAGATATTAAGAATTAGAAAACGTCACTGTTTTGGGGCTGTATCACTTTTTAATGTTGCAGAAGCAATGTAAGGAATGCGCAGCATTTCTTGGAGGGGAAAAAAATCTTATATAAGACTTGGTTTTTTTGTTTTTGGTTTTGGTTTTTTGTTTTGTTTGGGGGGGGAGAGAGTTGTTTTTTGTTTTTTTTGTTGGTAATTGAAAACTAAAAAAAAACAAAAAAATAGCACTCGAAATAAGTTTGAAAATTAAAGGAAACATTAAAAGCCAAATTAAATTTAAGTTAAATAAATTAAACTATGAACATAACAATGCAAGATGCTGAATAGAAATAACAATGATAAACCATGAATTTATTGCTTAGGTATTCATCTCTCCTCGAGTGATGTCGATCTATTGTTAATGATATATTGTTGATGTGATGTGATGGCTGAACAATAAGAACTGTAGTCATGAATTCTATATTAATTTCATCCATGAATTTTAATATATAGCCGAAAGTAGAGAAATGGGAAACACGGACGATATACTGATAAAAAGTTTATGGATATTGATATGGGTAATATACAAGATTATGGTTATCATTAGACTACTTGTGAAGTATTGGAACATAGCGGGATAGAATATGGAGTTTTCAATTTAACTAGTTGACCCATGCGAATAATTCGCAACAAAAAAAAATACCTTTGAGAAATAATAAACAAATCCAACAGCTGTCGTGCATATTAATTAAACACATTGCCAATAGATGGCGCCTTCTCCATTTTTATAAAAGGGTTGACTCATGCGAATAATTCTTATGTATCTTGATCAGTCACCGAATGGAAATGTGGAAATAAATAAACGAACAATAGATGACGTCTTCTACATTTTTATAAAAAGGTTTTAAAAATAAAGTTTTTTTAACGAAAACATTAATTTTAAACCATTTGTTTATTTTTCGTCATTAGCGATGAACGTAATTTTCAAAATGATATGTCAATCATTGATTTTGATGAAGTATTAAGGGAGGAAAAAAAAACAAAAAAAACACCTTTGAGAAATTATATAAGAGAAGTTGACAAATTTTTATGTTTTTTATTGTAATAAACTGTTTATTTTTATTAAAATATAAATCTTTGTTTGTTTTTTATCTGTTCTTATTAAATAAACGATAAAATATCTTTTTAAAGTGTATTTTTATTCAAAAAAGAATATATTTGAAGTTTACGACGCTATAGAATTATTTGAAATGTTGTTTCGCTTTCGAAAGATAAGTCGCTTCTGTTAAAGCGTGTCTACATGTTTAGTAAAAGGTTTTTAAAATAAAGTTTTTTAACGAAAACATTAATTTTAAACAATTTGTTTATTTTTCGTCATTAGCGGTGAACGTAATCTTCAAAATGATGTCTCAATCATTGATTTTGATGAAGTATTAAGGAAAATATGCCGTACCGACAACAAAACACCTTTCAGAAATAATATATAAGGATTGAAAAAAAGATCACAATTCTAATACAAAAAATGGAAAATTATTAATGAAAAATTTTTATAAGCAGAAAACCTCGGCAAAAAATGATTTGAACAACTATTGAAAAAATATGATATCAGCGTTATTTTTAGGAACTTATAAAAAAATTTCAAACAAAGAAATGAACAAAATAAAAAAAACCTAAAACTCGTCTTTATGGAAAAAAATCCTTGTATTGATTCTATTACTACAATGCTTTTACCTAATGCACTAGATATTACGAATACAATAAACAAACAAAGGATACAATTTTCTACTGGCATAGATGTTAATGAAATATAAAAATTGAAGGATACATTTTCCCGTTAATTGTTGAACTTTTTCATGATATTTTTTGTATAGGTTTTTAATTAATCTTTGGATAATAGCGTACGTTATTCCTATTTACAAAGATGGCAAAATTGATAATTTTGACACTTACAGACCTATTTTAATACTCTCAATATTTCAGAAATATTTGAGAGCTATGTATCAAATGCTATTTACAATTTTATTAAAAATAAGAATATATTAACGATATATCAATACGCTTACCAACCCAATAATAGTACAGTTTAAATCATCTTATAAATGAAAATTTAAATAACGGAAATATCATGTACAGCATACAATCATATTAAGCTGGAAGATAAAGAAGAATATAAAAAATTTGTAAAATTACCGATTGGTTTGAAGATTAACAAAGATGTAAAAGAAGTGTGTAGGAGTAACAAAATTAAATTGATGTATTGCAATGACAATTTCTTTTTATTTAAGAAAAAGAAGTTATTAGAAGAGGATTTACGCTGTATCGGGGTAGTATATTCACTAAAGTGTAGAGATTGTCAGAAAATATACATAGGAATTACAGGGAGGATATTAAAAGAGACGGTATTGCAGCAAGTGAGAGCGTTCAAGTATAAAAATAAAAATATATCAGAGTGGGCGGACCATTGTTTTCGGTTCAGCCATAATCCAGATCCGATTGTTGATGTTATTTATAATAATATAGATGACACACAGATAAGATTGACTTTAGAATCGTGTAGTAAATTGTTGTTTGTGTATCAATAAGGATAAATTATTAAAAGTAAGTGGAGTATCCTTAGACTTATTCAGAAAGTTCATGAAGAAAGATAAAAGATTGAATATCATTTTGAATTTAAAATGATTCAGTTTTATTATTTAGTAGTGTGTATTATTGCTTTAAGCGAGGTTTTATTACTTATTGTTATAAGAGAGGTTATATACATATTGTTGATTTGATGATATTTCAGTATTGTTTCAATGAAATGTGAGAAAAGAATTTATTTTCTCTTCATTTGGTTTACTTTTATTTTATTTATTGAAAGAAGTCTTTCAATTGATCAATTGAAGAAGTCTTTTAAAATTAAAGACAAAATATAGATATCAAGAAAGAAGTTGTTGTTGTTTCTTCAAGTTTAAGTACTATCATATACATTACTTTCATTGACTTTAAAATAGCTTCGACAATATAAATCATAATTTATTATTAAAAAACTTAATATTATAGGTATTAGAGGCAATATCTATAAAGTCATAAAAGTTATTTAGATAACAGAAAATTCAAAATTACAAATAAAAAACTCAATTACCAAACTCTACAATATTAAGGCGGGTGTACCTCAGGGATCCAATTTAGGACCTTTATTATTTAATTTGTACATTAATTCTATAAGTAATTGTATTTAAATTTACAAATATATATATATATATATATATAGATAGATAGATAGATAGATAGATAGATAGATATATGGGAATGGGAAAAAAATTTGAAAGGGCCACAATTGTTTCCAAATTTACCAATACATATATCCTGCAGCTAAGCCGACCTAACTTAACGGAACCTACAGCTAATCGGAATAAACGCTTCGGTCCTTCGGACCTCATCAGCATGAAAGTTGTTTCGAAGGCCGTACGAGGGGTGCCAGATACTAGAATTTAGCCAAATAATGTAATAAAGATGGCAAATAAAAATTTTACGACCATTAATAAAAAAACAAAACAAAGGCAATGGTTCCAGAAAACGATAATCTCTTCAATTCAAATCATAACACAACGAAAATCTTCTATTAAATTCCATATTTAATCACAATATTTCGTTTCATTTTAGCAAGAAACTTCGTAATAAGATATGA
The DNA here is from genome assembly GCA_023159025.1 of Thereuonema tuberculata. Taxonomy (NCBI): domain Eukaryota; kingdom Metazoa; phylum Arthropoda; class Chilopoda; order Scutigeromorpha; family Scutigeridae; genus Thereuonema; species Thereuonema tuberculata. The sequence continues at coordinate 53,300,183 of JAFIDM010004315.1, read as the reverse complement.
CAATGATTTTTCTTACTGTAAGTTTTTATATCTATACGTTATAGACACTGTATTCTTTAGTTAACCCTTTTCAATTTTTAAACATTATGTCTTTAATTCAATTAATTTAATTCGATTTATTAATTTATCAAACAGGAGCAGCAACTGACGCCAGTTTCAAAAGTACTTCAGTAAGAAGCTGAAATGTGCTATATTTTATATCTTAGCTTACAATTGGGGAAAAAAAAAAAAACAAGGCGGGCCTAGATATCAGATGTTCGCAGCCTCAGAAGCTCCGATAGAATGTACTGAAATGCCGCAGCACGATGGGATTTAATGCATAAATTGCGGGATGCGAAACCGTGTCGCGAAATTAAATTCAACAATTGGAGAGCTCTGCACCTACCTGTAGGGCTTGGATTGGTAGTCAGGTTTTCCATGACTGGCACCACATTGTATTGAACGAGCGACTTATAATCTGGGTACTTTTTCTTAATATCCGCCAATGTGTCGTTCACCGCCTTCTGATACGCCCGGATCCGGTGCAAGAAGTTCGAGTGGGGCAGCACGATGCCAAACGACAGGACGGGCTTCTCGCCAACGTCGGTAGCTGCCATCGGTGGGAGAGGAGTCGTGGAGGCCGCGCGGAACCTCGTGAAGTAGGCGGCCTGCCCGTGGGTCGCCAGGAAAAGGAGGGCGAGGGCACACAGCGCCCAGCAGCCCATCCTTCCTTCAAAATCTGTTCCAGAGTGGATCGACGTTAATCCATGCCCGATAGCGAGGAGGGAGCGCCGACCGCAGGTTGTTCCGCGGTCGCTGCCAAACGTGAATGGCAACGCGCATCGATTCGGCAAACGCCGTCAGCGTTCGGAGGCCGTCGTTCTCCACTCGGATTGGAAGAAACCTAAGTCCGAACGGATCGGCGAGCGAATGGCAGCTTTCCTTAGCCCGTTTCTTTTCTAATATCAGCCATCAATCGAATCGGTCTTTCTTGTGGGTTTTATTCTTTATAGGAGGTGATGAGATTAGAAAACGGAACGGAAAAAAACTGCTTACCTTTTTCTTTTTTTTCTTCTTAATTTTCGGGGAACATGAGAAAAAAAATGAGCAAAAAAAAAAAGAACGCCGCAGGATTCCATTTCTTATAATCTGATTTTGACTGTAATATATTTAAACCGTGGTGATGGATGTCTTGGAATCAAACTGGAGATCAAATCCGTATCAATTCCGTCTCCCCCCTTTTTTTTTTTACCTTTCTCCTGATAATACAAACATGTCTTCCGATTTACAGCGCTTCGTTTTAAAACTTGCCAAAATGCTTTTGAAATTAATTCGACGAGAAATTAAACAATTTATGCTACTGTTTTAAGAGTAAATAATGGATTAAAACAAGTGAATATAATTTTGTACTAAAATATAAATTTAAGGGCGATCCACAATAATAATAAAAAATAATAATAATTATAAAAAGGAAATACAATAATGTAAGGAAAAATAAAAAAAAGAGTTAGGAAAAAAAATTAAAAACGTTAGGAAAAACAAATAAAAAAATAAAAATTCATGAGGACATTGAAAAAAAGATTAAGAGAAAGAAAAAAAGTATACGTATGGATTCGAACGAACAACCTTCAGTGTACGAGTCCGTGACCTTAGATATCAAGCAACAGTTGATAACTGAAATGAGATGGTTGCTTTTTTAATATTTAAGCTAATAACGGAAATCTAATGAAAGCAATGCCAAATATCTCGAACATACCCTATTCCTGCGTTGTTTGGGCCTCTGAATATGATGGTGAAGTCCGTTTGTCTGTTTATCAATTCTACTATGTCCACAAATTGTAAAGTCAATTGTTCTAATATCGAATAAAGTTACCACTTTTCTGAATAACTTTGAAAACATGGTTAGGCATTGATTGTCTGAGGTTTTGGAGATAAGTTTTATCTACATTTTCCCATTCCTGAACAATGCTTTCTTTTAAAGTCTCCACATTGTTGAACTACGATCCACCAGAAGACACAACACTTGCTAAATAACCGCAAACATTCTCTTTTGGGTTTAAGTCAGGGATAAGGTAGGCCAATCCATCACCTGCACACCATTGTCAAGGAACCACTCACAGGTCCATGTGACCTTATGTACTGAAGCACTGTCCTGCTAAAATCGCAGAAAAATCCTGCTAAAATCCTTCTATACTCTCAGCAAACGGCAAAAGGTACTCCTGTAACATCTGGTGATATTTAATAGCATTCATTCTTCCAGTTACAAAATGCTAGATCACTCTTAGAGTGCCAGCCAAAGGCTCCTTACACCATTACACTTCCACCTTCACACTGATATCTTCTTCTTGGCGAATATCGCGCCAGTGAAATTGCTATCCATCTGGACCATCCAGATTAAATTTCTTGTTATACTCCATATTACTTTGTTGCACTCCTCCCTCCAGGACATTTTTTTTATTTTGCCCAGACAAGCCTTTTCTTCTTGTGGGTTTGCTTCAGTGAAGGTCGAGACTTCTTCCTCTTGAATATAAGGTTTGGAGACTCATGGATCATGGATTTTGCCATGTCAGAAGGCATGGCTATGGCTCTGATGGATGTACAGTAGAATCTCATTATAACGGACCCTATTATAACGGACGTCGCTTATAACGGACAGTTTTAAAAAAAATTGGCAGCCTACAATTAAGGTGAGCGAAGTGAAAGACCATTTAAATTTTGTTATTCAATATGTTGAACAATCGGCAAATGAAAAGTGTTTGCATATTATGAACACTTATGGCACTTCCGTCAGTTATTAACTGAAGAAATAAGCAGCAAACAAACCCAGCAGAAAATAAATTATTTTTTCAAACCAATGAATGTAAGCAATCAACATGAACCAGGACCTTCTTATTCTAAAGATTAATGCAGTGTATACGTACACATCTTTTTCAAATCAACCTACTATGTTGAAGGCTGTTTTTTATTTGATATATAATAAACACTTTTTATAGCTAACTATTGTACTTTCATTGATGTACACCCTGCTGCATTACACCCCTATAAGAGTTATTTGTTATAAACCGACTTTCATTAAAACGGACAACCTTCAGCCTCTATTAGTCTGTTATAATGAGGTTCTACTGTATTACTTTCAGTAACTTCACGAATAATGATTCTTTTCACACGTGATGAACTATTCCATTTTTTGACTCATACTTATCACCAACATTCAAATAATTATCAATAACAGTATGTAACCGTCCAATGCCTTTGTGATTAATCTCTTGCAGACTGACCAGAATCATGAAGAGCACATATGGGTCAATCAACTATTCTTTCTTCTAAACAAAAGAGACAAAATAATGATTTTCTAACAAAAAAAAATCGAAAATCTAACTTCTTATGTAGCACATTTTAAAGATTAGTGAATGAAGTGTTAGTTAAGATTAAAGGGCAAAGCACTTTTTTGTAATTTGAAGAAGAGTATTTGGCTTTATTTAGTGAGATTATGGCGGTAATTTGTCCCCTGAGGGACAAAACAAAACAAACAACCTGCTTTATTATATAATATTTCGGATTTTCCCTATCTTTGTCACATATCCTTACTATCAATTACTACTATTTAATATATATTTTGTGTATTTAATAGCAACCTGTATTGAAATATTCGCTTTAGGGGTTTGCGAAGTCTCTGAAGGGACAGGGAAACATTACAGTCGCGGGGAAACATTGTCCCCTAAGTTATTGTAAAAATACTAAAATATTCGTAATTAAACTAATATCGGTCACTGTAAAGCTTTTGATCAATGACCTAATAATACTTTGAAGTAAAAATAAAGTCCAATAATTATTTCCAAAAACAATATTTATTAAAATTGTGATCGGGACACACTTAGGTAAAAAGAATACTTGATTGACCCATAAAAGTCTGTTAATGGTTTATCTCGTGCATTGCTTAAAGTAAGAGATGATAATTTTCGCTGATAACTTACCAATAAACGTTTGTTAATTTCGGGCCACTTGAAATAATCCATATCTTGCCAGATTTTATAATTAATGGATATTTTGGATATTGGCTTTATGATTATTAAGTGTTGTTTTAATTCACAGAAATTATTTAAATGAAACTAATTACATCCATTGCATCAGTTTAGTATCAAAAGAGCACAGTGAGATGTATAAAAAATATATCACTTCTTTTCATGATTATTCAATGTGATTCACCTCATATAAACTAGTTGGCTTTATAATTTCTGGATTCACCTTATTTGAATGTTCACTTATAGTTTAGCTGTTCATTAGGTTTTTAGTTAATGGGCCAAATACGAAAATAATTAAGTTTCTTTCAGCTCAAGTTGGAAGGACAGGACAAAAGGGATTTTTTTTTTTTTCCGCAAAAGTAAGAGAATACGTTTTATTGTAGTACTCAGAATGAAAAAATACATTTAACTGAGCAGAAAGTTTATGTTCCCCCGAAGGATGCGACATTATGGAAGAAAATGCAGTTCTCTGCAAGATTTGCGTTCAAGGAACACTGCACGACTTGTATTGCAAGTATAGTGTTGTTTGTTTAAGAATTGAAATCTCCATGACCCACATTATCTATTCGCACTGTTTGGTTAAACAATGCAAAAGATATTGTCGTCATCGCACTAGGACGCACATGTCTTGCAGAGAACTGCATTTTCTTCCAGTTCAATTTAACCTCATTAGAAAATTAGAACTTTTATTATTATTGTTTATTTCCTCTTGTTCTGATAGACCAGTCTTTTTCTTTTGTCCTTTTTGTGCACCTTCTATTGGTCCACCTTCGTCTTGTGATCCGAAGGTTTCTATAGAATATATTTCTTATTATATATGACCTGAAATCATAACCTTTATCCTGTTGCAGTCAAAAGTTACTCTTGGCGACAGATGACGACTTCGTACCATTTACGTTCTTTGTTCGTACACCATAGAAACTCCCTTAGACTCGCATTTGTGACTTCTGCATCTGTTCATCTTATGCCATCACCACTATTACAGTGTTCTAGAATCTCCGGAAGAAACAGACGCTAATGCTAATAAGAATCGATTCATAATTAACTGCTATTCTAAATATTGAAGCACAAGATTACTCATTCTCCAATACTTTGATTCACAAGAAGGAAGACATTAAGAAATCGGAAAATTAATGTTCTGTTTTTATGTGCTGAGTGATCTAGGAACTCTAGGCTAGTTGAATAACTGGAGGCTATTAGGAATAAATGGTCTGATATCCTCTTTTTTTCAGAAAGAATGCCAGTGCAAGGACAAACATCGAAGCCACCTCTTAGAGATATCTTCAATAGACAAGAAAGAAAGAGAATGCACCTTTTATTTTTATTTGAAATGAATAAAAGAAAAGCCCATTACTACTGACTAATCTTTATAGAGATTTAGGAGATTTGTCGCGAGCCGCAACTAGACAAAGCAAAATTAGCGAATCACAAAGAGCTGAATAATATAATATGAATCCGTACTTGTCATGTTGAAGCTTTCATGGATCTTGTCCATGAAAGATGTTGGCATATATAGTACAGCCGGTTTTGCCATTCCTCTGCACTTTTTAAAACTGGACGCGCATTTTTTAACGTCAGTGCTGCGGAACTGAGCTGTGCTGCTCGCGATAATCTGCGAATCGCACGCTTTTGTCCAAACGTCGGCGCTCTGAAACAAGAAAAAAGAAAATAAGCTTTCCCACAATTCATCAGTTTCGCGGAAGTTGTGAGTAATGGATCTTCTCAGCAACGATGAGAGATTGTTTGTAAACTCTATTTATGGTAGGAGCTGGGGTAAACCGAAAGATGGTTGGGTGCGTGTGTGTGATATTCTTCAAGCCGTACGAGCATTGACCAGACACGTATAGTTTTAGAAGGTACTCCTGACTTGCATATGTTGAGAAGACGACAAATGATGTACTAACAGTAAACTTTTTCATTTTTAATAGATCATTAAGTCCAATATAAGAAGTTCTTTATAAATTAAAACAAAGAATAAATACACAGTGGAATTAGAATTTCCTCAGGCTTATTTTAGAAATCGTAGATACTGAGGTCATTCGGCGAGAAACGAGACGACAACCGCAACGATTCGTTTTAAGTTTCTTTGTTTTGATCACTTGAAAAATTCCCTCTCAGGGAGGATACCTGGTTGTGACCTTTTTAATGTTTTAATCCAATTTTTATGTAATTTTTAATTTTTAATTTTTTAATTTCTATTAAATAGTGTAGTCAAGTGTACAGGTGTTAAGGAGTCAATAAATATATTTCTTTGTTTTCTTTCTTTCTTTTTATTTATAAACCTCTTAAAATCCATCTTATCTTTTCTTACACGTGTTTATTAAAAATCTTTACTCCGATAAGTAAACACTTTTTGATCTTCATTCAGAAATTAAAAAAGAAAATGGCTGCCGATTCTTCATTTAAGCAACGCAAGTGTTTCGTGATTGGCTATCTGAAATGATTGTTCCCGCCACTCTCACACGACAACATGATTGGTCTGCCGCTGATCTTTAAAGGCTATTCAATTGCCATCATTTTCTGGTTGCATTTTTCCTTACGTATATTCTCACTCCTTTCTACAGCTAAGTGAATGAGAAAGCTTGTTATATCCTTTTCGATGTGTATACATATAGAATCTAATGGAAATTAATATCTCGCCATCTGTGCATACGAGAATTTTCTCGACTTAAAGTGTACATAAAGTGCGCCAGTTGTGAGTTGACTGATGATGCAATATTGTAGTACGATATTAAGTGTGGTACAGTAAAGTGCGATCCTAGCGAGTGAAAAACGGACATTGAATGCTTTGTGTGTTGGATATTGTTGATTTGATTAAATGTTGGTACTCTTTCATAGGTTAGTCACTCTTCAGTGACAAAATCAGAATGAAGAGAACAATAGACTTCTATTTTCACTGGCAGGACCCAGTGAAAAACCCGGAGAGGGAGCAGATCCATCACCATCAATGCAGCCTAGTGGATTGAAAAACATTGAAAATGAAGGTGGGGGAATCATCCAGCCTATATCCTACGAAATCATTTGACACAGAAGAACGCCACTACAATAAATAATAGGAACAGAAATATAGTTGGCTGGTATACAATGACCAACTATATTTCTAAGAAAAAGGGGGCGCATTTTGTAAACTAGGCCAAACTTTCATGAAAAATGATGCAAAAGTTCTGCAATAGACAGATGTGTTCCATTCACATCTTTCAAAAAAGCTTTAGGAAAAAATGGAAAAATTAGAGAAGATGAACATAAAAATGGAGAACCTCAGTAGGCAGGCGATGAAGAAACCCATTCATGCTCAAATTATTCAATAGAGTGAAAGTGAACAGAAAATGGTTAAAAATACTTTTGCGAGGCTTGAACTTTTGGTGAAGGAAGAAATAGCTACACTATTAAATATGAGAGTTTGATCGAAAGTATTCTTGAGAAACTGAATGATGATTTTTAAACATGGAGAAGAGCTCAGAGTAATACATCGAATCACTCTGAGCAGCAAGGACACAACCTGTGAACTACAATTAAAATGCTTTGAGAAATGAAATGGAGCTGAGTTTAATGTTCAGAGTTATGGAAGTTGTGGAAGAGTTCTTGGCAATAGTGAAAATCCGAAATGGAAAGGCAGAAACTATTGCAGATGCTATTGACAAGGAACTGACTGCTCTTGATTTATATTATGACAATATTATTTCCTTTGGATTTGATGATTGAATATGGCAGGGAATGTTGGAGGTGTCAGAAAAAAGCTTTCAGAAATGGCAAACAAAGAAGTTTTCCACATATCTTATCTCTGGCAGCAGCTTCCTGAAGGAATCAAAACCAAAAGGTCAAAAGATATTTTTCATGTTTTGAAAGAATGTAGAAGCTGTTTAGCAAGTCGCCTTAAAAGGAAAATGTTTTCATGAAATTCAGGCAGTAATCAATGATCCAGTTCTCAAGATTTCAGAATGTATTGAAGTGAGATGGTGTCTCACTAGAGAATAGTGAATGCTGTCTCCAAGACCTTGAAGCCAATGTTGATGGCTTCTGAGCACATCCACAAGGGACAAACCTTGCATGATTGGCGGAAGACATCTTGCTGGAAATCAGAAATGAGATTTTCCTCATCACTTGCAATGTGATGAATGAACTCTTCAGTGCACTCTCTCCCTGAGAGTTCAATGCTTTGCAAAAGAAGAACTTCGAGTCTGGCCAAAGTCATCCCCCTAATTACTACAACAAAATTGTACTTGCGGGATATATAGAGACGTCAATAGTGATTTGCAAAAAACCTATTCAGTGCGAAATAATGGAGAAGTACGGATCTGAAGTCCGCCTGATTACCGATGAAGATGGGAAAAAAAAAACATTCGAAGGAATGAAGGAATACTGTAAAGAGTAGTCGAAGAAATCCAAGACAGGTTCAACGACAAATCAATTGATATCATGATATTTGTAAGTCACTTTGAGACGTTTAAGTCGCTATAAATTTACAAGACACGGAAGTGAGAAAGTTTTGTGGCAACTTTCCGATGCTTAATGAGGAAGGTTTACTCTCAGACCTGAAATCCTTCAAATTTTTTATGAAGTACATACTTAGCGAAACATAACAAAGCAGATGAAAGTCCATTGGCAAAATCTTGGAAGCTGATGAGTTACAAAAAGCTCTGTGAAATCCTTCTTGTCATTCCCGTAACGACGGCCTCCGTGGAAAGATCTACCAGAAACATTTTATGTTCATTGAGGGACCTGAATTCCAACTGAGGAATTCTAGAGAAAACAGTAGACTTGTATGCAATGAAGAAAACTCGTCTGATGCGATTCCTTTTAAACATTACCAAACTCGTTTGAAATTTTGGTTTATTTTAGTTTTGTCTGAATACAAACAAACATACACGTAAAAGTACATACTCATATGTCGATATTTCTCATGAAGAAGAACTTAAGCTAGTGAAAGATCATCACTTTCATCAAGGCCTTCTGATAGCTGATATTTCCTATTTTATATTACATAATATTTAGACTTGTTTTTCTTCACTGTTGTATTTAATTTAAGAAAATGTTAACACCTTGAACGATATATCTCTCTTACTGTACAATCCTTTTTAAATGCAGTATATTGTTTCTCAGCCTTAAATGCAATGCAACATCCAATCGCTTGGATACTTGCAATCAGGGCCGTCGCATGGTTTGTTGGCGCCCGGGGCAAGATTTCGTCAGGCGCCCTACACTTGATATTTGCGCCCCCACCCCCCCCATCCCAAAAATCTACAACCAAAAAAAAAACGGAATTTCCATTTTTTTTTTAATTTTTGCCGTGCCGCGGCGCCCCCCTGGCCGCAGCGCCCAGGGCGATCGCCCCGCCCATGCGACGGCTCTGCTTGCAATATTGTAAATACATTACACAGTACCGACCGGATCATTTTAATTTCGTGAACTGACAAAGAATATGATTTTCTTTTAACTTTATGTACCCTTCCCCCCGAAACTCTGAAATTGTCTGGAAAAAAACCCCTGACACCGACTCTGGGGTTTCAGAGGTTCCTCTTCAATTTGAGAATCCAGCTTAAACACCTCAAATCTTCTTTCTCATTTTTCATCCTCACTTTTATCGTCATTTTGGCGCCAACCTCGCTACCCTCGGCCAAAACAGAAACTTCTCATTATGGATCTTGAAAAAGAAATACGTTCTAACGCATACGAAACACTGCTGTTCGGTTGACGCTGTGTAGTTGTAGACAGCGCCACCCAGTGTCGTAAATTTAAACTCAAATAGAGCAAGGCCACTTAAGTGATACGGTCATTTCAAGAATTACTCGGAGACCTCCAGATCACTAAAGGTTGTATTTAAGTCAATGATTTCCATGAATACTGTATTTAACTCAAGAAGTATTCAATTTAAAAAGGATTAAGGACAACACACAAATTAAAAAGTTTAAAAGGTTATATTAACACATTTAAAAGATTAAATTACGTTTCGGCCGGGCTCAACCAGACGTTTACCGATGAATTCCATCAACTTATGCGACTGCCTAAATACAATAATAAACCAATGAAAGGCGTAGGGTGGCAGGATGATCATTTACGGCAGAATCCTCTGTTGAAGAAGGTGCTATATGGTTCTATAGGGTGATTGCAACTGGAGGCAGGAGTGGGAACTCAGTGAATGGAAAAAAAAACAACCCCAAAACCAAAGAAAACCAATACGTAATTAAAGTAATTATTTTTATTAGCGGCCCCAATGTTACAGCTTGCCTGGAAAACAAAGGGGACCGGTCTTGCTTTTATGACTGCTGGATGTCACACTCTGTAGTGGCCAAACGGTTAGAGATATTAGAATGAAACCTTCACCATTGTGTTCAGCATCAAAAAGTAGGTGACCACGTATAAAAAAATCAGACCTGTAGGATCACTCCCTGACCCCTCCCTCCTCCAAGGAGTGATTTGCTAATAATGGGTTGCTAAAAAACCAAGAAACCTGATATTGTTTTAATTTCCTTATTATTATAAATGTGATTGTTGCGAATGCAAAAGGCGCAATTGTTGCGTTTATTGTGATTGTTGTAGAGCTGCATTATAAATGTGATTGTTGCGCATGCAACAGACGCAATTGTTGCGATTGTGTGATTGAATTGAAAAAATGTCTCGATGTGCGGAAAAACGAGAAGCTTCACGCTTGCGTAAAGAACGGTCTCGCTCAAAGTCAGAGACACAAAACAGAGAATGAGAAAGAAATGCTGAAGCCTATCCCCGACTACTATCTGATCGCTTCCGATAAAATTTTGTTTATAAAATTGTGCATATTATGGGGCCTCTTTGCTTTTGACACTGTCTAAAAGCATTAATTATCTTGTTATATAGAGGTAATTGTTTATGCTTAATAGAATGGTTTAGTCTTAGGTTGCATCCTTATTTTTTCTTTGAAACCCGTAAAAATAAATAGATTTAACAGATATGGAATCATTATAAGCAATCGGCTGCGTTAGAATGAATAGAGATTCTTTACATTTACCAAGAAATCATTAAATTCATGGGCTAAAATAATTAGGTTTTCAAAATCCAATGAGTGATTACTACTTCGGACGTGAGTTGCTGTAAGATAGTTAAAATCGCCTGTATGTAGTGCGTGAATATGCTGTGACACACGCTTGAAGACCGGATCATCCGACAGCTACTGTTTTTTCTCATTAGATGTCGATGCGTTATTTATATGCGTTTCAACACTTTGAAACGAAATATTATATGTATTTTGTGTTTTCCTTAAGTATCAAAAATTACTATCCCTTATCCAAGCATTAATTGATATGCAAATTTTCTTTTTTAATACCTCATTCTATAAGCAATCCGAAAGTCTATTTATGAACTTATCAGCTTTGGCGGCTCTAGCTGAGCTTTGCATGATTTATATAGAGGATCAGGCCTTTCAAATTTAGATTATGAAGAGATTCATGTCCTCCCTCTACTTCCGTTATGTGGATGATCTATTTTTTTACACCACAATCCAGTTAGGTATTAAAGATTTGTTTGATCAAATTCATCCTAACATTTCCTTTAAAATTGAAAAAGAAAATAACAAAACCATTCCGTTCCTGGATGTATTAATTACTAGATTAGATGTTTCCTTTGCCACAGAAGTATATCGAAAATCCACACACACAGTGGTTAAATCTTTAAATGATGAATCAGAATGCCCGATGACATTTAAAACTAACATCATCCACTTGGCGGTAGGCAGAGCCTTCAAACTCTCCCTATTTGACAAAGAATTAGTGAAAATCACCCAACTCCTCATTTCCAATAATTATCTGTTACCGTTGATTAAGAAACAAATTCAAATTGCCATTATATAAAAAAAAAACGCAAGCGATTTAACTTTGCTCAATGTTTCGAAGGTCAACAATAACAGTAAGCTTCCTTTCGATAGAAATAACTGAATAATGAATAGTGATAAACAATGGCGGATTAACGATAACTGAGGCGCGGGGCGGCCTTTCATTTTGAGGCCCCCTTTTAAGAACTAAAAAAATATTTAACCGTATATCATTTAACAAAATAGAAAAAAAAAAGACATATGAGAAAACCAGTCTTTCATTTGAACAAATAATTTTTCATAACTAAACATAACAAAAGGAATTATATCCAAATTAAAACTAAGTACCGTAATTAAACAGTTAAATCACGTTTTCCATCCTTCACTTAACTGAATTTATCTATTCCGTCACCAAAGTCCAAGTGATTATTATTTTGTTTCCTTATTAACAGAAAACTTTAACGAATTCAGTTCAAGAAGAAGAAAGAGATTTCTTGTCCTCGGTGATTCAATCTGAAGAAAATGAAATATCGTAGCTGTGATTAAAGAAGACATTTTAGGAGTTCTGTATCTCAATGTTAAACGAATTTGATATTTTTTCCATTGCAGAGGACCTTTGGGACAATTCTTGGATAAATCGATCTAGACACTGAATCATCGATCTACGATCTTCATCTCGTAATGTTAAGTCTGCATCATCTGATAGTTCTTCTGGTTGTATTTTTTCAATTTCGTCTATCGCGTCTTTCAATATCAATACCCATTGATTCACATTTTTGAATACCAAAGTTTATAGCCTTATCGACGAGCGTGCTTCTTTCTTCGACAAGGAATGCTTGCAGGGCTTTTATTTTCGTTAAACCCATATCCAGTGTCATTTTTGTCATTTGCAAATATTGTTGAGTGAGTGACTTCTTGTAAAATAGTATTCCAAATAACTTACAACTGTGAAGTCGCATAATGCTGGAATAAGTAGGCTTGCTGATGACCTAATATCCAACATTTCTTTTAATGTGTTCACTAGTTGTTCTACATTTTCTCTTACAGCTTTGACAGAATCGTGATGAGCACTCCAGCGAGTATTAAACAATCTTTTTAAACTCTTCCCAATCTAATGAATGTACTCGACAAAGATTTAAAAAGTGATTCGCAGAGTAAACAAGGCTTTAGGGTTGATCTCTTTGATTTTCTGTTGAATTCCATCATGTATATCTGACATCGAGGCGGCATTATCGTTGGCCTGACATCTAAAATTGAATGTTCAGTCCATCTTTTTCCAGCTGTTGCAGGATGCTCTCTGCTACGTACACTCATTAACAAAAAAACGACGCACCTAGAAGGAGTTGTCCGATGGAGACAAAAATTGGTGGAGAGGAAGATTATGTACAGAATAGGAAATGATTAAACTTTCAGACAAATTGAATGATTTATTTCAGAGTTACAGAGTTATAAAGTAACGAGCTCAATAAGGTGTTGGCCCACCTCTACCCTGAATGCAAGCTGCCACACGACGTGGCATAGTGTGATAAAGCTCCCTGATAGTCTCCTGGTATTTCTTGCCAAATTTGCTCCAATTGTCGGGCTAGGTCATCCACATTCACTGGTGGATGCAGTTGCCTTCCCATCATATCCCAGACATGCTCGATTGGAGAGAGATCTGGGATCTGGCTGGCCAAGGAAGTATTTCACAAGCTGCAAGACAGGTCATAGTAACACGTGCCGTATGTGGTCTGGCATTATCTTGCTGAAAAATAAGGCCAGGGTACTGCAAAAGGAAGGGTAGCAAAACAGGTCTCAGAATGTCGTCGACGTACCGCTGTGCTGTAATTGTGCCGCTACTGACGACCAAAGGGGTCCGGCTATCAAGGGAAATGGCACCCCAGACCATAACTCCTGGTTGAGGGCCTGTGTGGCGTGCAATAGTGAAAGCAGGATCGGCACGCTGCCCTGGGCGTCTCCAGTCACGTCTGCGACGATCATCAGGACACAGTTGGAAGCGGGATTCTTCGCTAAACACTATACGTCCCCAGTCAGCATCATTCCAACCGATCGAGCCAAGCACCACTGTAATCTGGCCCGACGGTGTGCAGACGTGAGTGGCAAGTGACGTAGCGGTCGGTACGAGCGTAGATGTCGCTCTCTCAGCCGCCTGTGAATGGTTATGGTGGACACTCGTGTGCGGGTTGCACGTCTGATGGTTGATAACGATGATTCAGGCGCTGTGACAGCTGATCTGACAATCACTCTATCCTCCCGCTCTGCTGTGGCCCTAGGGCGACCGCTACCTTCATGACCCTGAAATCTGCCATTGTCCACCCATTCCTGCCAGCATCTTCTAATCGCCTTATCACTTCGACCCATATGACGAGCGATTCTCCGATTTGCCCAACCTGCCTCTTTCAATCCAATGATATGACCTCTTTCAAACTCTGCCAGTTGCACGTAATGAGCTCGAATCCTGCGGCGAGGCATTTTTTCAGTCGTTGAAAGGTATCCTAACTCGCAATGCAACAGAAATTTTGACCATCAGATTGAGAATCGCTTCTTATATACACCTGCTGAGTGCGCAGTTCCGATGCGCTGTAGCTCTCACTATTCATTCATTGGACACCAAAGTTTAATCATTTGCATGGGCGGTCCCAATGTCTTTGCATACGAAATTTCATTACAATCGGACAACTCCTTCTAGGTGCGTCTTTTTTTTGGTAATGAGTGTATCTTATTATTTCGCTCATTTGATCAGTGTAATGCTGATCAGTCTGAACTACTATCAAATATTATTCCAAAATACTGTGATTTTTTTTATGTCTTCAATAATTTTCTGTTTTACGTGATCACCTAAACGTGAAATAAACTCATTCTGAATTCCTTTCAATAAGGTCCACCTGCGGATTCTTGAAGTTTCAACCAGTGCTCCTTCAATTCGGGATCATATTTTGTCTTAAACTTTACCAACTCTAAGAAATTGTCTCTGTTTTCTGAAAGAACATCTTCTCTAAATGCAAGTTTTGTTGAGCTAAAAATAGAGTAATATCCAAAAGGCAATGTAAAATGTTACCACAAGATGATTTGAATCCAGTAACCATAGCTCCGACGGCCAGCTTTTAACCGCTGCTTTATAGCAACATTTCTATTACGAATACAGAAGTGAGGGAATAAGCCATACATGAAAATTATTCAAAAGTGTGAGGGGATTAAATTGGGGGTGGGGATAGATGTGTCCAGGTTTCAATTGTAGCCTGTTATTTCCGCAGGGTTCTTAAGAGTAATTCTGCAAAGTTTGGTCCAGATCGATCAAAGGCCCTAGGAGTGGATAGGAAACAAGCAAACAAACATCCTCCTTTATATGTATATAGATAAATCTCTACGTCAGATCTATTCTCGTTCTTTGTATTCAAGGAAATGATAAAAATAAAGCAGTTCTATTTTTTTATTTATTTGTTTATTATATATGAAATATTTTGTCAATTATTACATTGAAAATTTATCAATTCTTAGTTAAAATAGTGTATTAAGGCATTATTACTCGCATTACAGTTACCAGTTACATTTTTTTTCTGACGTTGAATAGGGTACTCTAAATAAAGGATTCTAATGAAATGGTATTGAAATCAATGGGGCCCGCCACACCTCCCCCTTAGTCCGCCACTGGTAATAAATAACTATCATTATAATTTTGAATTAATTGAAAGAAATGATACAGCAAGAAAGCAAAACGGTTTGTATAGATTGTGTCAGATTTTGCGAACCATCGTTCGGTCATGCTTTTGTTTTTGATTAGATCATCCTACAATGAATTTTACTTAGCACTATTTGTTGTTGAGGCGACTTAACAGAGAAAAAGCATACATCCTATCGTTATTATCTATTTATATTAAATACGACCTAAAAATGTAGATGCTACTCCTACCTCGCCGTAGTAGAGATAACGATGGAGAATTCAAGCTCATAGTCTTCAAAACAACAAGGAAAGAATGTTCCTGATTCACCAACATCAGATGATTCATCATTCATTTCAATTATCTTGTTTATATTTTTTTTCCAGTTCTTTTGGGTGAAAACTTTCCCTTCCAATCAAACACAAGGCCATTTTTAATTTCATCTATCTGCTATGACCGTTTTCTTTGCTTCCTCTCAATGCTCGAAATACAGTTCACAATTTCTGTTGTCCATCAATAATCGTTTCGTTCTGCTACATGTCCTGCCCATTTCCATTTTATCTTCTTTGAAGCGAATATAATGTCACGTGAATGGTATGCATATCTCTGAAACCGCTTTAGTTGGAATCATGAAATTTCACATGAATGTTCTTTGTCGAAATCAAAAAGATGCTGTTTGATCGAAGTTTCGATATTCAGGCCCTAAGAGATTCACAAGGATGGGGGGGGGGGGCTTTCTTGAAAGATATGTGTATCTCCGAAACTACTTGAAGTGGAAACACGAAATAAGTGTTATTTGTCGAAATCAAAAAGATGCTTTTTGATCGAATTTTCGATCAAAGGGATGTAAACGGGAGGCGTGAGGAGATGGGCAAACTTTGTTGAAGAATTAGCCTAAATAAAAAATTTCAACGTGCTGTGATTGTAACATGAAAATGAAAAAGCACGAATAAGAAACAGCACCCGAATAAATAAATTGCCTTTCTGAGTCTTTTATCGGGGAAGGCGGATTGGGCTGATGAGTCCCTAGAAGAACGAAACGGCCGTTCCCAATTCCTTGCGATAATTGATTCAGAAAGGCAATTTATTTATTCAGGTGCTGTTTCTTATTCTTGCTTTTTCATTTTCATGTTCAAGAATACTTCTACGGGGTTGCAAAATAAGAATGTAACATCAATTTGTAATGATCATGTGATGTTTTACGAACTGGGGAAGGTTTGAAGTGATAGGGATGTGGAGAAGGTCAGAAAGGGATGGAAAGACTTATATTCTCCAATCTCGATATTAATTTCGTATACAAGGATCTGCAGTTACAAAATACGAATATAACGTTACTTTGTACATACAACGTAATTTTTTTACTGGGAAAGTTTCGAAGTAATTTCACAATTTCTATTACTTTCTCATATACATCAGGATATCTGCTTTTTTGTGACCCGAACGACGAACTAGTGTTTCAGCTAGTTTAAGTATAATAGCACTTCCACATTCTACATTATTAGCTTTTATTTTCGTGGATATTGATGAGCCCGTTTAACGTTGGGTTACCGGTATAGTAGAAAACTTCAATTTTGAGTATTGTATAATATACACATAGTGTGTAAATGAAGAAATGCAACCAACTTCAAAGGCGTATAGGGTTGTGAAAAATGGACCACTTTTTGATAAGAAACATGGGTCCGGAAAGGCACCGATTCCCTTTTGCACCCCATTTTATTCATTTCAATAGTTTGAACGGTTTGGCGTGTTGTACTTAATGCAGTCGATTGTTGCATACTAAAGATTCAAGTATACCAATACTCCACCTAGTGGCCACATTGTTAATTTAACTTTTGGGATACGACAGTGATTTTACTGTCAGTATATGTTAGAAGTTCTCCATTTTCCGGATTTTTTTTAAGAAAAGATAATGACTGAAAACACAGAGAAAAGTAATTTCCCTTTTTTTTTTAACATTATAGATTTCGTGTTATTTTATATTTCGTTGTTTAAATACATGGTAATGACATTTCAAAATAGGAAATAAGCTTTGAAATTTTACATCACATGACAGCAAGTACATTATCGATCATTATTTCATATACTAATTTATAAACTGAACATGCAGAACAACTATAAAAAAGTTAATCATATCTCCTAAGTAAAGATTTACAAAATGATTAAAATTTAGCCAAACGCACAAATATTTTAAAAAAGTTTTTAAAAAATACAAGGATAAAAGAAACACAACGTTTCGACTTGCCTGCAAATCATCGACCAAGTGATCGATCCAGTGGAACAGTGGGTTTATATAAGTCTCTTGCACCAATCGTAGCTGTATGTAAATGAAGTGATGACAGTATTGCCATCTCGTGTTTGTTTTACAATTATAATGCCTCCACCTGGTGTGAGCATTTGAAATTTCATATAGTTTATATAGAACATAACAGTTTCAATGTTAAAGAGTCTTGACTATGAATTACTTTCAGATAAATCACCTTAGCATCTTCAATACTATGTTCTCATTATCAAAATAAACAACTCGTAAATGTATCTCAAAAATTATTGAACGGCGCTCTTATTCTTTTTGTTTTTTAGAAAAACTATATAAATAAATATTTTGCACCGATATAGAGTCATTGTAACATAATGAATCGTTCAATATGCATAATGACTCTTTACATTTTCGTTTCAGTGCATGATCCTCATGACCAATGATACGTGGGTGCTGCAGATCTAACACGTGTCCTGTAAGTCGCACATGTTTTGCTGTACCATAATTCATATCTCTATTTTTAATGGCATTAAGATGCTGATTGACCCTACGCTTAATTGGCTGACAAAGAAATCGAACTCTATAAAAAATGAGGTCATCAACGTAGCGACAATAAAACGGTATTTCCAACTGGCCTAGATGACCTTGATGACCTCATTTTTTATACAGATAGTTCGATTTCTTTAGGCATCATGGATATTATTGATGGGATACACAACAATATTAATTTTAAATTTGAGGGTGAAGTAAATGACAGTTTACCTTTTCTCGATGTTAGGGTGGTTAGAGCTGAGGGCAAATTCCAAACAAAAGTGTTCAGAAAACCAACATTTGGCGGTTCTACCCTTAATTTTGATTCTTCATGCCCAATATCCTTTAAAATTAATGTTATCAGTATGGCGGTCAGAAAGGCCTTCAACTTATCGAGTTCTTTTGAAATATTCGAAAATGAAATGTATACTTTGCAAAACATTTTCTTAACTAATGGATATCCCAAAAAATTTTTTAATAAACAGGTAGTAAGAACCTTAAACTATACATATAATCCTAATTTTAAGCAGGTACAGTCTCCTAAAATTTATGTCTCTATTCCTTTTCACAATCAAGTTTTTTATGGATTAAAGAAGATTTTAAAGCCTTATAATATTGTTGTAACCTCTGCTATCAACGATACGTTGGGGGCAGCTATAAATGCTAAACAATGCATTCCAGTGGATAATCCCAAAGATGTCATCTACGCCTTACATTGCATGAATTTTCCATGCAGATATATTGGAGAAACCTGTCAGCCAATTAAGCGTAGGGTCAATCAGCATCTTAATGCCATTAAAAATAGAGATATGAATTATGGTACAGCAAAACATGTGCGACTTACAGGGCACGTGTTAGATCTGCAGCACCCACGTATCATTGGTCATGAGGATCATGCACTGAAACGAAAATGTAAAGAGTCATTATGCATATTGAACGATTCATTATGTTACAATGACTCTATATCGGTGCAAAATATTTATTTATATGGTTTTTCTAAAAAACAAAAAGAATAAGAGCGCCGTTCAATAATTTTTGAGATACATTTACGAGTTGTTTATTTTGATATTAATTTCAAATGCTCACACCAGGTGGAGGCATTATAATAGTAAAACAAACACGAGATGGCAATACTGTCATCACTTCATTTACATACAGCTACGATCGGTGCAAGAGACTTATATAAACCCACTGTTCCACTGGATCGATGACTTGCAGGCAAGTCGAAACGTTGTGTTTCTTATATCCTTGTATTTTTTAAAAACTTTTTTAAAATATTTGTGCGTTTGGCTAAATTTTAATCATTTTGAATTAATCAACGCACGTTAAATAATTGTAAATAAAGATTTACAACTGAATTAATAAATATAATCAATAATTTATATTGCCAATACCTGCGATAAATAGAACAGCACGTTCACGTGAATGATAACTAGTTCTAACAAATGTTTAAAAATATATATATATAAATATACATTTTTCGAAACATATTAAAGTAATTTTGAACGATGTATTGCGCTCTTTTGCTCGTTATTATTACTATAAATTTGATGCAGATAAATCTGAATAAAATAAGAAATTCAACCCACGAAATTTAAAGACAAAATAAGAAAATACTAAATCAACTGCAAATCGAAGAATTAAATAGCATTGTAAAAAATTGAAACTTCTTTACGGAAAATACTATTTTTTTTAACATAACTGACGTAATGTTATCACATTAATATACTTAAGAATAACGAAGAATAAGGATCCTGTCACAGTAGTTCGAATAGTTAAATTTAATTGAAGACTGATTGGCGTAATATTTTAATTCAAATTAAAAAAGTCAGGTGAAAATATTAAATTATAAAATAATTTACTGAGAATAAATAATGGAATGAAAATCAATAAAGATATCGTAACCATTAAATCAATTAATTTAAAATTTTGCTGTTCATATTACCTTAAAGCCCTGGTTTCACGAGAGACGAAGTCGATATAGAAAACTCGTTCAGTCCTACGACATATGTTTGTGTCGTGTCGTATGCCGAAACGAATTGTCGGACCTTGAGTGAATTCACGGGAGAGAAGAAAAACCAGTTTTGTTGCAATGCATCCTGGGATTGTGCTATATTGTTACACTATATCATAATATATTATCAGAATATAGAAACTGACTTGTTAACTAAATAGGTAATAGCAGAATTAATGTGGAACAATGTTATAGAGATGAAACATTGTTAGGATCACTTGTTCCATATAATAATGAGTACTGTCTTCACCAGGCTACATTTTTTTCAAGTACTTTGATTGCCCATCATTCATTAGCATTTACAATGCTTTGAAATTGCGTTTACAATTTGATTGTAATTCTATATATTGTTATCAATTTCCATATCTATCTTGTTCGATTCATTTAATTCTACCTTCATTTTTTCATAAATTCGACGATTTCGCTTCATTCGCCTCAGATCATCAATATTTTCTCGCCACATTTCCAGTAAAATTAAAGTTTCACACTCCATTCGGTTTGTTGTTGTCGTTGAGGCGTGATGGGAACGATAGCTGCCATGTTGGAAACGACTTTATTCGTTATACTTACTTGTCACAACTCGGATAGCGCTACCGACTTCCGTCCTGGCTGGTAATGTGGTGCTCAAAAACGAGAAAATGCAAAGAATCCAGGGTATTAAGTGGAATCCAGGGTTTCAGTTCTGTGAAACCAGGGTATTAAGTGGAGATATTGTACAAATCTTAAAGTGACAATTTTATAGTGACATCCAGACATGCAACAATTAAGTACCATGATTGTGAAAGCTAATGCTACCGCTAGGTAAATCTTTGAAGCAATCCCAAACACACTCATTGAATCATGGGAAACGATTGCAGCGCTCTGTCTTTTTAGTGGCCGCTTGAATTACTCATACCATTGTTGTCTTTGCACAATACCCTTTATGCTCACGTGCAATCAGTAAGCATATGTCACGCTCATTTGCCTATCATTGTTTACTGAAGTTTATTTAAGGACAAAATGATTGCGTTGGTGGTCATCACTTCGAACATCTCTTGTAAACATGATGCAATGAAACACAATAACCTTCTAAGCCTGTGTATTAACGTGTCTGCAAATGTAGACTTTCCTTGATGTTGAATTTTAAATTTTAACTTCTGTTATTTCAAAGTGTGTTGTGATCTATAATAATTTATGTACAATAACCTCAAGCTAAGCTTACTGGTTTCACGTGATCCTTGTGTGTGGTGCTAACGACAACAATGGTATACGCAACAATCTACTGCCCTGCATTAAGTAAAACATGCCAAACCTTTCAAACTCTTGAAATGAATAAAATAGGGGATGTGAATGAGAATCGGTGGTTTCGGTGAGCTTTATCAAAAAGTGTTTCATTTTCACAATCCAATGTCGTAGAAATGTGTTGCATGCATTCATTTACACCGTACACATAAAAGTATACTTTAGGAAAACTTTCAATAGGTCTGCTAATGGTTTCGAGACCAGTGATTCATATTAAAAAATACAAAGCTAAGTAACTTGTACTATTTACAGAAAAGTGTAAGAATTTCAAGTTTAAAACTGACGAGTTTGTTGAACTTTCTTAATTGCTTTCTATCCCAGCATAACGTGGGATGTTGGCTGGTCAATTTCAGGCCAATGTTGCTTCACAGTTTTCCTCACTCTAGGGAGTGTTTCAAAACCCCGTTGTTTACTTTAGCGGTAGGTTTAGCGATTTGTAATGAAGCTTCGATTGGAAATCGCTGTAGCAAGCAAACAATTCAGATGCTAACTAGTTTTCGAAAACAAGCAAGGGTTGATTGGATGTGGTCGAAGGCGTAATTTATAAAGACTATCACTATTAAATCTTTTAAAACAGTTTTAATTATTTATTCTATTTCTGAAGATGACATGGAATTCTGTTATATTATTAGCATTTTTACCTAGGGAAATAAATACCCACAATCAGCCATTCTGTGTGCGCGCGCGTGACCTTAATAAAATCTGAAACCACTGAATGGATCAGCTTATTTTGCATGTTTAAGAATGGGACACGATCTAACTTTCTAGATCGCCTGTGGCTCCTTAGAGAAATTAGATGATAAAAATTCCCCGCAGAAAAATAATAAAAACGAAACAATGAAAATTCTATCTTAAAGTCTTAAGGATGCGTCCATTAGTTTATTAACCCACAAATGCGTGTCTTGATTTTATTAAAATGAATTGGGTTTAGCAATTTGAACATTCGAGACTTTAAACAATTTGCAATAATGCAAAAAATTGAAGGTATTGTCTGTTTCTGCAGATCCTACGACTTGGTTATTTAAGGGTCTTTTACTTAATTTTTGTCTTCACTGCTTAAAAAGAATAAATCAGGAAAATTAAGACAGTTGGCTTCAAGTTGTTTCAGGAACTTTTTGTTCAACACTGCAAAAACTGGTTTTTTGATTAAGACGATTTCAGAAGATCTTTAAAGTATCTTCTTCTTTTGAATCAAAGGAATAAATGGAGCAAAATATATAAGCAAAGGACTTGTGAAGTTTTTCTTCGCATGCAGGACAAGTAACAATAAAAAAAAAAAAAAGAGACCAAATTCTGTGCAAAATATATTTATTTCGTTCGTTGTGTTCATCTTTTGGATCAAAATCGCCTTTATAACAAGACACTTACTCAAAACTATTTATAGGATAATGCAGAACTTTTATAAAATATAAAATCTCTCTTTCATGATGTTTTCTTAAAAAAGTTTTTTTTTTTCCCTAATTCTTTAACACTTTATTGTGACATCACATTCTCGTGGGCCCTAATATGCAATGACAAGGTTGACTGATTGAAGATTTGCAGTGTATTTACTTGAATAGTAAATGTTGGTTGTTTGAATTGACAATGTAAGTATTAAATATTAACAGATATTTAACCATCACTAATAAATTACCATTACCGTTTGCAAATACTGCTTTGTCCAGAACAATTTCGAATTCTCTCAACAAACTTTGGCTAAATAACATCCTTCTTTCTATATAGCATAGTCTTTCATTCATAGCATTCACAGTTATAGTCCGTCTAAATCAGCTAGGCAGTCCCTTCAGGCGTTGGGACTGAGAACTTGAAAAAATAGGGGAGAAAGGGTATAAGATAAGTGAGGAAAGATTACAACAGTGTTGGCAGAGCTTGACCTCGTTATTATCGGCTTTAAATAACTATATTTCCGAAGAGCTGAATTCTCAAAATACTAAAAAAAAGGATCACATAAGGCCTTTTTTTAATTCCGTAACAATACCCTGATACCCTTTCACCCCTATTTTTTCAAGTTCTCAGTCCCAACGCCTGAAGGGACTGCCTAGCTGACTTAGACGGACTATACTGCACATAAACTTAGTTTCTGATAGTAAGAGGCAACCATCTTGGATACAATGACACCTAGTGGCAGAAATCAAATTTAAATTTTTACCCAACTTAGAATTTTGTTTATGGTTGAAAGGTGATCACCCCTAACCCTCCAATCTCGAACTTGTGGGCACACATCTGGCAACGCTTATGCATCTACCTTATTTGCCCATGGATACGATATGATTTTCATGCTGCTTTAACAACGGTAAAAAGATGATTTTCAGTTCTGCTGGCAAATTCATCCATTACCTTTTATCTAACTGCCCAAATCGGGAGCAGACATTTTCATAACTATTGTATCGCCATTATTATTTTGAGGGGAAATTATTCAAAGTTCCAAGTCTTTGAATACTGTTCTGGTAGATGATCGCTCACTGTTGGTAAATTGTTCATGATTTTAAAGGCATAAAAGTTCTATTAGAAATCTAATACAGGAAAACATTTGGAGCATCAAATGATTAGAAACTTTCACTCCAATTCACTTATAATTCTTTCTGATATCTAATTGCACTTTGGCCATTTAACTTAGTTCCTGTCTGAATGGAAAACTTTTCACCAGAACGAGTAGGACTACAGTGCAAAAGATTGCTAAATTGATTTTCACCATGTCAAGCACCTGTTTAAAGTGCAATCGTGAACTTCTCAAAGTAACTGCATCCCCGTCATAGCACTTATTTTTAGAATAGGCCAAAAAAAGATGTTCAGGATTTCCAAAGAAAAGATCAACTGGACACTGAAATAAACAACTTTGTAATCACAGAATAGAGTTCTTTTTGCAGAATGACTGTTAGATGATGGATCTCTTGCAGTTAAATTTATCTCTTACTTTATTATTATTTTCACATTTTTAAAGGAAAGTGAAACAATAATTTGTTCTCCAATTTCACTGAATATTAGCAATTTCAAGACATTTGTTTCAAATATGATCCAATAGCATTTGTTTATCAAG
>JAFIDM010004315.1:53251350-53275616 GCA_023159025.1 Thereuonema tuberculata | reverse complement strand
ATCAAGACATTTGTTTCAAATATGATCCAATAGCATTTGTTTATCAACATAGAGAAAACAAAGAGTCTAACCTACTCAAATGTAATCAGTTCATTTTGGATGCCTGGCAAAAAATTGAGAAAGTATTTTTTTAATTTAAAGTTCAGTCTAAATACCTTCTCACATCTGGATCATGTTTCCAAAAAAATTATTCATACAGTTTGAAAAGTTACAGGATTTGGATCAGCAAGTCATTGTGATCTCAAAGAGGAAAATTATTAATACAAAGTTTGCACAGGTCTATAGTTTTCAATTAACTTATTATGTTATTGGTCGCCATCACTCATTGGACCACTGTATTTTTGTCATTTAAAAGGAGTGGACGACGGCCATCCCCAATGATTGTAACTTTCAAAATACTAAAGCTAAATTCTGGCCACCCGAGTTGAGAGAAGCCCAAAAGCAACATTCCCTACTTCTCATGAAAAGTATTCGGATGTTTAGGTTCCATCAAGCACTCGAAGGGTCATGACCTTTACAAATCACTTTCCAAGTGATCAGTGAAGCCACAGACCGAGCTCAGTCAAGCATCTGACCCCTTTGGTATGAAGGAGAACCAGTTGTAGTGTTATTTTTAATGGAAGACACTTCTTCGAGCTTCTAACAGATGACAAACTAGACAGACTTCCTTAATGAAAACCAGGCTTAATATGTTGAAGCTGCTCTAGCAATTTCGTGCTGGAGATGGTCATCAATTGTCATTTGGAAATGCTCAAGAGGTTTGCACAGAACATCTGGTTTCAATAATGTAATTCTGAATTCTATCTATTCAACAGAAACAGAGTACCCTGATTGTGCTTCAGAGTACGATTTCCTTATCACCATAAGAAATATCTTTGCAAACAATACAGTGCTTAGAATCATTGATCTATTTTCATAACTGTCCCCTATTCTTTAGTCAATCGGATCATCCAGACTAATTAGATCCTTTATCAAAATGTCCCTTTAGGATCTAAATTTCGAGTTTGGTTTCTTTTTTAAATATCAAATATCAGTAAAGAGTAGGCATCTAAATTTACATGAAATTCCATCCAGACCTTTTGAATTGTCAGAAGATAATGAAAACTAAGTAATAATTTCCTTTCTTATTCCTGCAACTCTTGAAAATGTGAACCATTCAGCTTTTTATCACCATCGAAGTAATTGGTTCACATTTTTATTTATGAAAGTTGAGTTAAGCTGAAAGCTTTATTTCGGTACTGTTATATTCTCATAAAATTTAAGCACTTCATTGCCTAGATTTCACTGATTTGCTACTTGTTTCAAAATGCTCGAGCAAAACAAGATGGATTCACGACTTTGATTTTTCAAAATAACCGATTTTGTCGTTCACATTTCTGAAAAGACACATGCTCAGGTTTTTGGGAAAGGCCTAAAACTACTGAAAAATTCTACCCCTATCAAACTAATTTCCCTATCTAGAGACTGGGAAAAAATAGTGCTATTCATCAATACTGTGTGTGTGAAGGGATAAAAAATTATATTCATCAGCCACCCATGTTCTACTAGACTTTGCATTTAACTATGCCATTGCTAATACTGGTAGAAAAACTTATCAGTCTCTTGTAGTTAATCTTAGAAAAGGAATTTAATAGGATATTTGAACACACAATTGTAAATTGGTTTTTCCAAATTTACATTTTCCTCTTGAAAGTACTGAAATCAGTCCCTGTAACCAAATAAGGCCAACAAAGAAGTGTCACATGCAACCCTCATAAAACAAAACTTCTGAATACACACCACACTTCAGTCTTCTGCTGGAATCTTCTCCTGAAGCTTATGATAGCATATTTTCCACATTCAAACAAGGTTTCCTGACCATTATAGATTTGTATGCAAGATCAGAACTTATGTTGGTTGTGCTAACACATCACATTGCACCAATATCCATGTATGATGCTTTGTCTTCTACAATCAATCCTTCTTTGTCCCCCACCATTCAACCAGGCAAGTTTACATTTTATGCTTTTCTAATATGTCCCCACTTTGAGACTTCTGGATCATTTCTGCCACCTCAGGGAGTCACTGCCTTTATTAAATTTTCCTACCGATGCAAAAGAAAGTGCCGTACATTTGCAAACTGTTCCTTCAAACTTCCACAACTTACAGAAAAATAGAAATAAATAAAACGCACTTAACTTACAAATAGTTGAGAGAATTATATATGGTAATAATCCGACAGTTTCAGAATACTGTGCGTATTCCTTCATCAGGGACGGTACAAACCTTTCCACATGCATCAAAGAACACAAACAGGCCTTCAAAAACACAGATCCCACAGGCTCATACACTGTTACTCACTTTTAAGACAGGACCCCCCCCCCAAATTCTCAGCTGCTAAACCCCTTTCCCACCATAATAGACTTTCCCACCGTCTGAATCTTTCTATATAATTCAGCTTATGTTTGCCCAATAACCGGCAGGCAAAACGCCCGTCACTATTGCTAAACACTCCTCTTACTTCACTCACTTTCAACATACCTTCCCTCATCATGTCGTCCTAAATGTTTGTCTATGTCCTATATGTTTGTGCCGTCCCTGATGAAGCAATAGGCACAGTATTCCGAAACTGTCGTATTATTACCATATATAATTCTCTCAACTATTTGTAAGTAATTGCGTTTTATTTATTTCTATTTTTCTTTATTTCATTCCACGCACGTTAAGCCTTCTTTGTTTCCACAACTTACAGATTATCAAGAAGTCAATTCCTAATATATTCCATTGCATTCCTGATGTTTATGGTCCAATTTGCTTCTTCAACGATGCAATTGCCTAAACACAGTTACAATGCCTTTGGTGTTTTTTTGTTAATGACTTTCAACTCCCCCTTTAACTGTAAATTATCTGTTTTCATTCCCCGCATGAAATATGTTTAGGAATTGTAATCTCATTAGCCAATTCAAAAGGTAATCTTACTAATGAAAATTAATATTTGTGGATAGGAATTCACTTACCAATTGCAATAACCTTACTAATAATATAAAAAAAATTAAAAAAAAAAAAATCCAGAAATCAACAAGTTATTACACATTTATTTTCCGTTTTAAAAAATTATAATAAAATAGTAATGCATAGATTCTGAATAACAAATTACCTAAATTCCTAATGAGAAAAAGGCCAGAATATTCAGCTGGTTTTATTTTTAATCATTTTCTTTAATAAAGAGGTTCAAGAATTTTCAGTTGAGCACTGAGAAAAACCACAATCCAACTCAAAATATATTGAAAAAATAAATATATACATTTGAGGCAGAAATTTACAAAAGTCTTTTTAAGGCATTCAAATTCCAAACTAAATTACCATAGCATAATTATGACATCATTAAACAAATAATCATGCATCTCCAATTGGAGACATTTCAAATATTCACCTATTTATTAGAAATAAATAAATCATTTAAATAATTTCTAAACATACATTAATAGCCTTTCGGGCTGGTTTTTGTTTATTTTTTTTTTTTTTACAATAGTCAACATAATGTGTAAAATGAACCTGATTTCGATATTATGACGACTAGATACTTAATTTCCAGAAAAATGATAAAACATAAATAACCACATTTATCTACAAAAGTGCAATCACTGAAAATTAAAGGATTGAAGTAAAAGTCCCTTTCTGCTTTCTTTTTTTGCCTCTTAAAAGGGCTTCGAAACATTATTCTAAGTTTCAAAACAAACTTGCTTTTTTTTTTTTTTTATTTACACACGATACATAATTATGTACAAATTGTTCTAACAGTCATTTAAAAGAATTAGAAATTCAAATAATAATAATAAAAAGAAAAAGAGTGTAACAGAAAATCAAGCCTCTTAAATTTTAAAATCAGAAAAATCATTATTTTTGCTACATCAAACAATGATTATGAATCACATAAATGGAATTCGAAGTATGAAAAGAAAGAATATTGTTGGAAAACTTTCATCCAATTAATTTTTGCTAAAGCACCTGGATGTCGAAAGACAAAGTTATCGTTTCTTAGTAGACATTAATTTCAAGCACTGCCCATCGTAAAAAAAAAATCAGTAAGTTTATTTTTTTTATGCTTATACTGAATTGAAGTTAACTTAAGCTACTATCATCAAGATGACAGTCTGTTTTCTGCTTAAAACATACTTAATACTGCATGGCACAATTCAAAATGATATCAGCTAACCGATACAGATGCACACTTAAAAATTTAAGCCTTATTAAAATTACAAGTTGTAAAGCTTAATCAACTTGTTTGAAAAATGTAAATTATTTATTTTAAGAAATATTTATTCAATTGCCGCTATTTTAAAACAACTTTTTTCAAGAATTCAATGAATTTCATAAAAAAAAAAAAAAATATCAAGCATTTTTAAGATTTTCAAGCACCAATACAAATCCTGTTTATATGAAGACAAACTAGTACTTTGAATGTCACAGCATCACAAAATTTTTTAAAAAGAATGAATATATAATAACAAAAGCAGTAGCCAATAATTGAATACCATACACATTTGTATAAAGTCTCAAAAAAAAATTGTGAATGAAGAGTTGGAGTATGGAATTTAAGTTTGGAAAATAAAAAAAAAAGTTTAGCTTTCATATAAAACAGTATGTACCAGACGTGAAAATATAATATAGATGGATCCTTCTCTTCCAGCTTATTATCTCAATGGATCAAGACATATACATACATATATAATCGTACTGTTAGACGGACACACTCACAATAACACTAGGTTCCCTTACATACTTGGACATTTTAATCAGCATCAACATTTTGCGAGATTATTTTCTGAAGATATCTTGGGGAAACTTAAATTAAACGGCAACTGTCCAGTATTAATAGCAATTTCAAATAGGTAATATTGTTCTATTACTACCGATTGCATATCTGATAATGTAATGGAAGGTGCCAACTTAAAAACAAGGCCCTTTCAAATAAAATAAAGGGCACTCACTTTTATAGTAGGTATCAGTTAATGTAAACGTATTAGCTTTACTTGCGTACAACCATTATATTAGTGAATTAAAAATAAAAACTCAACAGTTGCCTGTACAACAATCTGTCGCTTGTTTTACTGGGCAAGTAATTTTTTTATCAAAGGCCTTATACAAGTTTGTATTTTAAATTCTTATAAACCAATCATCAAATAGTAGACTGATATTTTACATTTCTGTTTCTTTCACTACTTGTTATTGTGGCCAAAATGTACCAACGATATTCAGAGCTAATAAAAAAGTTATCCATGCAGGATAAAGGTTGCAATCTACATCAAACATAACACAAAGAATTATAGTGGTTAAACAATCCCGATTTTCCATAAGGCTGTTTTTGTTTTGAACCTTTGCAGCAGAATATCTTGTGAAAGTTGTGCTTCCCTATCTAGATAAAGAGGTAAAGTCTGTTAGCTGCATATTTAACAAAACACAAGGAGATTTTGAGATTTTCCTCAACTGCTCATCACCTCTGGCAGGGGAATTTTTCTTTGCAGTTGCTTATTTACTGTTGGGCAACAAAAAAGTGCTCTATTAAATACATAATTCTTTGGTATTGACGACAAGATAATTATGCAATAACATTTTTGGCGTAATTAAGATATCATGGCATAGACAAAAGCACCCTAAAACCTCTTTTAATAAGGGCTGTACATTTTTCTATTCAAAATTTGAAGACCAGCTTATATCCAATTAAAAAAAAAAAATCACGGCTAAATTCCAAACAAAATGTAAAGGGGGCAGGGGAAGGAAAAGTTTTTATTTTTGTTTTTATCCTTTATAAATGTACTTCTGTTAGTATCAAAACACTAAAAGTATCTTACAAAGAAGATCTTACAAAGATCTTTCCTAATATATCGAACAGTTAACCAAAAAAATATGATTACAAGAAACTAAATTTTATAGGGAATATTTCACAATATTAACCTATGGAATATACGAAAACATGGGAGAGAAAAAAAAAACAAGATATGGCTTTACAATTCTTTCTGAAGAAAAAAAAATATCCAAAAAGATAAAAATGGACAAGAAAAATAACAAAGAAATAACTTTGAAACCACTTTTAAAATGAAATATCACTCCCAATCAACATTTCCTTTTTAAAAAAATGTAATCCTACTGTATTTAAAAGAAAGCTGCAAAATACTGGATAGAAGACTTAAAAATCAATACACCACAGTTCCAGAACTATATTATTCACAATACAAATACAATTTCATCAGTCTTAATTTTACTTCATTTCACAGTAAGTGTTTAGTTAAGCATTTGGAATAACTAAAACCTGTTTAAACAATTTAAATCAAATAGAAGGGAAGAATGACTAAGCAAAATTTGCTTAGCCACCGACTGATCAACAGCCAGCAGTATTACATATCAAAAGTCCAGCTCAAAAGTTGCGTTAATTTTGTTACAAACTTTTTTAAAAGATGACACGCATACATAGACTGCTAGGAAACTGTTCTTTGTAATGAATCAATAATTTGAAAAAACTGCATTGAAACCGAACTGGAAAACTTAAAACGTTGAATTGTAGGGAAAATAAATAGAGGAACAGAAGATGAAGAGTAAAATGTAATGAGAATTAATATTATTTAACTATCGATCTAAAGCAGCACTTTGTAAAAATGCCAATAACATTATGCTAAAAAGTAAATTATATTCTTTACAATGTTCTGTGTAAACTAAAACACTAAACTGAGAAGAAACTGATAAAAATGAATTCAAAGATAATAACATTTAATTAGGAGAGCATTAACAATTGAATCTGTTTATTACTATAAACCGACTGAGGAAAAAAAAAAAAAATGGAATACCATCTTGTCTTATTCAACTTTTCAAGAAAATGAACTAAGAAATAAAGTATTTGATGCATTAAAGGGTTACAAATGAAAACTAGATTTGTATTTAAAAGTATCTAGTAAAACGTATGGAATCAAATATATATATACATAAACCTAATTGACAATTTTTTTACTGAAAATTCAAAGTCCCTATAATATATTGCACTATACCAATTCATAATTAGAATTAACTTGACAATTCCTATTTGTCATCCCCAAATAATACACATTTGCAAGTTGTTTTATCAGTCACAAGATTTGCATTTTTTTTAATTATCAGGTTACATAATCTTCGTAAGTTTACGTCATCAGTTAAAAACTTATATATTTGATGTTAATTAAAATATGAAAACAATACAATTATAGACACACATCAAATCAATGACGTCTTTTGGATAAACGGAAATCGAAGTGGCAATTTTCAGTTCACATAAACTGTGCTTGAAATAAGAAACTCTTAATATGCTACTATAAAACAAGTCATTAGGCAATTAACTGCGGCACTCACTTTAACCATGGTTTCGTAATTACGCCACAAATTCTGACAAAGCCTTAAACTTTGGCAAAGAACTTTGCAAAAGAAGATGGAAACCTACTTATTGTTATTGTTTTAACTTAATGAAACTAAGGACAAGAAAAACAAATGTTTCTTGAATTATTGCTTGAAATGTGGGACAGCTGTAAGTTAATGAAATGATTGTTTTTGGATAAATGAAATCCATAAAAAAACAATAGCAATCACAGTAACAATCATCCAACAAAAGCTAGGCAAGAAATTACTTATTTTGTAAAACTATATTATTATTACTAGTCTAAGGTGTTGAAGACAAAGGCAAGTATTTTGGTTTACATTGCAAATTAGTAACCTCAAAACTGGTAAACAAAGATGCTAATCATTTCACTTACAAAATTTTTCAATTTATTGGCACATTTAATATGCAATTTTCATAGAAAAGACAAAATATTATTTAGAGTAACTGATATAAAAGGCAATTTATTTTTTCCCTATTTGAATAGCAAACACTGTATATATATATATATATATATATATATCTGTGAATAATAAATGTTCTCGCTATGAAATTCATTCGACTGACAAAGTGTTTGAACTAGTAATGAAAATGGACAGAATACTTCGTTAGGCTATGAAAATGAAAGAAAAGAAATATTTTTTTTATTGTTATTATTTCATTATTATATTTATCTATGATACAAATTTTAGGATTTTTAAAAATTAAAATGGAAAAAAAAAAAAAAAGTTATCGTGAAACGCTTTCTAAACAAGTTCGGCTTATCTCTCCTTATCTCTGGGCGATTTTTCTTTTTCGTCTTTATCACTAGATCTTCGGTGGTCTCTGGATCTAGATCTATCACGTTTATGATCTTTGCTGCTGTCGCGAGACCGTCTCCTGTCCTTAGAACGGGAACGTCGGCTGGACCTGGAACGTTTCTTGGAACTAGATCGGGATCGGGATCTCCTGGAACGGGAACGAGAACGGGATCGTCTAGATCGGGAACCGGAGCGATGTGATCTAAAAACAATCAAAAACTTTAATTATTTAATGGAAAACACGCAGTGCAAAAAACAATGGCAATCTTAAATAAATTAGAAATAAATACAATAAATTGTTTCAATGGTTATACAGCTCCTCTATGTCTTTTTTTTGTTTGTTTTAATACTGTAAAAAAAATGTATTTATGATTGAATTTATTACAATCACTGTTATTTGAATTGTTTGACGACTCGCATCTTTAACCTTCGGCAAACCATGTGGGGTTAAATTAACGTCAGCGGTTTCAAAACTAATGCATTTTTTTTTCTTCAAAATATACACAAGCGATCTGGTTTTTCAAGAAGCTGCATTACTGCTTCATGCCACAATAGCAAATCAGTACAGCATACGACATCAGAGCGTGAGCATGTGCTTACTGTGTGTGTGGGCTTATTAAGCCCCAAGTCGTTCGAGACTCAGCAAGAAAAGAAAGATTTTCGTTTTTGTTGCTAAAACCTAAAGTTTCTTGCTAGTTTACATTTTATTTGATGCTTGTTTTAGATAAAATAAATATTTTTTTAAGGTTTAATAAGTCTAGTTTATAGTAATAACGTTTAAAAATATATTACACACAAAAAAGTGTCTTTTAAAAATCGAAGCTATTTTTCAGTTAGTCAGAGGCTGACAAATGTTTATGGTTTTGTTTTTTTTGGCTCCGTCCTTATTACAAAACAAAGGAAAAGAATTTTAAAGGGCATTTTTATTTAAATGATAAATTTGTAGATGGATAATGTTCAGAGTAAACTTAACCCCACATATGGTTCAGGGCAGGACTTTTATTCACCTGATTAGCGGAGGGTTAATTACAACAATTAAAAAAAAGCATTTTATCTATTTATTGACAACGATTTGGAGTTTACAAAATAAATTCCCATTCAGAAAATGTGCAAGAATCTCCTGTCTCAAATGAAGCATTCTCTGCATAAACATAGAACCTATCATTCCAATAGACTAGTCTGCCTCTGTATACCAGGAAATTTGAGGGGAAAAAAAAAAAAGTCTTTCACAAAAAAAAAAACACCATTCTTACAACAATGGACAACAAATGGGGGCCCAAAGTCAAAACTTAGATTTTGAAGTAAAAAAAAAAAAAAGGTTTCAAAATTACATTCATTGTTTGAAATTTTGATTTAACTGCAAAAAAAAGTAAAATACGATTATAGAGCATTATTACAGCTTTACTGGCATACTCTGGTATTACAATATGTAAGTTCAAATTGTTGTCGTATAGTGAAAATTAGCAGATTGCAAAGCATTTCTTTTTATCTTTGGTGTATAGATGCACAAACTGAGCTGAAATTGTCATAAACATGGAGTGAAAATAAAAAGATATTATACATACTGAGTTGGATGTAAAATAGCTTTTTGCGATCCTATATTTTAATCACAGGACAAAATCAAAATTATAAACAGTTCAATGCTCACTTAAGAGCATAACACACAGATGCCATCTGGACACTGAAGAGATAAAGTGTCCTGTCAATAAGGAAATTATTGCAAAGTGGGGTGTAACTACAATCTGTTTTTCAATCCCATTTCAACAGTCACTTCTTCACTTCAGTATAGTGAATATATCATTTTTTTTAAATACTCGTTCACTGCCTTTAAAAAAATCAGTAACTGACAAAAGACTATGCTATGGTTCAGAATTTCAGCTTTTCAACAAAAAAAATCTAAAGTTCATAGACTTCAGTAAAACTTTTAATTTGCCTGCATGTAAATAATCAGAATCTAATTAAATCTTACAAAGATTTAAATTATGTGGGATGTAAAACAACTATTTTCATTCAGTTAGCACAATCAGGATAAGGAATAAGAATTTTCCAATTCATATCCACTTCTAAAAAATCCTTATCCAATCTATCCAAAAGTAAGCTTGATAAACCATATCTATTTTCAACTTTGGTTTGTGGCAGATTAAATTAAATATCAGATGTTCAACTACTGTTTAACTTAAAGTAATCCAGTCAAGAGTTAAGAAGATCCCATTTTGTTTCCCTCTTTGATTGTTTTGCCACTCAAAGACATATATATCCATTTACCGTACTGGCCCGAATATAAGACGGCATTTTTTTCCAAAATCCCATCCATGAAAGTATCATTTCATCTTATATTCGCAACCAAACTTGGAGCGTGCACGAAACCGAAACCAAGCGTGCTCTGGCGCTGAAGCAACGCCACCTGGTGGCGTTGGCTGAAGTCGATCGTAGGCCTAACCAACATGCTCCAAAATAAAAAAATATATATATATTCTACTAAGCTTAGTGATGTTGTACTTTTTTGCAAAAATAGTTTAATTTAATTTCATAAGTGACATTTCGCCTAGCTTAGAAGTCACAGATTTAACTAAATATTACTGACATTAAGCCTATTACTGCAACCAAAAGTATTGACGATTTCATCATGAACTGGATGTGGGAAGATAATTTGTCAACAAACTTTTTTTAAATAATTTACTAGAAATATTTGTCGAATTACGCCTCGTTAATAGATATAACGTCTTATATTCGCGACCAATAGTTTTTTATCAAATCGGAGCTCAAAAAAACGCCATTCGTCTTATATTCGGGCCAATACGGTAGTAAATTTTGTATACAAGTGCACAGACACTAACGTACCTTCTACTGTGATGGCTACGGCTTCTGCTGCTGCTTCTGCTCCTCGATCGTTTCCGGCTCCTTCCGTGATCCCCACTATCACCATCCCTGGAGCGTTCGGCTTTCCTCTCTTCACGCTCTTTATCTCGTTCCCTCTCTGCTTTTTGTTTTTCACGGCGATCGTTCACCGACTTCTAGGGAAAAAAAAGGCATTAGCTTTAAGCACTGTTTGTGAAAAGAAATTAAAAACCAAAAAGAAAAAAGTTACAAAGGAAACACAATCCGTCACCAATTACTAAACACCATTAAATAAAAACATTTGTTACTCCTCAAGGCGAGCGATATACAGACCTCCTCCTCCTCCTCCTTTTGTGCTGGCTACAAAGAAAATAATGAAGGAATATTTCCCATCTGTTAGAAACACATTAATTGCTGATACAAACAAATAGGCATATTTTGAAAAGGACGGTGCAACTGAATAATGTGAAGACCCATCACCTAATTCATCAAAGTAAAACACTTTTTTAATTCTTCGATACTGACCTCTTTTGGTTCGGCTGTCTGAAAAATAAAACATTTTTCCATTGTGTTAAGGAACCAAGTAAAAAAAATGATGTACAAATACTACAGGTTTTCTTAAAAAGAAAAGCTTATCGAATTATTTGGAGAGATAAGATACGCTACAATTTACTGAAGAACTAAGAACCAAACATAACTCATTTTTACCCATGAAGATACTAAGAAGAAATAAATAATAAATAAACAGGGTGTGTTTTTTTTTTGTTTTTTGTTTTGCATAAAAAAAAAAAAAAATGCGCAATCTCACCTTCATTACTATTTCTGTAAGGATTTGATCCTAATTTGCCAGATGAAATAAATATAAATAACAGTATTAATAAAATTGAATTGAATATTTGATTTTCAAACATTTTTAAATAGTAATTTACATTTCAGAATAGAATTTGAAGAAAATATATGCTAAGGAGTTTTTTACATCTTTAGAAAAATAAAACTAGAACAAAGTAAATTAAATACTAAGAAAATAACTTATTACTTTTCTGCAATACTTATTTTATAAAATGCTATTTTAAAAATTTTATCTAAACAGAAAGCTAATTATTATTATATATAAATGCTTCAATTTATTATCTGTAAATTATATGTATGCTAACTTTTACCACTTGTTAAGTGTAAATATATAACAAATGTAAATATATAATGAAATTTGGTTATTGTTCTGTAAACTTTTAGTGGCATGATTACAGTTAAATATATTACACAAAATGGTTTAAAAAAATTAAAATCACAAAAACTTAAAAGTTACATTAAAGTGCTCGCGCTTAGAGTTGAAACTTCCAGAATGCAAAGCAGATTATAGATTGTCCTTTTCTGGCTGTTCGCTAACATTGAAATAGAAGAGGTCACTTCTATTTGAATGTTAGCGAACGGCCAGGAAAGGACAATCTATAATCTGCGTTGCATTCTGGGAGTTTCAACTCTCAGCGCGAGCACTTTAGAATAAGGAAAAATAACACGATTTGGATAATTGTACATACATTTCCTTCAGTTTTAAAAATGACGTTGAATGGTGTAATATGTTCAAGAAGGGTTTTAAAATGTTATCTAGTTTCTGGTGTAATATTTTCAATCAAAGCAAATAACCGGAATGTTCTAGTTTGTTTGTTTGTTGGTTGGTTGTGGTTTAATGGTGCAAAAGCAGCTGTGACTAAGCTGCGCCATGGAATGTTCTTCGTGTTATTCTAAAAGGCTAACATTATTAGTGAAATGGCAAGTCCTAATTTATGAGCCATTTCCAAATGGATTTATCTGCGATTAAACTTTTCAGAAAAAGAAACTAAAGTGAATTCAAAAACGTTACAACACATCACAATGAAAAACTATTTAAAAATGAACAAGTTTTCCTTTTCCTGCAAATTTTTTTTTTTTTTTTTTTTTTTTTTTTGCATGCATTTAATAGATTTTACTTTGCCAAGAATCAAGCCTTAAGATTTTTTTAATAAATTCCTTTCTCAAGATAAAATCTGGAATAAATTGTAGCCTCACATTCTATAAAGAAAAGTCGATTACCACTTTGGCAACGTAAGGTGTTACAGACTACATGATAAATAAATGTAAAGAAATTCAGAAGTGCATAAATTTCTTGTTTCATTCAATTAAAAATAGTCTGTTTCATTCTAATACAGTGAAGGAATGACTTACAAGTAAATCAGATTGAAGCAATCTGCTACGGCAGCAGTAAATTTATAATACAAATTCTTTCTCGTCCAACAAATCTTGTTCTCTGTAGTAAACCAAGTACAGGAATATTCAAAATTTCAATTTTAAATTGTCTAATAAAACGACAGAAAATTTTAGCATTTTGTCTTGCATTTTCTGTAAGAATTTAAACTCCAGCTTTAAAGTTTATTGGTATTAAAACTTTAACTGGTGGAGGAAAACAGTCATATCGGTATGCTTTCGTTTTATAAATTAACTTTATTAAATATTCAGTGTAACTGTTTCTTTTATTTAACAATAATTTCAAAACAAGAAAGCTTAAAGATTCAAAAGCATAACAATGAACGGAAACTTATCATTACATCAAACTTACATTATATCAACTTTATTAATTCATATTTATTTGAAATTACATTAAGAAAATTTTTAACTCATCTGTAATGTATTTATGAAAACATCATTGAAGAAAGCTCCTAATGAAAAAATTTTATCATTTAAAAAAAAAAAAAAAAAAAAAAATCATACAAATGTAAATTATCCTTGCATATATTTTCTATTCAGTATTCTTTTCTTCAATGATGTTGTAGATAATTATTTTTTTTTTAAATATTCAATTAGGTGCAATTTCGAAATTTGGTGCTTAAGTGTAATTTCTCTAAAATGTGCCAAAATCAATTTCACTAAAAATAAATTAAAACTGTCTTATAGTTACCGTTATTTTATAACCCAAACGTATCCATCCAAGCTACATCAAATAAAAAGAAAATAAAAAACTACAAATTTAATAAAAAAAATAAATGCCAATTTAAAAAATAATAATAAAAAAAAAGAAAAAGCTATTGAAATAAAACACGGAACAAGTCTATGAAAGCTACATTTTTAATAACAAAAACATACCGTACTTAAATTTCTTATGGTTTTGTTAATTGAAGCTTTCAAACTTGCTGCTTTTCGACAGAAAGAAAAGCAAACGGTAAATCCAGTGAGCATTAACAAAAAGGAATTTTGAGTTTGTTATAACAAGTTTCTGTTATAATTAGGATCAAACCCTAGTAGAGCAAGCCTTTTCGGAAACAATGAGAAATGACATTTGTTTGATCATTATTCATGATAGAGCTAAAAGAAAAGTATAGTTCAGTTTACATGTTAAAATTAAGAAAGAAAAACAAAGCACACAAAGACATATGCAAGGAAAGATTTAAATTAAAATCTGGTTGCTATTCATACATTCTACCATCCAAAGTTTGAATCAAAAACAAAAAATTATTCAATTACAATCATGTTGGGCAAAAGTGCGTTTCATCCACTTTCGGAAATCAAGAATGAAATCGGAAAATGTATCAAAATTTTTATTTCTTCATTCAATTTGCAGTGAACATTTATACAAGTAGCTGCATAATTTTTCGATATAGTACTGCTTTTTTTTTTTTTTAGCAGAGTATGAGCACTATACGTAAAATTCAGTACAGAGTGCAGATTACCTTTCTAATTCTAAATAATAATTTTCAAGAACTTTTTATCATAGGTTGAGAGATTGGTATAAATACTAAAAGGTAGATAAGTATCCCAAATGATAAAAAGTTTGTCAAAATTACCAATGTAACTTATCGTTGTATTTTAAAAGGCATGACGTTTCAACCTTATCCGAGGTTATCAAAATACAACGATAAGTAACATTAGTAATTTTGACCAACCTTTTATCATTTGGGATATTTATCTACCTTTCAAGAATTTTTTATGTTAGTAGTGTATAGAAATGCATCAAGTGAAACTCACGCCTAACCTTATTGAGATAATCCAAACTTGCACATGCTTAGTACCACATGGCATCCGATACAATGCATAACAGAGGCCTTATTAAAGTATGAAACATTTACTGGTAGTTTATTGCATTAGAAAAATAAGAAGCTATATTTCATTTTGCAAATAACGTGCAGGAATTTCATGCCTTGCACAATGTCGCAATGAAAATTGTCCAATTCAACGCTTGTAACAGAGCTTTCGCTATTGATTTCTGGCATCAGAAATGTTTGTTTGCATTTTTATTATTGGAAAAAAACAAAAAACAAATAAAAACAATTTTCTATTTTATAATTGCAACAGAAAATTCTGAATTTGTTTGTGAAATTCAAAATTATAAGACAAAATTTTTAGAACAGTTACAAAAGTTAGGGGGCAGAAGGAACTCGTCTGCAAAATTCATGCGAAACATAATATAGAGCTACTTAAAGACAAAATTGAATAAGAGATTATTGAAATATTACAATAAATTTTAATCATTTGGTATATATATAAACATTTATAATTCAAGATTTTCAAGCAATGATACAAACCTTGAACTAGAAAGAAATAAAATAAATAAAAACACTCACGAAAACTATAATAACAGAACAAATGCAAACAGATGTGAATCGAGAAAGACCGAAACACATTCTTCTTTGGCGAGCATACTGATAAATTTTGGGGAAACATCATCATAAAACTAATCTTCATAAAAAGCTGAAAGGAAAAGCTCCTGTCCCTCCTCATCTCCACTTCTAAAGGACTGTTATAATTCTTCTCTTGATTTTTGTATCAGATTTCATGTATTAAAAAACTAGCATTCAATTGTTAAATAAGAACTTTATTTTTTTTCTATACCTTGAGTTCTTCCAACTTCTCTCTAATTTTGATGAAACCCAAATGTAATTTCCCGCCAAAGTGATCGGCTAACCTCCTGTCGTTATCATGGATACCCAAATATGCCGAACACACTTCACAGACTCTCAGCTTCTGCTGCTGATAACTCGATGCTGGCATTGAATTCCGGTATTCTTGCTACAAATACAAATA
Source organism: Thereuonema tuberculata (assembly GCA_023159025.1). NCBI lineage: Eukaryota > Metazoa > Arthropoda > Chilopoda > Scutigeromorpha > Scutigeridae > Thereuonema > Thereuonema tuberculata. The sequence goes on along the minus strand of JAFIDM010004315.1, from coordinate 53,259,548 downwards.
AATAATTAGAAATTCTGAAATTTCATAATTTTCAGTCTTCCTAAAAGTACAGTTAAGTTTATTATCAAGACAAAACTAAATTCAAAATAAAGTAATTGCAAAAAAACTTTAATAGTTCAAATGATTTTATAGGAGTTTTGTTCTTTTATGTCTCATATATAAATAACATATAGGTACATGCTAAGCAGGTTATACAGTCTCAAAAACAGAACCCCAACACCACAAACCATAATTCACAGAACTGCACCATCTCAAGGATTTTTTGATAACACAAATTGCTGTTTGTTTTTAGTAATTTCTAATCACTTACAATCTAAATTATTGTATTTACTATCTCCATCCCTCAAGCCAATTCCTTTTTACAATAACAAAAACTCGTCAGTTCTAGAAAGTTAACATTTTCTTTTTCCGAGGTCTGTTTTATTATCAGTTTGTTTTATTTATCAAAACTTGTACACTTTTAAAACATTAAGAAATGACAAATCGCATTAAATGCACTTTCTACTAAAATAGCATTTTAGCTAGTATAACAGTTTCAGAATTGAGCAATGATTTCGGACATCCCACAAAACGGGAGCAACATATCCAGGTGCTCCGACAATCTGAAGAAACTTCAAAACCGTACCTCGAATACATATGGTATCTAAACTTACTGTCCTCCAAATGAGAGATTGCCGCCCTGTTTTTGTGAGATCTGCGCATGTATGATCGATTAGTCTGGTCAGGCACTTCCGTCTGATTTTATGACAGGACGCCGCCATTACGGTAATCGCTTATTACTTTGCAAAAGAGCATTGTATTTATAAATAATATATATTTATTTATATAAATACTTATTGTTAGCAACTGGTATTGAAATAACGCTAAATAGTCGAGAGAAGTTTTAATTTTGGCGTTACAACATGTCTTTCTCAGTGAAAACAGACGCCATCGTCCATTGTGACAGGAAAACATAATTGATCAGCTACCGGAAGGGCTGCGCAGTTCAAACTTCCGCCGGTCAACTTTCATTTTGAGGACAATAAGACATTGTAAACTGCTTTTGATTATCTTTGATTTCTCAAACTATTTTTTTGAAATCTTACCAAAACCATATTTGTAACTAAACTTTAATTTAAAGAGAAACTAGCTTGTTCATCATTGGCGGAGATATTGACATTCTTCAGAAACAATAAAAAAAAAAAAAAATTGCTTGGTGCTCATTGTTAAGCTTTTTATTGTTAGCTTTTACGTTTTTCTGCAGCTTGCTGCCTCAGTTTTTGTTTTTTGCTGACAATAAAAAAAAGCCTAGACAATTTGCTGCAATTCAAATCTTTAGCTTTGCAAAGGTTTGTTTGTGTACTACTTAAAATTACACATTTGATTTTTTTTTTTAACTGCTGTATCATTATACAGACATTTACTGCTATTATAACTTTTTCACTGACAAAGTCTTACTATTTTTTAAGTTTATTATAAATAGTAAAATAAAAAATATGATTGCTAACCTCTGCTAAAGCTTTTTTCTTTCGAATTTCTTCAACTTCCTCCATCAATTTCAATGATTCTTCTACATTTCCTTCTGCTCCCAGCTGCTCCGCTCTTGCCAACTTCTTTCCAATTTGCTCTGCTAATTCGTGAACTTTGTTAGCCTGAAAAAAAAAAAATAGAGTTCTTAAAAAGGAGACTCAAAACCGCAAGAAAAGTTTGTTATTAATGTATACTCATGGACAAAAAAATTAGCGCACCACAAAATAATTGCGGGATCGTAACGAAACTTGCAATGAAGGTACATGTCGGGGAGATATGCAAATGATTAGAAATGCAGCGTGATTGCGCATTACGTATAGCCGGTAGAGGGCGTTGAACATCGTACTCTGTGGAGTATAAAACAGGTAACCAAAGCTTGTTTGAGTGTGCTGAATCATTTACAAAGGAAGAGCTGAGGTAGACATGCCATTACGCCGTGTTCAAAAACAGTATACGCATTTGTCGCAGTTTGAGAGGGAGAATTGTCGGGATGATGGAAGCTGGGTGGTCAGCTAGGTGAGTAGCTCGTCAATTAGGCCGCTCTGATTGTGTTGTGAGGAGGTGTTGGGACCAGTGGACCCGAGAGATGTCATGTACACGAAGACCAGGCTCAGGTGCCCTCGACAGACCAGTCGTTGAGAAGACCGCCACAGTCAGAAATGCACGCGTACAGCCAACTGCTTCATCGGCCGCCATCCAGGCACAGGTAGCACCTTCACTAGGGGCCGCTGTGTCTTCTCGAACCATATGAAGGCACCTGGCTGAAGGACAGTTGGTATCGCGGCGCCCATTACGTGTGCTGCCCTTGACGCCCACACATCGACGCCTCCTTTTGGAGTTTTGCCGCGCACGAGGAAACTGGACTGCAGCAGAATGGAACCAGGTCGTCTTTAACGACGAATCCAGATTCAATCTCGGCAGTGATGACAATCGTGTTCGTGTGTGGAGAACCCGTGGTGAACGCTTCAATCCTGCCTTTGCTGTACAGCGCCACACCGCTCCCACAGCTGGTGTGATGGTATGGGGTGCCATTGCCTACAATACACGGTCACCCCTAGTATTGTTCCGTGGCACCATGACAGCCCAGCGGTATGTTCATGAAATCCTGCAACCACATGTGTTGCCACTCATGCAACGGCTCCCAGGAGCCATTTTTCAACAAGACAATGCTCGGCCTCATATGGCAAGGGTGTCACAAGACTGTCTCCGCACTGTTACTACCCTTCCTTGGCCTGCCCGATCCCCAGATTTGTCTCCAATAGAGCATATCTGGGGTCATTTGGGACGACGAGTTGGGCATCTCACGAGTTTGAACGAACTAGAGGCAAGGTTACAGCAAATATGGAACGAAATGTCTCAAGACATCATACAGAACTTGTATGACTCAATGCCCGATCGTATCGCATCGTGCATTCGCGCTAGAGGGGGTCCAACGGAGTATTAACTCCTCCGTTCTTTTGCCTTTTTCTCTGAAATAAATTATCCTTTTTCTTTGATTTTCTTATCATTTACTTATATCAAAGTAGTCATTACGTATGTAAATTTTCGTTTCATTTTGACGACTCCTTCTTGGTGCGCTAATTTTTTTGTCCATGAGGGTAATTAAGCATACTTACAAAATTACAGATTAGTGTAGGTTCACATAACCTAACGTTAATTTCTACTTTCGAGCATCATTTTATGAACACAACATGTCAGCAATGAAAGTTTCCTTCAAAATTACATAAGAAAGTGATTACCAGGTGTGTCCAAGTCCGCTTTTCACATTTTTCAGTTGGGTCAAAAGAATTATTAAAACATTTGATAGCAGGAACAGTTGCTGGTGTCAATGGCTAAAATCCGTCAATTTAGAAAGAAAAAATTAACGTAATAATAAAATTTAATTAACGCTATAAAAATTTATTAACCCTAGAACTGCCAGCTTTGACTTATGAACAGCAATCTGAAATTTTGTCTATAAAGACCATCTTCTGAGGCAAGGAATAGAACAAGGGACACATTAAACTGAAAGATAATACGTTCAATGTCAATTGTCATAAATGTTGCTATCGCAAAGTACTCCCATTTCTCTTGGCTTTGGCTTTATACTGAAGTTTACCAACTAAATATGGGTTGACACCAGTTCCTGTCAAATTATGCCCAATATCTTCTAATGCACGAAACTTCTGGAGTCTGTAACACTTCCATGGAATCAGAAAAGTTTTTTTTTTTTCATTTTAATATTTCACAGAACCATATAAAATATTGTATGCAATAATACATAAGGTGATGGAACTTACACATACAATTTCATGGCAACAGACTTTCTTGGTTTTCAGGGAAAAAAATAATTTTATTTCTAGCTCTGCCATGGAATCACCTCCAAATTTCTCCAACAATAACAGAATAATAATGACTATTACTTTGTTTAGCCTTCTTGTTTTGTAACTAGATCGAACACACGCTGTGGCATTGAGCTTACTAAAGCCTCCATCTCAGGAATTGTAATTTCATCCAAGCATCTAGAATAGCCTATTTAATTCTCCAACAGTGTTAAATTGACGATTCTGTGATATATTCAGAGTGCTAATTGGATGGTGATCATTTGACCAAGCGCCAAATAATTTTTTTTTTTTTTGGCTTATTAATAAAAAATCGTTTCTACTTGCTATCTAAACATAATTCTACGAAAAATTAAAATTCAGCCAATCGACTAATCGTACTGAGTAAGATTTACATCATGTGACTAACAACCTTTGAAGGATATTATTAATTTTGGTAATGATCAGAACTGTCCTGTGAAAGTATCTTCAATTTGATACACAAACTTTTCATTCTATAAAAAAAATGTGAAGTAATACATATGCTTTTGCTTGAATGCAAATATCTCAAAATTGAATTTTGGCGCTTGATCAAATGATGCATAACGCCATCCAATTGAGCCTAAAGATTCTCTATTGAATTCATGTCAGGATTCAATGCTATCCAATCCATCACATTAATTTTCTGATCTTCAAACCAGTTCTTAGTTGATTTTGAAATATGGCACGAGGCATTGTCTCGATGAAAAATTCAAGAGCTGCAACAAATTGACAGGCCAAATGGAATCTTATTATTGTACAGTAATCACTGGTACTTTTGAGAGTTAGGTGTTCCATCAATGAATGCAATGTCAGTCTTTCCTCTGGCTACAAATCATTACAGCTCCACCATCGAAGTTCCTACTGAACTTCACCTTCTCCTTTTGTAGATCATGCCAATAGTAGGCATTCCCATCAGGGACGTCGAGGTTGAACTTTTTTTCGTTCCATTGTTTGTCCCATGTCATAACATTTCGAGCCCACTGCAGTCTTGCTGCTTCATGGGCTTCAGTAAGATGTGATTATTTAGCTAATTTCATAGACCTTGCATTGGGGTAGTTCTCCAAGCTTCTCCATACTGTTTGATGGATAATGCTTTTTCCTAAACTTGCTTGAATTTGTCAAACAGACTCTTCTTCATTAGCGGCAAAGTGGAAAATACACAGACACTTAATATTTTTTTTTTTTTCTAGATTTTCTTTTAACTTTACCATATTCACTTCCTTTTCTTAGTCACTTCCTTTTCTTAGTACATTAAGTACAGCTTTTTGCAAACATTCAATTAGCTTAGAAATTTCTCTCTGAGACTTGCCCTGGCCATGGATACAGGTAAATTTTTCTTATTTCTGTTTTCTGACAATGTTTTACTACCTGGCATTTTCAGAAGAAATCTGGTAAACCTCTCACAAATTCAGGTACAAATGATCATATGATTTCTGTCATTTGAATGTTTACCTCAGTTTATGTAAAATTGTGGGATATTCCATAACAGTGTTACATGGACGAGAATGCATATTTTTTTCTGAAAAACTGCAATGTGTGTTGCCATGAAATTTTAGGTATAATTTCCACTAACCCTGTGTACTATTTCTACAATACATCAAAGATCTGTGAAATATTAGACAAAATTCAAAAACAATTTGCATGATTCCATAGAACTGTTACCGGTTTTAGAATAACCCATCTTTATAAACTTTCCTCTGATACAAAGGTAGAGTTACCACGCTTATCGAATTCCACTAATTTACATTTTACCCAATAGTTGGCACTTCTAGGGATTCTTATATTTGGATAATAAAATAAATCCAAAAATATCTACACAAATTGTTAACAAATATCTATCAATGGTGGTAAAAGATATTAAGTCAACTCAGTTTTATTTTTTTCTCTCTCAAAATGCTTTAGAAAGCATCTATACGACTATATGTCGAAAGAGAAAAAAAGTTCGACAGATCCATTTCGAAAGATTAAAATGAAAAAGATGGGATCTGAAGAACTCTTAGCAATCATCTTGTTCATTCGTTTTCTTATATAACCCACTATTGATATGCATTTATTATCATTATTATTGCTTTATCATTATTATTGCTTTGGTAAGTGTCAATCTTAATTTTCATAAAATTGCCATAAAAGAATTCGTTAATGAGACACTGATACTGTAACCCTAGTTACAAGGCAAACCTATTTGCATAAAATAAAGGAGTAACCATTTCAACATCAGACGATTCTGAAACAACATACAAATTTCATGAAGCATTAAAATCCGTTATTAGGCTTTTAACAAAAAAAAAAATGATTTCTCTCACCAAAACTGTTTCAAAAACATAAAAACTCATTCTATCAATCTTGTATCACCAAGAAAAATCAAAGAATTCTTTTGTGGCAGGCCAGTATTCTTAACTAAAATCTAACAAGACAAATTAAGATTTTCACAATACGACTACAAACAAAACAAAAAAGGAACATACCTTAGCAGCTACTTCGGCACTTAATTCTTCCTGCGTGTCCGCTAATCTTCTCTTTGCTAATTCTGTTCTTCTATCGCAATCATTAATGAAAGCCTGTAGGTGTTCCATGGCCTGAAATACAACAGACATACAAACAATGTTCATCTAAAATTTGGATCTAATAATCGCAATCCCTTATAAAGCAAGAAAATCCGCCCCTTTTTTTTTTTTTTTTTTATCTCCATCAAACAAGGAGTTGCATCTTGAAACAAGTCAAGCCACCTGCATTAATAATGTTGGATGAATTATCCAGGATCACACACACAAGATAGAGGCTTCAGCGATCAGCTGCTACATAGCAGGAACATTCAAGTTGGAAGGCCAGTCCAACTCTTATTCTTCTTAACTCCTCGTGAAAGAGTTTACGGAGGGCTGAGCATGGAAAAAGTCCAATTGTTAAAAACCTCGGATTCAGAGTACAAATATGTAACACAGGCTTCTTTCTTACTATCAGAAAATAGTAGAATCGATACAGATTATTTAATATAAATAAAGAGATACTGAAATACCAAATTCTCGTTTCCTCTCTTGAAAATGTCAATGTCCAAATTACTGGAAATGTCCAGATCCCCTCCTTTAAAGTTATCCAAGTGGTCTTTATTAATAAGTTGGCTGATGAACTATTTAGATAAAACTCCTGCAGATGTCATTACTTCCACCCCTCTCTTCTTTCAATTAACAAAATGAATTTAAGTTTTTCAGGCACTATTAAAATTGGCCTGGTAAATTTGGAAATTTTTATTTAAAAAAAAAAAAAAAAGTCAAATTTTGACACTTATAACATACAGCAAATAATAAGTTTTAAAAAAATTAAAAGTACAGTATACATTCTTATTGTGCAAAGTATGCCATCTTAAGCAAGATTTTAAAGTATGTAACAAACGTAAGAATTCCCCATTAATTCAAATATAAAAATTAAATAATTAAGTCTATAATATTAATATTTGAAGAATATATCCATAACATTAAAAAAAAAAATGTAACTTCAGCATTCTAATAAAATTTAAGGCCAGACAATTGAAATTTTAACAATTACAAAAAAACCTACAAATTAAAGTCATTTTAATTAAAACATTCTAAAAACAGAGTCAAGTCAGATATTTTACATTGCTATATGCATAATACCATCTCCGCAAAATATATGAGGTGTCAAACAATAATAGACCCACTTTAATAAATTTTCTTGCCAAGTAAATATTGAATGGTTATCTTATATTTTAAGGTAAATTTTATGATTTATTTAATCTGTGATTGTAACTTTAATTATTTTTTTCATTTTTAAAAAACTGAGCTGTAATATTTCGTGAAGCAACAGAGGAAGGAGCAACTTTCTTAACTCGGCAATTCTCCCGATCTCAATGTCTGAACATGTTGATTCAATAATGAAGGATCGAGTCGAGTCCATAATGTTCAAGGAACCAATTCGGCATTATTATTCACTAGAAATTACGACTGCAAAGATTAACGAGTCATGACAACTCTTTTTCAAAACCTCTTGCAATCGTACTCAAGTCGATTAATGGCCATCAGAGCTGCGAATGGCGGCAATACTAGTTATTAAAATATGTGTTAATAATTAAAAATAAATGCTCTTTTTCATGGATTTATCAGCTCTTATTCATTCCTTTTAGTTTCCTTTGTATGGGGGGACGGGTCAATCATTGTACACTGAAACTATATGCATAGATGCAGACACATTCCGAAATATTAATAAAGAGTCCAAATGATGGGTCTGTTTTGGGATGGAGCTTTTAAATAATCACCTAATGATGTAACAAGAACTGGCAGACTAACAAATACAAAGAACATACCATTGCTATTGGCAGAAAGATATACAAAGAAC
>JAFIDM010004315.1:53213178-53242387 GCA_023159025.1 Thereuonema tuberculata | reverse complement strand
ACCTTTTCCTTTCCTAAAACCAAATTGCTCTTCTTCCAACTCTCCTTAATGGCAGAATTATTGCAGTCCATGATAAAAACTGAAGTCACTTAGTAATAAGTGAACACAATACATAGTAATATTCGAACATCTATATATATATATATATATATCCTCGAGTTTCACAACACTTGTGTCTCCCATATCTGAGGACTATTTGTTAAGTGGCTAACAAAGACTTCGATGCATGCTTTCTTTGTTAGATCTTTGTCACAATGAATTTTAATTAGCACTATTCATTGTTGCAGGAACTTAATAAAAAGAAAGCAAATTCAACATCTCATTACTCGCCTATCAATGGCCCACAGAAACCGCCGACAAATTTTAGGGACACAATTACCACGAAAAGGCATATCTGATCGGACATAATGGAGAGGTTATTTGTAGCATTCAAGACTACAGAATGAAATAGAAAGCTCCAACAGATTATCAAAAACTGTTCCAACTCCAAGATTACTATCGTCTTGTGGCTCTTCTTCTGGACCACGCCATCATGCTGACCTCCTTTCCTGATTTTTTTTTTCCTAACCCTCAATTTACCATCCACTTTTAAATGGAAAAGAGCTTAGTCTGGTAAAGGACCTTTTCCCAATCTTCAGTAGTCCAAAAACATCTGAAAAATTTAGATAACAAGCACCTACAGTAGATGCCTTTATTGGAAGCCTGTATGAGATGTCTTTGAAAGATGGTCTGAGGAAAAACCTTTATTTCTCCACTGGTAAAAATCCATCATCAGCTTTTCCTTCTTTAGAATTACGAGCAAGGCAGACAACTTAGGTTAATCAGGTGGATTGATAATTGATGGATAATTGTCACTGTCCCATCTATGTATGTTCTGCCTGATATCCTTCTATTCGTATAACATGCATGTCCAATGCTAGCCATGAGAGTATGTAGAGATAAAATGGACGCCTGCTCCTTCTAGAAGCCCTTAAAAGGCTTTGACAAATTTTTAAAGGCAACTAGAGGCGTCCAAGCTCTTTACAATAGCTCTGAAGATCTATATGATTACTCTACATTCCCAACATTCATTTCAAAAAGCATTTTGATTCACTGTACATTCAATAGCTAAAAAATGGCTGCCAAATACGCCGCTCTTTAGTTATACCAGATTTTTGTTTTGTGTGAGGGAGAGTTGTACTTGCAGTATAAGACAACCCTGCTGTAAATTTTCTCCAAATTACTGATTCCCGCTCCAAACGGACTCCTAATATACAGGGGCGATTCCAAAAGGCGTGTCAAAAATTTGGCAGTAGGTTCTATTCATTAAAACAAACACAAAAGTTCAAATAAACGTGGTCTGGAAATGAATAGTTTGAAAAAACGTAGTTTTCATTATTCATTGTATGGTCGTAAGAGTCAAAAATAAGTCATGGAACAATTTTTATTTCCTCTTAATAAAATGTTCAAAACGTCCTCCATTGGCTTACCACGCACGCTTCCGCTCGCCGTCTCTTTGATAAACGAATTCTTCACAAATTCCGGGATTTTGCCGTATTTCCAGAAAGCAATTGGTTGTTCGTTCTCGCATCTAGTCCTGGATGTTGATTGGACTGGAATGAACTAATGATTTTAAATATCCTCAAATACAGGATCAGGCGAGTGTGAAGGCCACCGATGCGGTCCACCCCGACCGATCCCTCCGTCACCAAATTGGTCATTTAAATGAATTTAAACCAACCATACAATGAATAATGGAAACTTACGTTATCAGCAGCAAAAACTCTTCATTTCTGAACAAGTTTATTTGAGCTTCTTTGTTTATTTTAATGAGTAGAACCCTAAGGCCAAATTTTGACACCTTTTGGAATCACCATGTGTATTTAAGTGAAATCTGACCATATTTGTGGTATTTACCACACTATTCTGTGCATTAATTTTTTCTGTAGAATTTCTTTTTTCGACAAACAACCATTTTGCATCTTGAGTCGGTGGGAGGGTAAAGATCCCTGGAATTCCGAGAACCTCTGCTTTTTCCCCATCTATCGCAAACACTGGCTCATTTGAGTGGGGAAGTCTCCTACTTTTTTGGGTGCAAAGTTTACAAAAAATGTTAACCTTTTTCTCATAATTTTCACTAACGGCAATGTAAGATAGTAAGACCTGCAGTTTAAATGATGTGTAACTGGGGAGCAGAGGTGTCACTAGGGTTGGTGTCACCCAGTGCAGTAGCTTGTAAAAATATCTGTTCAACCAAAAAAAAAAAACATTTTGGTGTCACCCGGTGCGGTCCGCACCCCCCTAGTGACGCCACTGCTGGGGAGCTGTGTATTATGAATATGAAAGCTGTTAAACCTACAATGAAAATGTCAATATGTCGAGTAGTGCAATTAACAAGCCAAAGAAAAAAACCTATTTATTTCAACATTGCTATATTTCAGCCTAAATGATCAATTTTTAGAAGATTAATGGAAGAAAAACAATGATCTTGAGAAATAAGTATGTAACTAGCAAAACTCAAAATGCAGAAGAAAACTGAAATGAGATTTTAAAGATTTTTTTTTTCTTAGCTTTATATAAAATAAGCCTGAAATTAGGATTGTTTTGAAAATTGTTTATGCTTTATAAGGATTACTTGTGTTGTCAAGTACATTACAAAAATTATTAACTTGCAAAAAGCTTTAGAACTAAAGGATAATAAAACTAAATAGGAAATACTAAAAATACAAACATTATTGTTTCAATTACAAAAGAGTTCCCAATTTCTTACCACACAAATTCAAGAGAAAAAGGATAAAAAAAAGCTCATAAACATAATATTTTAAGAAAATTTTTTTACTTTGAAACCTCAAGGTCAATTAATAGGAAAAAAAAGCTTGGAGTGCAAAGGGCAAATAAAATTAAATGAAAAGTGCACTTATATAAATAAACAGGGAGCTCTGGGATCTGATTGTTTCGGACACCTTCAAGCACCTCTCAAAAATACAATAAGTGCAAGACATGGCGACAAACAATGGCTAAGATTTGAGCCTTGAAAACAAATCAAGGACTACATTTCTCCAAGTAATGGACAGAATAGTCTTTTATAATGGCAGGAAAGTTTCATGAAGTAGCTTACGGCACGTGTCTCTCGATTGCAAATTAGGATATGGAAGAAAGTCAGGCATTTCTAAGTTTTAATTCTATTAGAATAATCTGGATACACCACTTCAATATATCCAGATGAACACTCAGAACACAACCTCCACAATTAAAGTAAATGTATGCCAAATCCTGCTCTAAGTGCAAGTTATGTTATTTTTTTGAAAATGAGGGGAATATTAGACAAGCACAGGAAACACCAAATTAAAACTTTCCAGAAATAAAATCTTTATATTAATTATTAATTAATTCATTCATAGCCAAGAAACTAACTTCACTTAAATTCATCTCACTGTTATCCTATTAATTTCCTGCAAATACCCATCAATTTCAAGCCAGTACTTTCCACTGCTACACAGCAGAATGCCTGCCATTACTTCCAAGTACATGATACAACTACAGATTTGTCCAATTCTCCTTTATTACAACCTTTTTTTTTTTTTTTTTTTGGTAGTCCAAAACATACTGCAGTCCTGAACTCTTTGTTTATTCACATAAGCAGGGACATTTTAAAATAAAATTTTTTATTAATGAAATTAGTTTAAACAAAAAAATTCTTGAAAGTTACTTTCAAGAGAAAAAAATAAAAACTATAGTTTATTTAACTTACCATTAACCACTAGAAATAGATCCCCTGACAATTGCTGGTATCACATGCATTAACTCTTTCTTAATGTCAACAAACAGTATTATCTAGCATTGACTTTGATAAGACTTATGGAATCAAAAACAATAAACAAGAAGAAGTCTTTTAGATAAAGAGAATAATGCAACAATGTCAGTATTGCATCAAAGATGATTCAATACTTCCACAATTATATTCCACAAAAATAATTAGGTACAAAAAACATTACATTTTTAAACGATGTTAAAATCGAAGGTATATTAAAAATGCATCTGCTACCTAAAAATCTGGAACTGCTTATAATGCACAAACTGAATACATATTTCACGGCAAGAATGCACTTTATAATGCAACTAAGTTATTTGAACTCTTAAGATTCACATCACTTAGCAGAAAATTAATATCAAGGATTTCTTTTTTCGAAGAGTTTCAAAGCACTGAATGCGTAAAATTATCTATTTCTATATTAAACTGCCAATGAATCAGTCAACTCCTGAATATAAATGTTCTGTTTCTGAATCTGGGCACTGGCATCTGGTAAATATGTGGGCATTCCTTCATGCAAGCTGAAGAATCCTTATTAAAATTTATTAGTTTAGACGCATAAAAACATCAAACAGGCTGTAGAATAGTTTTTTTTTTTCCCCAGTTACTTTTCAAATACAGATGCAGCACAAAAATTCAATCTTTAAACTGAATCCAGTCAACTTGGAATATTTAACACTTAGTCATTTGATTAATTTGAAAATGAACTAAAAACCACATTTTTTGTGGTGCGTCATGGGGAAGTTTACTGCTTATTTTAAATATTACAACACTACAAGTTGTAAAGTTAAAATTTGAAAGAGGAATATACTATAGAAGAAAAATTAAATGCAAAGGGGGGGGGGGGGGAACTAGAGGCATCCATTACGCATTCTATATTGTGAGGAATTCTTCTCTCGATTGTATATACAAAGCCTTGAGAAGGGAACAAACAAATTAAAAAAAAAGTATATCAAGCAGAATAGAAAGAAAAACAAATTTCATAACAAAGCATTGACAAAACATCACCTTGGGCAGGAAATGTCCCAATGGATGCCAAACTACTGTCCCTGTCGGCATCAACAAAAATTAAATACTTGTGATAATAAAAATTCTCAATTGTCAGAGGAGCAACCACGTGAAGTGGAATACCAGTTTGTTATAGAAATTTCAATAATGGTTAAAAGACAAATATTTATGTACTTTAATGACGGCAAAGCCTTCGTTATAATGAGGTAATCGAACAGAATATTGAGTATCAAAATGGGAAAAAAAAACAATGTTAATTACTGTAACGTTTTTAATTTACCAACTTTGAAACCCACAGGAAATTGTGAGGAAGATAAAATTCAGGTATGTTTTATTCCAATGCCTGTACAGGGTGTCTACAAAATCTGAATAAGAAAATTCCCTGATTTCATGAACAATTTCTTTTAAAATTCCCTGATAATTCCCTGATCTGTTCAACCAAAAAAAAAAAAAAAAACCAATCTGTTCAACCAAAAAAAAACGATCTGTTTAACCAAATTTTAAGTAATAATTGCAAAATTCCCTGATAATTCCCCGATTCTGTAGACACCCTGCTGTATTTTTACATTAAAAATAAAATGGGGGGAAAATAAATTGAAACAGTAAATATGGGAACCTCCAAATAACGAAGACTTCACCAAATTTTTATTATTTAAAAAAAATATAAATAATAATTTTACATTCCCTGTACATTTGTTTATTTAAAGCTTATCAGTTGCAAAATATACCCTACTCACTTACAACCAAGGGATGTGTTTATTCATAAAGCATCATCAAAAACAAATTATCAATCTAACGCAATTTCAAATTACATATAATCCTGACAATTTAATATTGTGACATGCATTGTAAAAAAACTTAGAAGAAAGCAAAACTACATAACTGTTAAATAAAATAAAAAAAATAAAATAAAAAATTGTACAATCATACCATACCAACTTTTATCATTATGACATGTTTTGTGTCTAGTAACTTAAAAAGTAAGTACCAATTAATATGAAAATGTTTTTTTTTTTTTTTATTATTATTATTTTTCAAAAAAATAAAAAACATTCATTTGTGAGTGTACGTAACTTTAAATATCCTAATGTTATCTAATTTATTTATTTACATACTTACTCATACAAAAGCCTTACATCTGACATTATAAGGGTCTACGTATAACCAATAACACAGATCTATAATGAAAATGGAAGGAAAAAAAATGCTGAACCATTTAAAATAAAAGTTTGTCCAGAACTGAAACTGCACATGGTAGTTTTTTACTGTCTACTGTTTTAAAAACAGAGAAACACTTCAATTAAATCATATTTTTTTTTTTTTTTTTTCAATTATTTAAATTTGCATGTAAATATGACTGTCACTAAAAGAAACAGCATATTTAGATTAAGCAGGTAACCCTGATTAGCTGAAACTCAAAAACGAAATGTTAGTTTTTAGTGATGAAATGTTTATTTTTAGCCTTCTAATCAATAGAAAGAACTTAATTAGAAGTAAACTTGAAAAATTATTATGTATAATGATTTTATTTAAGTTAATTTTTAATAAATATACTTACGTCAATATCATAATAATAATCCTTCAGCTTGGATGCCTGTTCATAGTCTGCTCTCAATGCCAAATCATGTATTTTAGAACATTCTCCAAGATCCATACGCTGTAAGGAAAAAAGAAAGATAAAATTTAAAATCAAATAAAACAAAATGATCAAAAATTTACATATCAACTTCATATATGCAAAACAATATACAGTTGTGGTGCAAATTTTCAAATACCCACTTAAGATCCAAAAGCAGTTGCTACAAGAGATACATAAATATTATATTCTGAATTCACCTTAACCTTTTTATCTTTTTTAAGTAATTAAATCGTTATTAAAAAGCGACGACTGGGCTTATTAGCAGTTAGACAAACAAGTCCAACTTCTACCAAATTTAGTAGCATATTCATTCGTAATAGCATTTATTTACCATTGAAGTTTCCACTTTAAAAAATGTTTTTTTATTATTATAGTTGTTGGGGATTTAATAACATTCTGGCAGGTTCCCAGCCCCACCTTTTTTATAGGAACCGTCTCTAAAATTGAAACTTTCTGGAATATATAGCTTTTGATTTATCTTGACCACATACAGACAAATTCAAATTTTGATTTTGACACTATTCTTAAACTTTGTTGTCCCAATGCATGTTACGGGGGCATTTAAAGTGTATAATCAAGCCTACAATATTCTACAGTATGTAGACTATGTGACTCATCAAATACATTCAACAAATAAATATCAAAGCAACAAAGACAGACACTGATTTATCATTATCATTGATTTCTTATAAATTTGCATTTAAGTAAGAAATACAGGACTTATACATAGTAAGTCTCTCAAGCTTTCGTAAGCGAAGATCTGGATATTACAAATCTACTACATCAATTTGAATAAATAATTGAAGAATATTCCAATGGTTAAGAATGTCTGATTAATTATTTATTAATCACCTTGACAACTTTCAATAGGCGATAATCAGAGGCTTATCTTTGTGGTTTTGTATTCATGTACTAATCTTAAGGATGAACAATATTCTAATGGTTAAGAATGTCTGATTATTCTTAAGATTAGTACATGAATACAAAACCCCAAAGATAAGCCTCTGATTATCACCTTTTGAAAGTTGTCAAGGTCAGTGCAGAATGGGAGTCTCGACATATCTGCAGTAAGTTTGGTTAGTATCACTTGAATTTTGCAAGCCAATCAATAGTAGTGTCACTTAGTATTGCAAACGTTTGATAGATTGAAAGTTGTAAATAGTGGCTTGAACTACGAATTTACTACTATCTTTTTCTTTTCAATGGGTCTTGCAGCATATCAAGATTGACATACTACACTTTAAAGCAGAAAAATGGCACAGTTGCATTTTTTTACTTTCCTTGCGATTCGCAATTTTTTTTTTTTTTTTTTTGAATCAAAATAATGTCAATTTAAAGATCTTTTCATCACCTATCCAATGATACCACTTGTGTGTGTGTATTGTCCCTTCAAAATCGAGACAATAACAACAACAGAACAACACCCCAAATTAATAAAAACGATGAAAAATCGAATGAGGGCTGTAATTAAGGATAGAGGAGGGAATTCCGTTATTAATAAAGATTGTTTTATAAATGTTTGTATTGAATTTTGTTTTAATCACCATTTCCCGGGCTGTGCGAAAATGAGGTTTTCTGGTAGGCTAGGAGATTCCTCCAAAAAGCACTCTGCTGACACGCAATACACACTTAAGTGGCATCATTGGATGGGTGATGAAACGATCTTTAAACTGACATTATTTTGATTCAACAAACTTGTGAATTGCAAGGAAAATAAAACAAAGTAAAAAAAATGCAATTTTTCTGCTCGCAAATGTAGTTATACAATATATATACTCAAGTAAAAGTCGCCCCTATTTTCAGCCCCTAAAAAATAGTATCCATGTAATAGTTGACCCCATAAATTTAACCTTAAAAAATGGTTTAAAAAATTAAATTTTAGATTTTTTAATTATATATTTGTAGATAGATAGTAGCACTATTAAATTTTAATATGGTTGTAATAGTTCTGTATGTATAATAGTGCAAAGGTCAAAAGTAATTCATTATGCCACCTAAAAACCAAACAATCTTTTAATATATAAAATTAAAGAAAAAGGTGTTATTAAATATGTGTTTGTTTTTAATTATTCAAGATTTTATTTATAGATTTTTCTTTTTGTTTTTTTTCAAATCCATTTTGTCTTTTCGTAAATTCAAGCATATTTTAGAAGTTGAAAAAATTAAATTAAAAAAAATAAAAATGCAAGGTATCCAGCATCGGAAGAAAGCCACAGCACTTAATTCTCTGACAAATGTAGTAGCAATATGGAACCTCTACATATCAATGGGCTTATTCATGTATTATTCTGTTACTGTAACAAAGCCATCGTACCACATTGACTACTGACTTCCACTGAACTCAGTTCAGTTTCTTATAAATCAATTGTACTATTAGTAACCGTTCAAAAGCAAGAGCTTTATAATAAAGATTATAAGCTCACTATATTTTTTAAAGCAGCATGCCAATACAGTTTGGCATGTTAAACTGCATTGAAATCGGAATAACTAGAACTAGAACAGATCTTGCTTGATCTGTTACAGTCTTAGTCTTATTTCATACATAAAAAAAATATTACTTGTTTACACGAGCACAGATGGAATTACATATTAGAATTATCATTGTAACAGGAAAATTAAAAACAAATTATTTGCCAGTCCTTCCTGTATTTATGGGAAGCACAATTTGAATATCAGTAATAATTTACAAGAAAATTTTGAATATTTTCGTATTCATAACCTTGTTTTCATATGGCTTTCTTCACCCTTTTCAAAGTAATATCACAATTACTGCATTTAAATGAATGAACATTTCCCTTAGTTTCATTTGGAAGTTTTGGAATAAATATCCCAATGACAGCATATTTGATCTACCAAAAAAAAAATAATAATACAAAAAACAAATGAAAGAAAGAAAAGTCAAAACAATAATACAAAACAATGACACCTCGGGTCACGAATGACTCAGGTCACGAACATTTCGGGTTATGAATGAAGGTTAAAGAGAGAGAGAGCGCAAGGTTTAACATTGGAGACAAACGATCGCGTACAATACAGATGAAGGCCACACAATACCAACATCGCTTAGCGCTAGCCTAGTTTTGCGTGTGTGCGCAGCCTCGCTTTCATTAATTTTGGAAAGTAGAATCCGAGCAAAGTTGAGAGGGATATGAGAGAAGAGCAGTATGGATTCAGACCTGGGAGATCTACAGTGGATCTCATTTTTGCAGCGAGACAACTCCAAGAACATCACTATGAATTTGGGGAGGATATTTGGATGGCCTTTCTAGACATAGAAAAGGCATATGATAGTGTGTTTAGGAAAAAGGTGTGGAAAGTACTAGAGAACATGGGGCATGGATAAAGGGACTGTTAGTAGAGTGAAGGAGATGTATTGTGGAAGTGTGAGTTGTGTGAAAGTGGGAGGGGAAAGAACTGACTGGTTCAAACAAAGGAGTGGTCTGAAACAGGGCAGTGCACTGTCACTGCTCTTCATTGTGGTCATGGATGAAATTTTGACCATCAAAAGGGTGGCAGAAAGAGTTGGAGAAGATAAGATGAAGGCAATGGTGTTTGCAGATGATCTGATGGTCTGGGGTAACAAGGAAGAGGAGATTCAGGAGCAACTGGAGGCTTGGGAAGAAATGGTGGGTGAATACGGGATGAAATTCAACATAGGTAAATGCGAGATTCTGTTGACGACCAGGAAAAATAGACCAGTGAGTGGGATTACACTTGGAGGACTGCTGAAGAGGGTGAAATTTTTAAGTACTTGGGAAGCGTGGTGGAAGAAAATGGGAGAAATGACAAAGAGATAACGGAACGTGGCAGACAGGCAGAAGTTTTCCTGAGATGCATTAGGAGTTTAGTGTGGAATAAGGATGTCCCACAAAAAAAGCAAAGTGTTGTACCGATGCTACTATGTCCCTATACCGACATATGCATCGGAAACATGGATAATGCATCCTGCGGGGTAGGTTGGGAGTAACTAGAAGAGATAGGGTGAGGAATGAAAGGATCAGGGAAATAGTGAAAGAGGAGCCCCTGCAGGGAAGGATCGAGACTTCTAGACTGAGATGGTATGGGCACTTAAAGAGAATGGAAGAGAAGAGGATTCCCAGGAGGATGCAGAAGAAAAGACCAAGGGATAAATGGATTAAGGAAGTGGAGGAATGTATCCGGATGAGAGGGAAGGACTGGATCAGGGTGACAACGGAGAGATGGAGAGGCTTGTGTTCCAAACAGACTGAGACTGGAAACTGTACTAGATGAAGAAGACAGTGTTTTTCCTAATGTTTGGAGTCAATGCACCAAACTTATTAACTTCAGATGCTACCATCCTTCATAACAAAGTGGGTCGCATTAAAACTAGAAATGCCGTATACTGTACAGGACACAAAAGTAGTACTTGCTCACATATAAAACCCAACTCTTGAACAACTTCACATTCAAAAACAATGTGACAACAAGGTGCTACAACAGAAGAGTTAATTAAAAACATACTACCTCAAAAGCATTAAAAGTAAAATCTCCCTTTGCTAATTTCTCAATACTTTCCAATGTTCTTTGCCAACTTGCCATGTTTAATGAAAATTCAAAAATATCTAAATTCTAAAGACTGGATACAAATTTGGCTTTGAATTAGCACCAACACTTGTCTCATACTGTATTATAGATACTGAGGAAATTTACAACTGTTAAGGTTAAAAGATTGTTGAACACATGCCTTGCGTACAAGGCACTGTTAAATTCAATGTAATGATGTGATTTGCTGAAATTATTATAACTGTACAAATTTCAATTTTTGCTTAAAAAAGCAAGTGTAATTCCACTAAAATAAAGTTTAAATTTTAGGATTTTTTTTTTTTTTTTTATGCTCTTATATTTTGAATGATTAATGCACATCATCCAAAACCAAAAATTATTTAAAACTGTTGCATTTGCTACCACTTAATGTTAGTCAAACACTCTAGAATCAAACACAGTCTTTTCTCAGCAGGCGATCTTCAAGTTTCTGAAAAGCCATACAACATGGTGCAGTATTGGACAACTCGTTGCAAAGGTTTGCAATTTGAACAATGAAATAAAACATCAGAGGTAACAGTACCATGCACACAAGGATACAAGGCTGGACTTAAAAACATGGTACCATGCACGTAATTAAATGTTTGATGTTTTAACTTCATTAATGTGAGGATGGTTCACCAGTCATAAAATAAGTGGGAAAAATATTAAATTTAATATGAGCTCAAGCTGTTTCATGCTCCATAAACTATTCAAGTTTTCATTCAAAGTGCCTGGCAACTAACAAATTAACCGAAAAATTTCCATTTCTATTCTAAATAAGAGGCTATCCTAATGGTGGCAAATTTTAGTTCCAATTTCCTTTCACTGCCACCAGGTGTCCTGGTATGTAATTGCCTACATCCTTAAGAGGCAGTGAAGTCAATTAAGTTCTTAATGAACTTTGAGGCATTAAAATTTAAATAGACAAGCTATAATTCTAGCCTCATAACACAAGACTATTTCAAGAAATAAGCTTGAAAATATTTAAAAAAGAAAGAAATGCACAGTGTGCAATTTATAAGTCCTAATTTAAAAGACATTCTCTAGAGTTGTTATTTTGAATAAAAGATGTGGGATAAAAAAATAAATATTTTCTTAAATTGATTATAATAAATTTAAAATTATGATTTTTATTATTTATTTTTTAGATAACTATCTCTTGAAAATTCTTCTCAAATTGTATTTTATACTAAGTAAAGGATCTTTGATTTTTACAAAATGATAACTACGAAGGCACAAAGGAACCAAAACGATTTCGCACCTCGAGCTGTCACAGGGAGAGAGTGGAACGGCCGTTTCGTCCTCTTTAGGACTCATCAGCTAGACAAACTCCACCGATGACAGCTAGAGGTGCACAATATTTTTGGTTCCTTTCTGCCTTCTGTAGTTACTATTTTGTTGAATTATTAGGCACGTAAAATTTGTTATTACATGATCTTTATTTTTACTTGACTGGCAATTTTCTGCTTTATAAAATGAACCAAAAAAAAAAGCTATCATCAAAACCATGTTAGCTACAAATCCATTTCAACTCTTTATCTTCTAATTACAGAAACTTCAATATTTAAAATGTGTAGATCCAATTTAGTCCCATGAACAGCATTAAGCTAACTGGGGTGGAGTGAACCCTATTATCTTGCATTTTTTAAAAATTTTATACAAAAAGAAATAATGTATAATACTATATTTTAAAAATGCTTGTAACCAAGAATATTAAGAATCTGAATCAGTACTTCAAAAAAAAATGTCTTCCCTTTACATCTACTTAACATTTTTCAGAAAACATTTATAATACTAAGATATTTAAGACAAAAATCCTCCCCCCCACCACCAAACAATGTTACAATACTTAAAAACTCTAATGAATGCTATCATGTACATATATAAAAAGAAAAGTCCTAACTCACAGACTCGTCAACGCCTAGCACAAACCCTTGGACCTAGAAAGCTGAAATGTTGCACAGAGGTTCCCTTTATGATGTAGACAAGGAATAAGACCGGATTTTCAAAATTCCCACGGGATAGGGAATACAGAGGATTTATATTTTCGCTTTAAAGTTGCTTTATTGTTATATAGGTGTGTGGCACCAACCCACAATACATCTGAGTTATCTGGAGACGGCCACAATTTGCTTATAAAGAAGTTTTGTTGTTTGTTTTTGTTTTTTTATGCTACGTATGCAAGGGGTTCCGGAACGAAGCAATGGTACCCGGCTAGTCTCAGAATAAAACATCACATTCTGTTGAGAATGAAGGTAAAGAAACAGTCTACACACTATCTCTTAGTTGTTGCAGTGAAAAAAGTTCAATATGCAAGTCAGCTTTATTGCAGAAAGTTATTGGTCAATTGGAAATACCAAAATTTAAAAACTTTTATCATCCTTTTTACCTTGATTTAAACAGATTAAACTTTAACATTTATTAACAAATAAATTAACAATGACAATATTTATAAATAATAAATATTAAAAATAACAAGTACATAAAAATAATAATAATAAAAAAATCAAACTTACAGTTGATGCAAGTATGTCATGTGGGCAGCAACCCAGCAAGAAACTTTTGCAAACTCTGGGATCTGAAAACTTCACTTTATATCTGTTGTTTTCACCTAAAATACAAAGAAAACCATCTCAATAACTGCCTTCACTAAGAGAAAGAATTTGTAATTTGAAGCTCAAACTTCACATTACCCCTGAGAATATATCTGCCAACTTGGGTAGCATTTCTGAATTATTTCCACTTTTAAAGTAGAATCGATATTACTCAATTAATTCTTAAAACTCTTACAGTAACCAACAATGCAATGACTATGGTATGACATTATTACATGTGTTATCATTTATTCAGTTTATTTAAAATTAATACTTAAAAAATGGACTTTTCAGACAATACTCAATTGAAAGAGTTGTCCTTTCAATGAGTTGGCAGATATAATTTGGAAGATGAATTACCTGCATTTAATTGTTGAAACTTTTGATTACTTTTTTTTTTTTTTTTTAAACTTCATGGTTTTAGAGGAAGAATTAATGTATGTACGCTATATAGTTTTTAATTATTTGGAAATAATTTGGAATAAACTACAATGTACAGTTGCTGTAAAAATTCTTTGTCTGCTTTGTATATTGAAGTAACAAACGATGGACGGACAAAAGTACCATAGAGTACATATTGATTGGAACCTCGAAGAAGTTAAAAATTGATTAACATATGCCTTATTTCACCTAATTTCTTAAAACTGATATAAGAACCAAGGCTAGTAGCCCTTTTAAAAGACTTCTCACAGAATCTCAAATTTCAAGGACATTAAGACGGCGAGTTCTGTCCTGAATTTGTGAATTTCATCACTGTTTAGCACAATGGTGAATCATAAGAAATCGGATAAAGATACAATACCAAGCTTTTAAGAAAGAAAAACAGAACTTATAATTCCGTTTCTTTTTTACCAATTGGAAATATTCATAAATGGCTTCAAAAATTTAAGCCTTTCAAAAATTCATGAACTTTAATCAAAGAAAATTAAAGTTCTTAAGTGTGAACCTAGACTAAGACGAAAGGATACAAAATAATGAATGGGTATAAAGAAAGCTGCCAGAAAAAAAAAAAGAAAGAATATCCAGAGGAAAGCTGACGAGTCAGAAACCAAGGATTTCATTCAGGCAGCAACTGAAGTCATTTTTGCCAGTCTGAATTGAAATTCAGTTAATAGCAATTGACTAGAAAATTTAATGTAACAAATCCAATACGCAATAAATGCAGAAGCTGTGTTTTAAGTCTAGTTTACAGATAGTGGAAGAAAGGAAAATGTGTTTCCGCAACAGAACTTATCACAATTCCATGAATCATCATTAAGGAAATTGCTTTTCATATGAAACGATCTTACATAATGCAAAATCTTATATGGGATTTTTTTTTTTATTGGAATATGAGATTTTTGTAATTTTTCAGCTTACAATGCTGATTTACAAATTCTTTAAATAAACATTTTACAGTTAATGGAAAAAATTAAGAAAAATGATTAGCAGACTTGCAAATTAGGCATTACAAATAGTAAACTCATTTATAATGCAGTAAACCTGTTTAAAATCGAGATCACTGCAATTTGACAAATATATAATTTGTGTTTTGTTTTGTTTGCCTGGAAACTCAATGAAAATTTTTAGCATCAATAAATGGTAGTGAATATATAATTCTAAGACACATGATCGAATAAACTGGGCTGTTTTCAAGAATGATGTCAACAGGAAAATGATTTTTTATGATCGTATTACATTATTTAATGGCAAGCAGCAGATGGATGGAAAATACTAGACACACACAAACATCACACGTACGCCAGACAAACCATTTAAAACAGCAAGTGTAACATTGTAGTTATCTTACTTAATCAATACTCTTTTATGTTCTTTTAAGCACCAATTTTTAAAAAAAGCATTTTAATTCAAGAACCTCCCCTTGTCAACAATTTTAATTAATTCATTCACAGCTACTGGAAAAAAGAAAAAGAAAAAGAAAAAAATATGGGTAAAAAAAAAAAAAAAAAGTTTTTAACATCTCAATCCCATTTTAGAAACTTAACTGGGGATTGTTACTTATTCTGCCCATTAATTAAATACATAATTTCATTTCATTTGTTTGTGATCACACTGATCACAACTTTTTTTTAAAAAAAAAACTCACGGTGCTGCTTTTCAATCAAGCCCTTACTTTCTATCCAAACACACATCTATCCGGGCATAGGATTGAGATTCCCTGAAAAAATAAGGGTAAGCCTGTAAAGGTAGGGAAAACAAGTAAAATCGCTTAATACACACGTGTTCAGCCGTGCTTCTTTTAACACCTTTTTTTGTTTTTATTTTCCATCCTAGAATAAGAATTAGGATTTATTCTTTAGTAAACAGCAAATATACAGTACCTGGTTACATAAAAAAAAAAAAAAAAAAAAAAAAAAAAAAAAAAACACAAATGCATTTGTTGTTTTAGTGTTTCAGTTAGGGAATGAACAAAACAGAAAAAAAAAAAAATAAAACATCCTAAGTAACACTGTTGATTTAAAATTTAAGTAATGATATTCTGCAATGTTTAACGGGAAAAAAAAAATATTTAAAGTTCTAAATAGTAAAGAGATTGTGCCAATGAAGCTTTCGATAATCATCTGTAGAGGTCTCTCTCGCTACATAAGCGTCAGTAGTTGTGACATGCTCAAACTTGTTTGTGGGTCTGCGAGACATAGCCTGTCCTCTTTTTGTTTTTATAAATTGTGTAATGTGAATTGTAAACTATAGTACTGGCATTCAACGTAAAGGCTCGTCAAGAAAGTACTAAAGAAATCGAAAAGCTATAAGAAAGTGGTTTTCAGTTTAATATAATACTAGTTGACCCATATGAATAATTAGCAACAAAAAAACACCTTTGAGAAATATTTTCTTTTGTCGTGCATGTTAGTTAAACACACTGTCAATAGATGGCACCTTCTCCATTTTTATAAAAAGGTTTTTAAAATACAGTTTTTTTAATGAAAACATTAATTTTCAACACTGTTTGTTTTTTGTCATTAACAGTGAACATAATCTTTAAAATGATGTCTCAATCATTGATTTTGATGAAGTAAGGGAGATATGGCGTGCCGACACCCTTCAGAAATAATATATAAGATTTGGAAATTTTCTTGCAAAGGTCGATTAAATTTCATTTTTCAGTAAGTCAATGAAATATCATTTGTAGTAAATATCTGTTAGGCTTATGTTACCATTTTAATATAGGATGAGAAAGATACAAATATATTTTTTTATTTTACTGTAAATAATTTTATAAGTTGTCGTATTTAGTTCGTTTGAATGATAATAAAACTCAATGGGTTGAGAGACCCAACTCATCTGTGTAATTTTTTTCTTTCTCATCCATTTCAGGATTAAAATTCATTAAATGTTTATTTGGCAGTTTCTCAAAATAGTATATCTTAGCTTTATGATATTATAAGCATATAATTAAATCACTTTTTTACGAATTGGTGATTTACATGCTGCCATAATGCATAAAATCAATCAGCCAATAGCTGTGTTGAAACATCTGAGTTAATGATTAATGCAATAGGATTCAACCTAATTTTCATGCTTCTTTATTTGGAAGTGTTTGTCTTCTGTGATTATAACAATTGTTCAGTGATACTATACATTTTATTGAATTACGCCGACTGCTGCTGGAAGATGAAAATTTCAACATCCAAAATCGTGAATGAATAAAAAAAAGTATTAATAGGTCACCCATTATACTTTCAATGATGTAAAGGATCAAGCATGTATATTACACGACCAAACTGCCTCAGCTTATTTTTTATGCGATTGAATTCTGTAAAAACTGATCCCAGTAAACAAATAACTTCAGAATAGTATAATTTCAATTACTATTCAGTTACTGAATTCAAGAAAAGAACTAATACACAGTATCAAGAGATTACTGGGCGAAATTTTAAAAGCAGAGAAAATGAACGATGAAGCATTGGATACACAATCACAACCGAAACATATTTAAGAACACTACCGTTACAAACTTGATTATCATTTTCATTTTAAGATTTCAGGAATTAAGGTTCATACAAATTTTTTTTTCTTCTATAAAAGTGGTTCTTTCTAATATTTTTGTAACAGATAAATGAAGAAACTTTTTTAGTTGTTAATTTTTGCCTTTATGATTAACCGCTGACACAATCTCTTTACGTGAATTAAAACAAATGCCAAATAAATAAAGGACATAGAAACAAGCAAGTTGAAATCAAGACTCAAATCACACCACTCGTATTTTTTTTTTAATTTATCCAAGTAATTTTATTTACATGAGACAAAGATGAAATCAAAGAGAAAATGCTCTCCTCCCACTAATACTCTCAGAAAAAGATCCTACATCGTATTCGACAGAAAGCTGGGTGAACCTTGGAACATTCGTGAGAGAGTAGTGACCTGGAGAAAATTACGCAACCAACTATTCAAGCTCATAAACCAGTATGTAAACCCACTAAATAATCATCCAAAATATTAACGCACCAAAATAACAGGTTTTTAGTTCTTTTCTGAGAATCGTCAATTAGTGGCCATTGTTAAAAAATGCTACTATTAATGATTATATAAAAATTACATAATTATATCAAAAGATTTCAGTTGATTTTTCTTTTAAAAGCTTAAAATGCGTCTCAAATATTTTGAACAAATAAGATCCAATTCATTCTGTTTAATATTCTGTAAAGATTCAAAGACACTTTAAAATCAACCAAATACTTGATCAAATTATTAACATAAATTTGAATGCAGCGAGACCTCCATGAATGGAAGTTGATGCGGTGGTTCCTTGTTAAGTAAATAGGATATCTTCTTATCAAATTTCCAGCATTATGGCTTGTTCATGGCCAAAGGTGTCTCGAAACAATATAATTAGCCTTTAAAAAGTTACATAAACAGCTCGTTGAATGTAATAAAATGGCTATTAAAGAATTGTTCAATCGAAAGAACCTGCAAACAAGCAACATTTAAAAACAAAATGAATTAAACTGCAAAATACAGCGATTCTCTGATGATCTCCAATCAGTATAATAAATTCCTAAAAGCATGTTTAACTAACACCTTTAAATGTGAACTGAATGGAAAAAAGATTAAGTAAATATGAAGTTTAGATCGGTCTAAAACAGCACTAAATACAAATGAAAATGGAGATATCCCAATAATTAATTCTATAATGATTTTTTCAAAGGAATAAATGTATAGTAGTATGTAGGGGACTGACTATCAGAATACTAATCCTACAATTACTGTAGTATAGTAGAATATCAAATAGTGTTACATGTATGACTACTTTTTAATGTAATATATGTATGTACGCTGCATAATCCTGTTTTATATATCTCAGCATGTCATACCGACTTGTTACAGCACAGCTATTGCTTTACAGGTGCCTTTTCGGCACTGGCACTTTCATTTAAATAATATTTGCATGGTTCATGCAATGTCAACCTGGGAAGGTGACATATCGTAACTAGCTGAAGTGCCATCATTAAAAACAAACAAGTACAGCTGTTCATTAGGTCCTCCAGTTTTTAAATTATGTGATTCTTGACATCTCTTTAACTTCCTAAAATATGCACTATCTCAAATTTTATAAATATAGTTATTATTTGAATATCCAAATCACATAAATCATCTTATATTTGCTGATAGACAAATTCATCAACCAATTCTTTATAAAATCGGTGATAAAAAACAAAGAATTATATCATCTCAAAACTTTAATTCGCCCCCCCCCCCCCTCCCAAAAAGAAAAGAAAAGCCTAGAATAAAAGACAACACAATAATAAAAGCTTCAAAATTCGTAACATCACTTTACATAATATCACTACTTAAATTTACATCAGCTTTACTGAAACATCTCTCTTTTCTTACAGTGAAAATTGTTTATCCATTTTTTTCCTTTTATATCTTTAACAAAATAAAAATAATGAAGGATAAAATCCCAATTCTAAATTATAAATTAGTTTTCCAGAATTAAATTATCTATCAAATTTTAGTGATAAAAGAGTTGCTGATTCAGTTTTGAGCGAAAAAGCAAAACTATTTCATGAATAAAAATTTCCACTGTAGAATACAATATCTTAATGAAAATTTATAAAGAAACGATTCAACATGCAAAAGGATGTAGACGACTTGAAAGGCATTAATGATAACAGAAATTGTCTTTAACTGTTTTCTTTTTATCCTATTATTTAATATCCACAACATCTATGTATAACTTGGGAACAATAAGTACTATTAAAAAAAAACATCTAGATAGTTTTAACATTGTAAATTTTACTTAGAAAATAAGATAATACAGATTTTAATGATCTAATGTTCTCTTTATATAGAATCAAGAGAAATGAAATAAGACCAATGGATTTACAGACAACAACACAGTATTATATCAACACTGTAATTCATGTTAAAACTATTCCGACACATTCTCATTAAAAGGACAAAACAAAAACAAGATGAAAATTACGTTACCATAAACTGGATGGTAACAGCGCTTTATGTAAACCAGTGGGAAATGTACAAACTGATTATCAGAGCTGGCATTTACAAATTAATCTTTTTTTTTCCCCCCAAAGAATTGTTATAAAATTTCGCAAATTGTAACAAGAGGCGTTTCTTTTCATTCTTGTCTTTACATCAAACATAATTGAATAAAACTCAATGAAATTTTCGATACTTTTCAATGAAAAATTTCTGTTTATCTTTACTTTTTCACTCAGAGGTCCAGTATTCTTTCCGTACACAGTACAAACCTTTTAACTAGGGAATACAGTTAAAAGGTGAAATTTGAAATGCAAGCTCTGATTTGTATTTTAATCTAAATTATCAAGCTTCAAAATTCTGTGAGGACATTTAAGAAGAAAAACAAAAAATAACACGGATTAATTTAAAAGAAAAAAAAATTAAATTAATTAAAATTTAGCTTCTTGTTTTCGAAGCTACCAATTTTTTACTTGTACATCTAGGAAAAAAAAATTAACATCAAATTTTTACTCCCTCTGTTGTGGGAATTTTTTTAAACTACATTAAATATTTTAAAACTCACGGCAGGAGGCCCCTTTCTTTCTTTCTTAAATGACTTGGGATTCGCCAGTAAAAGTTTGTGCAGAAGCCTTTAAAATATGGGATGATATGTGTATAAGTTACTGAAATTAGTTTTCTCATTATTATAAAAATCCTTTAACATAAAAAATACTGCCAATCAGAAAAGTACCAACATTTTTTTTTTTTTTTTTAATTACTGGGAAAACATTTCTGATTTAAGAAAACGCAAATAACAATATCAGTTGAACCTGAATGAGGATCCTCATTTTTTAATTTTAAAAAAAAATCTCTTTAAATTAATTGCACATTATCAACGAATTACAGAATAAAGCTATTTCAATATCTATTTTCTAAATTACGAAAAATCCAATAATAATTTAATAAAGAATTTAAAGTGTAATTTAAAATCCATTGGGCACAAATAAAAACTATAAAAAA
Source organism: Thereuonema tuberculata (assembly GCA_023159025.1). Classification (NCBI taxonomy): domain Eukaryota; kingdom Metazoa; phylum Arthropoda; class Chilopoda; order Scutigeromorpha; family Scutigeridae; genus Thereuonema; species Thereuonema tuberculata. Next base: position 53,221,368 of record JAFIDM010004315.1, on the reverse strand, counting down.
TATAGGAAATAGTTATGTACAGGTACTCCTCGCTTTACGACCTAGTTCCGTTCCGACGACTACATCGTTAAGCGAATTGGTCGATAAGAAAGGAGCTTGCGGCAGGAATATAGGATCGTTGTAAAATTATACAAATTTTTAACTTTAAATTTATTCATAAAAAGACATGCCTATGTGCATATTATCATTTGTTTATTTGGTTATCTGGAGCTGTAGAGGGTCAAGGTAAGGGAGATCACGATGAAACAGAAGTCGTACCTTCAAGGGCAGAGGTCGTAAGTGCAAAAGCAGATAGGTCATAAAGTGAGGAGTACCTGCATTTCTTTTATATTTATATAAGAAGAGCATTGTGATCTAGCAGAATAAGGTGCCTACACAGTAAGCTCAAAGGCACTGGCTGAACTTAAAGAGCCACTAGAAAAATGCTTTGTGAATTTTAGGGTCTCATGAGAAGGAATTACATTTTTTCCTTCAGAAATTCAATACATTGAAAGCCTAATATCTGATCAAATGACCTCCACCTCCTTACGTCTTAGGAACCATCAGCTTTACAATCTATTTACAGACTGAAAAGGGCGGGGGAGCAATAACCTTAGAAAGACAAGTAGTATTTCAGGTTCCCATAAACTCATGTCTTATTATTAAAATGAATCCCATTTTTATATTTTCACTCATTTCAGGACTGTCTAAAAAAAAAAAAGAAGACTCGTCCATCTCACATATTGATCACTGCACGTTTAGTGTAACAGTGGTAAGAAGCAATCTGTAAATAAACCCATCACAACAGCTTTGAGAAAAGCAGGTGCTGGAATGGCAGAGGACAACACAGAAAAAAGAAGACACGAAAAGGAGTCGAGGCTGTTCTTGGCCTATCTGGACAACGAAGAAAAGCCCTATCGATGAATTACTTTTCTCAAATAGGATTAAGTGAAACTTAAAAATAATTGTCTTTAAATTTCACAAAGATTAATGTTTGGAAGAAGCTTCAGTTATGTCAACAAACTTCAAAACAGAAAAGAAAATCAGTTTTACTTCATTCAAAAAGAAATTTTGGTCTTATTTTTGGTAAATGATTGCAAAAATAATGGTTTAAAATCCCATTAAACAATTTCCTTTCAAAATCTTTTTCTTCAATTTAAAGTTTTGAAGTATCATTGATATAAAATAAAGGTTTGGATAAAAAGAAAATTTACATTTAACTGTCGGTTCTCGTAAATTGGCAGTGCTAAAAACATAAGAATTTTAAGTATTAAGAAATTATGTTTCTAAGCATGTAGAAGTAAAGACTTAAATACAATTAAGCACTTTTCATTTCAGACTTAAAAATAAATAAGGACTTCATTCAGGTCAACGTTATTAATAGTTGCATGTGCAGTATTTGTTAAGCCCAATCTGATCTTTTACAACTTTAACTTCTCTCTATCTACAATTTACTGTAAAAAAAAAAATCAACAGCTCTATGTAGTGCCAACATGTTTTGTAATTAAATATATCTTTAAATTTCCTTAACATTTACCAGTTGCTTATAATTTTAGACTTAAAAAGGAAATTATGTAACTGCACAATGAATGTTACATTTAAACAAAAATTGTTTAAAATATAAAACTCGGGGATGAAAATGAAATTATTAGCAATATCTTGGAAGAAACAAGTTTAGGGGTTAATCCCGTTTAATAAAAACTACAAGATGGTTAATACACTTTGTGCCAGATTTTCTGTTATCTCTAGCCTCCTTCTATGGGAACTTTTCAGCATCTGTAACTAGAAAGTTAAGAGATAACCAAAAACCTGCAGCTTAGATACTGTACTTAGCAATCTTATAATTCCTATTAAAAGGAAGTTGTCCCCTTAACACTGCTGACTTATCAAGTTTCAAACAATTTCTAATTGAGTTAGGCTAAATTAACAGAAAAGTAAAGTATATGAAAAATATGGTAATTTTAAATGTTTATTAGAACCTCTTCATTTATTAAATGGGTGACAAAAACTAAAGAAAAGCTGTCGTAACATAAACAGTCATTAATATATTCCATGATAAACAAGTATCAAATATTGATGTACATTCTGGAACAAACAGGCAGAAAGAGAGAATGCCTAAGTTGCTCCATTCTGAATATACTGATAAGCTATTACTATTTTCCAATGATGAAATGCAGTTTAAAAACTATCTTTATAAACTGGATATTGTTTTAAAGAGTATTATTTTTCTTTTTACCTGTTAAACCAGTCTGCCTTTTGGAATACAGGTTGACATTCAAAAATCCGGCAAACTCCGGACCTGAGGAGTGCCGGATTTTTTATTGTTGTATATGCTGTACATATTTAACTGAAAATGACTACCTGTATGGTCCTTTAAAGAAAGAAAATTAAACACTAAATGAAATTTTAATGTTCACCAACTAAATAAAACAGTTGCTACAGAATTTGCACTCCGAAAATCTGAAGGATTATCGATGGCCGGATTTTTGAATGTCAACTTGCAGTATGTTTGAAGTTCTTAGAGCATTTCTTTGTGGACTAGGAATGCAGCTGGAGTTCGTTTCCCATTTGTGATCACCTTAAAAAAAACTGTGGCAAAATCATTTTCTAGGAATTAAAATAACAAGTCTTCGGTGATAATTAGCTACAGGAGCGAAAGTTCAAGCCTGTTGTTGACAATGACAGCTGAAGGAATTTATTATAAATTTCAGTGGAGGAGTTAAGTTCTTATCTAGTCTGAAGATAATTAAGGTTTGGAGGATGTGGCTTTTGTACGAATAAGATGGCAGTTCCGAATAAACTCAATGAACTCCAAAATGTTTACTTGTCAGCTTCTGTATTAAATGTTCATCACTAAGATGGCATTTGACCAAGAAATAAAGTTAGTCAACTTGGGATAATTTATCCTAATTTCTCTCCTAGGAAGGCCATTGGAGGGATCATTCATAATTTTAACTGAATTCAATGTTAAGGATAATTTGCTGCAGAAACTATAGTCGTTCATCTTCATGGAACATCCGTTTCAAGTTTGCCTAGCCGAGTTATCCATTCATAAAGACTAAATCAACATCCATTATATTAACTACAAAATGCTTTCTAAAAAGAAAGATGGGCTAGTAACTATAAACTGAAATCCATAATCAACTGGCAAAGTCGCCGCCTTTAACCTAAGTAAGGCCTCAAAACGTGTAAACTAAATCCAATAAAATGCCACTGAAAAAAAAAAAATGACATCTTTTGCTAAGTATTCAACAAAGTTAATCATTGTTGTTTAGCAGTTTCCAAATGTTGGCATTATTGTTTCAAAGATATCATTAACAAAACAAAACAAAAAAATGTTTTGAACCAGAAGCACCGATATTTTGAAGCCAAAATATTAGTAGACTGTTTTAGAATAAAAATATAAAAACTTGAAATTCAGTGAAATTTTATATGAATGTTGTTTCAGAGTTACTTTCACAGAGTAGGAATTTTATCCAAAACTATTGTAATTTATTTAGAGCCAAAGTTTCGAGGAAAGGAACATTAACTATTTTGTTAAGGATCCAATATCAAGCTCTGTGTTTCAACTTGATAAATGATGCTCCACATTTTATTACAATCGTAATCCCGATATTGAAAACATGAAATAGAGAGCCTGTTTTAAAATCAACCTGACGATTGGGGAAATATGTTTAAATATTATGCAATTCAGTTTTTTTAAGTTATGATACTGTTAAGAGGCTTACTAATTAACTGAAATTGTGTAACTTTGGGTTTGGTGTCACGTTTAAAGTTTGCAAAAATTGTGTTACAACTCAAATCTTGCTGTAGAATTTTATTATTTCCTTCCATATTGAGAGTTCTGTACTGGTTTCAGTTGTAGGTTTTTCGAATATTTCTCCTCAAATTCTTTACTGAATATGTTTTTTGTTAAGGACAAGCATTAATCTAGTTTTGAAAGATTTATGTTAAATGAAAAATATACAATATCTGTACAATGTAATGAAATTCGGTGAATTGGACAGCTTCTAAATATTTCAATTGTATTTTCATATTTTTATTATTTAGTTTTGTAAAAATGTTCAATTCCAGCATCACCCATAATGTTATTTCTAACAGCTATTAAATTTAGAAAATAATTTTTAGTATTTTTTTTTTTTTAATTCAGTGTTGTGGTCCAGAAGTACTACATGCTTCAACAATAAAAATCAGTTTCGTAATTACATTAAAAAACAAAACACAATAATAACAAATTTCAGTTCATCAACTATTCAGTTATGGTCTGCAATTTTTCCATTTAGGCCAAAAGTTCTAAAAAAAACAATGACTGTTTGTCATAATCTCAACAATAAAGCAGCTGTTCACCAGATGGAAGCTGGCATTTACAGCATTTCCTGATGTTTTCGCTTTTAAATTCAATAATTGAAGCAACATCCTATTCAAAAAGGAATTTCATAAACTCAGGAAAACCTGGATTCTAGTATTATTTTTGTTTCGGTTCAAGTTTTCCTTATAGCAAAGCTGTTATGATATAAAATTTATAATTAGAATAGCCCCGTACCGCCGAAATATTAGGTATACAGATAAATTTAAGTTTCGAAAAATTTAACCAAATAAAAATTAGCCAAATTCATAATTTAAATCCTTGTCATCAAAGAAAATCTAATTTATTAATAGCATTTCAATTGTTGTAATTATTAGTGTTACATATAATAATGCTTTTTAATTAAAGCCTTGCTCGTGGTTTTTATTACAATTATTAATAGCAGATGATTAACTTTGAAATTAAATTAAATGCTATTTAATTTTAAGAGATTTAAGTATATTGTTTAAATATTAATATATGAATGAAACTACAATTTTTTTTTAGAAATTTCATGCAACAGATTTTGTACATGTTGAATATGATTAAATGCTAATTAAAATAAGTAATCCAAATTTTCTTTTATTAGAAAAGAAATACTACGTTATATATGGTTTTGTGCTTATAAAATTAAGAATAGAACTTGAATTTTAATATAAAAATTAAATAATTTCAGTAAATACATTATTGTGGTGTTAAATATAAGCCTATAATCTTTTTAAAGCAATTAAATCCTGTTTTTTATGGAAAATAAAATAGTAATTCCATTAGTTCAATTAAATAAAAACTCAATCAGCAAACAATTGAAAATAATAGTCAAATTGATTTTTTCAAATCGAGTCATTACTTATTAAAAGGCTTTTCTATTCCGCATTTCGGGAGATATAACTTTAATATTTAGTTTATTCTTTTAAAAATGATGGTAAATTTATAAATTGATGTAAAAAAAACGACAGAAAAGCAGCAAAGAGAAGCAATGTGCCACGTCCAGATCTAATCCTTCGGGGCTTTCAGGGATTATTTTTTTTTTTTGGAAGTGAATTAAAAGGAATTCCCTGTCTACATTTAGGATTAAACGATCGTACGAGGAATGAAATTCATTGTGCAGTCGCATAATTTGGTATTTAAAATGAAGTTTCGCAAGGATCCGTTCTAAAGAAAAAGAAATCAAACAAACTGATCCAGTGAACAATGTTTGGGCGCAACATGGCGTAGGCCTATTCATATAATGTGAATGAATATCTTTGATAATTATTTAAAAAGCAACTCACCATCGCGCCCTGTACCCATCAGCTGGTCAAGCATCATTCGCATTTGCTCGTGGGCCGACATTTTTTACCACGGAGATTTAAAATTCGACGGCAATCGGGCTTAAATGGGATCTTCTAATGCCGGAGTTACCATCTATCGGAGAACCTAACTTCTAAATATAAAAATGATTGGCAGCGCCCTCGCAACGCTCAACTTTAGTTACAGATGCTCCCGCTCGGAGTGCTGGTATCGCTACCAAATATTTCGACTTCGCGGCGCTTGAAACACTGGTGTTGTTCATTTTTTTCAAAATTGTAATTCACAATTAGAAACAAAAAAAACCCTGAAATAATCAAGATAAATCGATAGATTAGATACAAAACATGACCATAAACTAAAAGAAAATTCGATTAAAATTTTTAAAACGTTTTGAGCTTAGACTCATTATCAATAAAATATTTAATAACCAAAAATAGATACAGGAAATAGGTAAAAAAAAACCTTCCTTTGCTTTAGCGTTGTGCAGTGGTTTTTCCCTTTTTCTTGATAAACAAAAAAATGTCCATAGAATAACATTGGAATCTAAATCCCAATAAAACAGGATAGAAATCTATTGGAATATCGAATGGATTTTTATCCTATTTATTTTGTTAATCTCTTATTCTGGGATATTGCCGTGCCACGGCGCGTCAGAGCTACTCCTTGGTACTTTTTCTGCATCCTGGAAGCGCCGTTGCTTTTTATTTTCACTTTTTTCAAAAGATAATAATGGTCTTACTGGGGTCTTCCTCAGTTTCACCATCCGAAAAACTGCGTTTCTATTCTATCTATAAAAGTATCTGTTTTGCGAAGACAACAGGAGTCTTGAGCTTACACAAAAAAGATCATTGTGAATTTCCTTTCTTTCTCTCTGCCCTCCCATAATAATTCATCCATTCATTCATTTTATTTCCATTAGTTTTATCAAAGTTCTGTTAGGAAGCATTTGTATACCTTCCTATCAACAGGTGCTAATTACTGTTCGTTTTGAAAAGCGAGAGCTACGACAACGTAGACGATTCTACTCCGCAAAGGGGTGATACGCTGAGATGGGCACTTTCATAAGACCTGTTTTTCTTTTAGTCAGGGCCGTCCAGAGGGGGAGGCAAAAGAGGCAGATTGCCCCGGGGCCCTAGAAAAAGAGGGGCCACATGAGGCCCGAGGGGCCCCGCCGTATTGGATTGTCTTTTTTTTTTTGGTTGTTAAAATAGGATTGTCTTTTTTTTTTCGGTTGTTAAAATAGGATGGGGGGGGGGCAGGTTGCCCCGCGGCCACCACTAGTCTCTGGGCGGCCCTGCTTTTAGCACCTGTTATTTTTGCAATAGTATTTATTCTTTCCATAATTCTTTCCCGAAAAGCGCAAATAGAACGCAGCTACTAGTAAACTAACACAGATAAAAAGTAAATATCCTCTCTTTATTTTTCCTCAACCCTATTTTCATGAAATCCAAGGAGACCTGACGCATGCGCAAAAGTGCTGAAGGCTCTCGTAAACGAAAACGAACAGTACCGTTGAGTACATAATAATAATAAGAAGAAGAAGAAGAAGAAGAAGAAGAAACTTTTACATAATAATAATAATTAGAATAAGAATAATAATAACAATTAGTGAGTTGTTTGGGTAGACCGAAAGGTTCACGATCGCGATACAGGACGAAGTCATCCCAACTCACAACTACAAGAAACACATTCTACATGATGCAAACATGCACGACGACACATAAAGGAAGAGCCACAGTACACAAAAACACCTTTGAGAAATAATATGTAAGGATTATAAAATGAGGCAATTATATAAAAGATTTTAATGTACGATGATGTTATAAATGTCACTTTAATATCCAATTCCGAACATAAAGTCTTTGCAAACGTGAGGAAATTTATTGATGTTTAAGTGTTATAAGTTAAGAACTCTTTCTTTATGCGAGATGACAAACCGTATTACAATTCTGTAACTTCTACAATGCTGTGTTCGTTTTCAGACGTTTAGATTAAGTGTACGCTCAGCTATGGAGCAACTGATGTCCATTAGGAGCACTGGAGGAAGAGGGGACCAAACGTGTCTGAGTAACAATGGACAAAAATGGTCTGTAAATGTTCTTCCAAGTAGGCAGTCATTGTTAAAATCCGTCTTGCGATTCTATCGTAGATCAGATATCAATTATTTCAAAAACAAGAATTTATTACTACCATAAATTTTATTTTGAATAAGCTTCAATCTTTCTAGCTATAGTTTCCTAACTAGCAAAAAGACTCGTTCTTTGCTCGGGTTACAAAAAACAAATGTCCTAATATGGATGATGAAGAAATTGCAATTGCGAGATCACTTCGAAACTTTCCCGGTTGGTACAAAAAAAAAAAACTCAAAAGGTCTGATCTCATTACAAATCTATATCTAACCTGAAAACCCCGTAGAAGTATCCTTCAACCATGTTTGCTCATTCCACTCACCGCCTCTCGTGTACATCCAAATAACTTTGCAGAATTACTCTTTAGAACCCTGCGGGAAAAAAAGGGCTACCTTGGAACCTGGGCACACCATCCCCAGGGGATGAAAAGGGGTGAAATCCGTGGAA
>JAFIDM010004315.1:53177374-53193178 GCA_023159025.1 Thereuonema tuberculata | reverse complement strand
TGGTTCCACTGAGCTATTGCGTACTGGGCGAACCCAACAGATCAGAGATAGGAATCTCAAAACGGTGCAATTGGATTCCCAGTACAAAATATCCAAAAATAACTCAGTGAACCTTTAATTTATGCGTTTTTATGCCTTATTTTCTTATCATTATGTATTTTAGAAGACAGTCTGTCTTTTTGTTTTGCAACATGCATCGACGCTATGGAAGCTAAGACACTGACACTTGCACAACCTTAAGTTGGTCAATACTAGTGAGGCAGATTTCATCCTGATCTCTTCTTTCATTTGAATTATTGACCGATTTAATTTTTTTCTTCCGTACCTTATCAGCTAGAGACGTGGTAAACTCATTGGGAAAAGACATATTAGGAATCAACAAATTTAAAATTTAGACCTAAAGAAATGTTTTTTTAATTTGAAAAAATATATTAAATACATTTAAAACAAATACATTTAAATGAAGCTGTGGACAAATATATTATTTCAGGCTTCGTTGATTTTTGATTGTAATAGTTTGCCAGGCGCCTGAAATCCTGAAGTTGGCTTGCATATTTTTTCTTTTTTTGTGTTCATTTCTTTCCATAGATATGATATAGGCTGTCTCCTATGATGAACCGTAATCAACGATATATTCAGCAGAATAGCTGAAATTGTTGAGGCAGCGATGCATGCCAAATGTTGAAGCTAAACCAAACAGTGGTGTATCAAGGGAATGATCGGAGGGGTGATAACCCCTCCCCCATTGTATTCAAAAAAGGAGAAATTCATTATTTTAACTTTTTTTTTTATTGGAGTCTCAGTGTTTTGTTATAAACAACCCCATATGGAACAAGATACAATATTTTTTTTTCTTTTTAATTGAATGACTAGGATCTTGATAATCCCCTCCCCTTTCCACATTCCTGACCAACCCTATGAAGCAGTCAAAAACAAACGTTGATGTTCTTTTTCTGTTAAAAAGATTAATAGTTTTTGGTCATTTTTAAGCTCTATAAGTGTTATTATTGAAAGCTCATACTAAGGTTAAACTTCCTCTTAACCTACTGAGATCAAGAGATAAATGGTCCCACTAATACTCTGCCAAAGGAACAGTTTAAGTTAGAAACCAGCTTAACGATCTCTTGGTTGACCTACGAAATATTCTGTCCCCATTTGAAAGTAGCTTAGGTTAATCCCAGGATTCAGTTGAAGCAGAAAGAAGCCTTGTAAAATCTTCAGACCCTAATAGTACCCCACCTTCAGTCAATTGCTTTATCATTTAAGTGCTAACATCACATCAAAATCCAATAAATACATTTCTGGGCTATTAAGATAAACATAGCGATAGAATTCAGAGAAATGAAGTCAGATTTCTTGAGGTAATTCTATACTGTTAAATTAGTTAACTCACAGCAGATGTCCCAGATTCAAGGATGACTCTTTTAACTCATATAAATTAATTTTTTAAGTAAAAAAACCTGATATTATGAAGAGATCGATATAAAAACCCTTGACTTAATATGAAAATTTATAAATAAAAGTAAGTCAAAACAACAACTATTTTACCTCTTAAATTGTACCATAAAGCACACATGGATTCTTAAATTTTGAAGCTATGTTAATCATCTTTGAATTCAAGGTAGTTATTACAATTCCTTCAGAATGTCCCTTTAAAACATTTCCTAACAACAATAATAAACAGATTATAATACAACAAAGCAATAAAAATGAAAACAAAAATAGCACCAGAATAAACAAATTGCCATTCTGAATCAATTATTGGGGGGGATTGGGGACGGCCCATATCGTCCTTCCAGGGACTCCTCAGCCCAATCCGCCCACCCGATAAAAGACCCAGAAAGGCAAGAACATATCAGAAGGTCACCGTCACTCCTGGCAGTGACCCCCGACAACAAAAGAAACAATAAAATAAATTGGTGTGTTGTAAAACACAACCAAAACCTTAACCCACAACTCGTAGATGTTAAAGGCTTTTAATAAGCGAACTAAAGGTTCGAAAAGAAGATGTGTTTGTTTGGATATTAATTAACCCCAAATCTGCCAAAGATTGAGGAACAAATGAAAGACTAATAGTAATCACTCAGGATGATCTTAAATCAACTGCTGTTTTGGAGTTCAATCTACATTTCTCTGGGAGCTGATTAATACTTCATGTAAGCTAGTGAGGGTTGTCTTAATATTAAAACAAAAAAGGGATTGGAATTCTAAATCAGATATCTCTTCAAAAACTTATCAAATTACTGTCTTGTAATTTATAAAATTAATAAAAATGAGAAAAAATTTAATCTTTATAAGCAAATACCTCTGACCATTTTACCATCTGAAAAAGATAAAGAGTTTTGTAGTGGTTTTACACTGAATTAGCTTTGCATTTGAAACACCTATCTAATAATACGTTGGCCTGCCTTTCTGTGTAATCACGGCTCACAAACGCCTTGGAACAGATTTCGCAACGTGTCTCACATCCTTAATGCATAACTTGACCCATGTCATTTGCAGCAAATCCATCAGGGCCATGCTCAATCCGTGGGGGTGGATCAGTAGTTCTCAACCCCTGTTCTAGCATATCCCAAACATGTTCAGTTGGGTTTCAATTAGGGGAGCTTGGGGGCCAAGGTACAGTGATGAATTGACTGTTGTGTTCCTTCAACCACTCTCTAGTTTACGAGAGTTTTACAATGACAAGGGTACATTGTTCTTTTGGAAGATGTCATTGTGATTGAGGCAGTGGCGTATTTACACGAGGGCTAAAAGGGCTATAGCCCAGGGCGGCAACTTTAGGGAGCGGCAAAAAAATAGGAAAAAAAAACCAAAGATCCTATACTATTCAATAATATTAATAATCAATATTAATATTCAGAAATATTAAGTGTCATATTACAAGCAGAAAATGAGGGAAACATAAAAAGAAACAGACATTTCCTGGCTTTTTGATATCTGTACAGTATATGTGAACAGAGCATATTTTTGGCTTTGAGTGTATATCCCGGGAAATCGGGTGAGTGATGACCGTGGCCGTAATTTTGAAGTGGAAGGAGATAGAAGTTGCATTGGAATGCTCAGGCGTGGGAGGCGGCAGGGGACTGTCTGGCAGTGACGTTATACCTGTATTTACTTTGTAATACATATCTTCTGCGACTGTTATGTTCTAAATATATTCAATTATTTAAATTAACTTTGATGTTTAATTTTCTGTTAAATAACTTTTTACAACATATTTTTAGAATATATACTTAAGGAAAGGAATGCATCATTATGGGCCTACATATTTATAAAGTTATATATTTTTTTCATACTCTGAGTAAGTAAATTCTAACGAATATACGAGTTGTAAATTATCATTAACTTAGCTCAAAACTAAACATAAACATCAGTATAGTTTACTAGTGATATATTCAGACAGGAGGTCAGGAGGAAGGGCGGCAAATCTGGCATAGCCCATAGGCGGCAAAACTGTAAATCCGCCTCTGGATTGAGGAAGATCTGCAGAAATAGATGGACATGGTTGGTTAACATGTCCCTGTGACATTCACCATTCAGTATTTGTGGGATGATAACCATTGAGCTTAAGGCATATCAGGAAAAAGCTCCCCAGACCAGTGGGACCGGCCTGTTAAATCTCAGTTTACTTACTGTTGCACTGTTGTTGAACTGCACTGACTGTTGTTGCTGATATACCAGTTGTAACAGCTGATGCTCATCTCTAGGATCAACCATGTATGGCTGACTAGTGGGAGCCCTTCTGCTGATATCTGTTTGTGGCTTCATGTTGTTTACACCAAATGTGAACCCAACCATCAGCATTGGTGCAGAAGGAAATGGGACTCATCGCTGCAGATGACTGCCTTCCATCTGACGAGGGTCCATTGCTGATGTTCCTTGACCCATGTGAGGCTTTGTTTGCAATGCTGGCATAACAGCCACATTTGTATGGGTACCCTCGTTACTTTCCCAGGCAAACAAGGTTCAAGGTACATGTGGAAATCGGACAAACTGCATCGTTGTTGCACTGTTGTTGAACTGCACTGACTGTTGTACATTGATGCTGATTTACCGATTGCAACAGCCGATCCTCATCTTTAGGATCAACCATGCATGGCTGACCAGTATGATCCCTTGTGCTGGATATCTGTCCATGGTTAATCCAGTCCTGGTACACCTTGATACGATGGTATGGAGCCATACTAATGCAACTGTTTCTGAAATACTAGCACTTGCCCTCTGGATCCCAAGTATCTGTTTGCAGTGAAATTGGTTTATGCTGCCACATTTCCCCATCACTGCCAAACATTTACTGATTATGTAAGGGGGAGATATTTATAGTGGCCGCATGTGACGTTGAAACCACATGGTATTTTGTTATTGCTTCGAATATGTAAATCTCCTATTGCAAAGCTAACTGAGTGAATACCAAATCTTATTTATTATTGTATTTCAAACATACATTGTACTAAAAAATTGCAAGAACATTTTTTTTTTAGCTTGTGGGAGAAATCTATAATAAACTAATGTAATATTTAAAATATTTATTGTTACCTGTACAAGATATTTACTCATTCACTTTTTTTATTCTTTGATTTCTTTAGGGCAGTGTAACTGCCATGACTGCATTCTATCCACTGGACACTGTCAGATCAGTACTTCAAGGTAATAGATTCACATTTCTTTAAAATAGCTTTGTTTAATATTTTATGTAATTTGTGATGGGAATGTTTTCATTTCATTACGTTAACCATCATTCAGATCTGATAATTTCTTATTTCAAAAGTTAAAAATTACACACAAGAAAATTTGAACTACATTGTTTTTAATTTCTTTCTTCAGACTAATGATGTCTTATATTCTTCCGTCTTCTAACATTTAAAATTCCTGTACTGCAATTGACTGAACTGCAAATTCCATTACATAATTAACAATAAAAAGGAGAATAGATTGAAATTCAATGATTGGTAAAAGCACAAAGATTCAAAACAGATCTGTTGACTGTTACAAATCCAAGTATAACTGATCTGTTATAAGCTTTGAATGGGACTGTTTTGTTTTTGACATTACATAAAGTAGTGAATGCCTGCAAGTCTTTTATGAAATAAAAAAATACTACACTCTCGTATGGTTTATAGGAGCAAGATGTTAATATTTTGTAATTTGTATTTTATATTTTAATATTGCTTCATTTCTTACTATTCACATTAAGTTCATTTCAATAACTATAATGTAGTAAAAAAAAAAAATTAAAAAAATTGCAAGTTGGTTTACTGTTGTTTATTTTTACTTTTCGATATGACTATAATTGGAAGCATGCTAATTATGCAAATGATATTCAGCTTAATCTTGCAAAACTGTGTAGGGAAAGGTGTTGTACCTTTGACCGGAGGGTATTGTACCGTTGACCGGGTGGTAGTAGAAACTGACAGTTAGATACAAGTTATTCAATTAACATTTTTATTCAGAAATTTATACATTTGGCAAATATATGCAATTCAAAGTTGAATAATAAAAATTGAAATAAATTCTAATGGCTTAAGTACCCTACTCCTGCCCGTTTACTCTACATTATACAATGAAAAATCAGTGGTCTATCTCCAAAAGATAGACATTCTTTTAGTCGAGCTGTGCCACTAGCTGTGGTTGGATTTTATAGCCTGGCCACAATATCTTGTAGTTCTATGTTGTAGAGCTGGTTATCTTCTTGAATGAATTTCGCCATCTTCGGTAGTTTTTTCAAATATTTAACTCTAAAATAATCACATGCTGCTTCTTTTATTTGGACCACAAAGCATTTCTTGCTTTTGTTGTTGTTGTTGTTGTCAGCTTGACAAGCACATAACTTTCTTCAACTAAATCTTCTTTATCAAAGTTTAATTCCTTCTCCAACTCATGGCATTCATCTGAAAGATCGAAAACACTTTCCCCTGATGAATATTCAACATCAGACTCAAAGTCGTGGACAAACAATCGATTGTTTACTTTCTTTGGATAAGATTTGGTAAAAAAATAAAAATTTAGCAAAAAATATTTAAATTTCCACCTTACATCATGCTAAAAAGACTGTAAGTAAAAACATTTACATATTATTAAGTAATGTTGTACCTTTGATCTGGTCAGAGGAACAACACCTTGCTGTGGTCAAAGGTACAACATCAGTCAAACTTACGTTTCACGCCATGCTACAATTTTTAGGTTAATCCAGTCATCTTAAAAGTTCTAACAATTAATCTACAGGCATATATATATATATATTACTCATTATTGTTAAAATAACAATCAAAAGAAAACAGACAATGTTATTAAAGAAACATTCACTTGCAAAATACTTACTTTTCGGTATTGGAATTAGAAAAATATTTTTCACTCCTTGCAAGTCAAAGATCTAACTGCTCTTGAAGGTTTAAAGGCGCCTGTAGTGGGAATGTTACACATTAAACAGAAAAACTTTTAAAGTATGCTGATACATGGCAGCAGTAGCAAGGGTGGTCAAAGGTACAACACCTTCCCCTATATGAGTTAGTTGTGTTCTGACTGCTAATGGAAATTAAAGATTTTCAGCCTGTAAAACGTGTTCAGTCTGTTTTTCAAGTGTTGATAAGATGAAGGGATGATCATTATCTACAGTCTTACAGGCACAATAATTCAATTTGCGTTTATCCAAATCGTATTTAATACTTTAATCTCATTTTCTACGTTATGGCATTTGTAGGCCTATTTTCTCTACAGATAACTTTTATAAACAGTTATGCCTATACTAGGGATGGACGGGATTGGATTTTTAGGTTGGGACGGGACGGGATTTTTTTTTCCCTCCCGAAAATCGGGACGAGATCGGGACGGGATTGTCCTTCCTTCAGTAAATGGAAACTAGCTGTTCGAGTTTTGAAACTTGATATGGATGACAATAATAATAACAAACAAAAATATTTTTATGTCTGTGGCTAGTCGAAATCGCGAAGGCCGTCGTCTGTTGTTTATTGGTTTCGCCGATCGATCGCTAACGCCATGACGAAAACACTTTGTTGTTGATGTAATATTGGGAGGTAGAAGGAAAATAAATACTCCCGAGTATTTCTCAATGATTTATTGTAGTTTTCAGTTGCCAGAATTAATAATCCCAGCATTATTAAGCCTTTTGTTGAATTTAAATAAATTGCGAAATCCCGTCCCGAAGAAATCCCGAAGTAAAGCAAATCCCGCCCGATAAACGGGATTATAATTTTCCCGAAAATTTCCCGAAATATCGGGTCCCATCCATCCCTAGCCTATACGTAATTCTTCAACTACTGCACTGATAAACTTTCAAGTTTCCTATTCTTGGGTGTAGCAGAGTAAGGCTGTTTGGTTAGGTTTTGTTTTAAATCTAGCGACGGATTTTCTTCAGGCCGTTTATTTTGTAAGGAGTTTAAATGAAACATGCAGGATAAGTTAATATAGATAAGTTTACTTCAATTCATTAATACAAATTTACTGAAATTATTTTGTTAATATTGGATGATGACAGTTAATTTTTGTATTTTGTAGTTGATGAAAAAAGAAAGGCAAAGAACTCTCTTTCAATGTTAGCAGAAATTGTCAATGAAGAAGGATTGTAAGTAAATTTCATTTTCTGTTAAAGATTTGTTTAAAAAAATATCTTAATTATTGAAAACCTTAAAATATAGACATTTGTTAATCAAATTAAATAAATCACTGAAATTTGAAAATTTCCATTTCACAATAAATAATCTTAAAAAAAAAGAAGTCTGTAATACTGGGGATACAAACACTGTACTGTATTTACACTGTATGATGTAAAACTTGGCATTCACATCTAACTGGTACCCTTCATTAAAATATTACAACACTGTTCTGTAGAATGATGATGATGATGTAGCTTTTCTGCTCTTATGACACAGGCTTCGGTCATTTCTAGATAATAGTGTCACTTATTAATTCACTTCTTACTGAGCAACACAACCAGTTAGATATTGGGGTCTACTGGAAAGTTCTGTGTGCTGTCATTATCGTAGGCTATGAATATGATCTGAAATGGTCTGCTGTGCAGCATCTAGCCTCTTTCCTATTTCTGTGAATGTTAAAAGTGGTTCTTCCTCCACTATTCCTCGAAGATGGTGTTCGTTGACTACTGAAGGCCATCCAGATCTGAGTTGATTCTGAAATCTCCGCCTGTATTTTTTTTCAAACATATTCAGTACATATGATCCACTACAGTAGCCTGTTCAGAAAACAACAGAAATTTTGGTTCACAACTACTGCCTTGTAACTCGTAACTACACAGTGGATAAGAGAACCTTATCAATCAACATTTTTACTACACTGTTACCGATAATGGATTAATGATTCGAGCCTGAAATTGCTGTTACTTAAGATGCAGTGCCGATAGATAACAACCTATCCACTTACTACCTGCTCTTAATTTTTATAGTCATAGAATATCCATTCGGATACTTCCAGTAGAACCAATATTAAAGTTTGGACTTGGACAATTTTTTCAAACCCTTATCCCTTCAGTTTATAGTTGATAACGAAATGTAAGTTTCTGTGTCTTCTTCCTCTTAGCAATTATTCTACAGATTTAAGAGCATAAAAAATGAATTAAGTTTCAAAATGTAAACTGGCAGGATCTCTGTATCTGTTTGGAAATGTAGTTGTCCCTTAGCTTTACAAATTTGATCCTTTAAATACGTCACCATTTGAAGTAAATCATAATTTTTTTTTAAATTGATTGTAGGTTTGAGAATGTTAAGGTTAAAACATATCTGCTTCCCCATCTCAGATTAAAATAACTGAAAACTTGTATTTTAAGAACTATAAATGAACCATTTATTTTGAAAATGACCTAAGTCCATTTTTCAATTTTTTTTCTTTTATTAACTGTATATTATACTCAATCACAAAATGAGGTCTACGATGGCTAACATGGAATTTGCACAAGTTACTACAGTTTACAAAAATTGAAAAATGGACTTAGGTCCCTTTCAAAATACAGTAAAACCCCGATTATCTGAGTTTCCGCTTTAATCGAGCTATCAAATATTTCTATGATTTTTTTTTTTTTTTTTTTGGTTCTACATTTGCCATTTTTAAAACCACTGAAAAACATTCTGAACTTGATCTCACCAATCAACGAAGAGGATATACGTGACTGGATAAACGCTGACGAAAAACAAGACATTACAGCAGTGGCGTACCAACGCCTTTGGGGGCCCGGGGCGGGAGTTGTGGATGGGGCCCCCTAATCTGACTTTTACGACCAAAAAAAAAAAAAAAAAGGTCCTCTTGTCTGGATGGGGGCCCCCTAGTCTGACTTTACGACCAAAAAAAAAAAAAAAAAAAAGGTCCTCCTGTCTGAAAAAAGGAAATAAGCTGCTTGATGGGGGCCCCTCCCAGGTGGGGGCCCGGGGCGGCCCCCCCCCCCCCCCCCTTGGTACGCTACTGCATTACAGATGAAATGATCATCAATAAGGAAAATGAATCTAGCGATGATGATTAAGACAGTGACGATGAAAATCGACATATGAAAATCTCCCATACAGATGGACTAAAGGCTTCGAAAGTATAATATATAGAATATATAGAACAAGAAGATGAAGCGCCACCAGCAATCCTGTTATCCTTAAAATAATGCCGAAACATTGCTGCAGAAAAACGCCAAAGTAACGTAAAACAAAAAACAATTTAGGCCTTTTTTAAGTAGAAGAACTCTTTAATTATCCTAACAATATGAATTGCATGTGGTATATCTGAATAACTTTTGTTAAAATATACATTTAAACCTACTCGATTTATTTTATTTACAATGTTTGCTTTAACTGAGTTTTTCGGTTATCCGAGTTAGTCTTGGTCCACATTAACTCGGATAATCGGGACTCTACTGTAAATGGCTCAAATATAAACCCACATTTTAATTTTTAACTATGTGCATCCCACTTCATAATAATCGTGTACTACAAGCTTGTTATATTTTGCTAATATTTATTTTGATAATGTAATTTTAAAATATTTGGGGAGGGGAAGCAATTTTTATAATTTATAGTTGTATAAATTTTTTTCTTTTAGCCTTTCACTGTATCGAGGGCTGATTCCTGTTCTGACGAGCGTTTGTGTTTCTAATTTCATTTATTTCTACACTTTCCATGGATTAAAAGCACTGAGAAACAGTAAACAGCAAAGTGCTTTTAGAGATTTGTTTTTGGCATCTGTTGCAGGCAAGTGAATGGAATTCATATTATCTTACTGGAATTAATAACTTCACAGTAAATCTTCATCTCAATATGCAGCGAACAGAAAATCGACAGTATTGAGATTGAAGCTCATCTCTTCAAAACAAAAAACATGACAAAGGGATTAGAAAGATAGAATATTAAACTAAAATCATATATACAATCTAGTTCTACCTTCTTCTTTTCTTGTTTCTTTTACTTTTCCTTCCCCTAAACAACACTGAGTCTTATTTACATGTAACTCTAGACAATATTCCATTTTTTTTCTGCAGGTGATTACCTAAATGGTGTTACATAATCGATGCCTCTTAACTTTTAACCATTCTAAAATTTCTTGTCCTATGATTGGTGGAAAACAATTTCAGAATATCATTGAACAATTGAAATCAAAAGAAAAATACATTGCATTTTTATTAGTCCAAACAAAACATTAAGAATGTTCTAAATCAATAGCTCTGTTATAACCTTTGGCACCATTTTCAGTGTGGCATTAAACAAGTTAGTGAAGTCCCACAAGTTCTTCATGGAATGTTTTACAATCAAATTCCACAATGCAAAGTTTATTAGAAATTTGTTTTTAACACGAAACTCAAAAGTACTTGTTAATGCTTCAATATTATTATTAATCTTCAGATGTGCAAAGAAGAAAAAAATAATACTCGGTGTTTATTTCAACATTGCTACTTTCAATGATATTATTTTCTTATTTTGAAGAACAAAAATCAACAAAGAGGCAACTGTTTCAAGCTACAAGCAGTTAAAAGCAATATTAGATTTATCATGTTATGTTTTTGTTACGAATTCTGGAAAAGATGTCTAAATTACTTTTAAAAATTGAAAAAAACACACTTACACAGTAAAGCTCTG
The DNA here is from genome assembly GCA_023159025.1 of Thereuonema tuberculata. Taxonomy (NCBI): domain Eukaryota; kingdom Metazoa; phylum Arthropoda; class Chilopoda; order Scutigeromorpha; family Scutigeridae; genus Thereuonema; species Thereuonema tuberculata. Next base: position 53,182,094 of record JAFIDM010004315.1, on the reverse strand, counting down.
CTCAAACAAATGGCAACTGATGCTGCAATTTTAGCTTTTTGCAAGATCCAAAAACGTCTGATAATTATTTAAGTAGAAGAGCAACTGAAATGGTCTGAATCATAATTTGAATATTTATGATCAACTAATGAAATACTTATATGGTTTGTGTGAAGTTGTTAACTCCAGCATTGTAGCAGTTTAGAATTTTAGAATATCTCCCTTAAACTGAAGTTAAAATTGAGCTTAACAATTGTCTGCAATAATTGGAAAAAAAATAAAAGCAAACTGATTTAATACATCAGTGATATGATGAATAAAATATGTGACAATTGGAGTAAATGTAAATGTTACAGTTTGGCTTTAGTGAGGTAAATTGGAGATTTTTCATGGATACTCATGGTTTTCCACTAGTTTTTAATTTTTCCACTTCATTTAAAGATACTGTTCACCATTCATCTCATTTAATCTCAAAGAATAATCCTTTTGTAATTGCAGAAATATTAAACACAAACTTACGTAGCCAACTTAAATACTGAGAGCTCAAAAATTGATAAGATTAGTTGACTAAACTCTAATCAATTGGACATAAGAATGTTGTTTGTAGCCCTTAAAGTTTCAGAAGTTACTATTACCCAAAGAAATTATAACTTGATTTATAGTTTTTAAGGAGGACAAACATCTCTTTCACCTTTTTTTTTATGATTTCTTAGCTATTTCTTATTCTGTACTTCATGAAATACATATAAAATATCACAAATTGCCTTGATTCCCTAACTTTTCAGGTTGATGAACATTTCTATAATTGGAAATAAATGGGTAAATGAAACTAGATGATGTTTATTTTATGTATTCCTCATAGGATTTGAGGATGTTGCAAATGTTACTTTATGAAAGGGAAAACATAATTGGAGTGGCAATTCCAAATATTAGCTGTTCATTATCTGCTGTAAATGGGAAAAAATGAAGTTATTAGATTTATTGGAAATTGTTTGGTGAATCATTTTTTCCATTAGTTTCTTTCATTATTTTTATTCTAAATTTCCTTTGTGATATTCAAGATGGAAATAAGATTACAGCCAATCCTATTATAGTTACTATTGTGAAGTTCATTGGAGGAAAATGAAGAGAAATAACAGGATAGGATTCAGATAGAATATTTAAGAGAATTTCTTACATTTTAAATTTTAAAAAAATCACTTTTGAAAATATTGATAATAATGAAATCCTTTTCTTTATCAGGTGCCGTTAACGTTGTATTGACAACTCCCTTGTGGGTGGTGAACACTCGCCTAAAGTTGCAGGGAACAAATTTCCGCACTAAGGAATATAAAGACAAGGAAATACCTCACTATGATGGAATGATAGGTAAAGGATATTAATGTAAAGGATATTGTGTTGATCACAATGAACAAAGGAGGCAGTGCAGTGTATCACTGATTAATGCTATCTTTTCTTTACACAGATGCGTTTTTGAAGATTTATAAGACGGAAGGACTTGCTGGCCTTTGGAGTAGCACCATTCCCTCTCTTATGCTTGTCATCAATCCTGGAATTCAATTCATGGTCTATGAGGCACTGAAAAGGCAAATGAAGAGATCAGGTCGCACTCAGGTAAATGGCATTGGATGAAGACATAGGGTTAAGATAAAATGAAAGCAATTTAAGAGATTTACGCTTAACCATGCATTGATAAAGCAAGAATCAAAGAGAATACAGACAAAATGAATAGGTGAAGATGAATAAAACCTAAGCTTCATCAATAGGGAAGCTTCATCAACACAACTAAACGCACACACACATGGGCAGAGGGAAGTTTAGCATAGAAAATAATGTAAGAAATTATATAGATATATTCCTTGATAATGAATCACTTTCATCACTGGGAAAACTTATTTCATTGTAGAAGTATTTTTTTCTGTAATAAGAAATAGAGATTCAAATTTTGTTTTAGCATTTAGAATTAAGCTTTCTCTACAATATATCACAGACTGATTAAAAATTTCATTTTATAAGGATTTTAATACTTTAAGTAATATACCCTATATTTCTTTTAGGACACTACGTGAACATTTGTTGACAAAACTAATGAAGACTTTTAATCATGATCTAATGGCCATTTAACATTGATAACTAAAAATTCAGGGTGTCTACAAAATGGTTAAAAAAAAAATTTCCCTGATTTTTCCCTGATTTCACGAACAATTTCTTTTAAAATTCCCTGATCATAAGAGAAAAATTCATGATTTTAACTAGCTGGTAAATATTTACTACTTTCTGTATTTATACTAAAAAAATAAGCAAAAAATTCTATTCTACTGAGAAAGTAATACAGGCATTCTGAAATAAATTCAAATTGTACATATTGACATTTCATGAATGATATAAAAGTATATTTTAATGAGCTTTTACAAAATATGCTGCATATACTATATTACATACACACTGAAATTGAATTCAATATTTATTGCAACATACTACGTTTGATTGGTTTATTACTATAAAAACAGTACTTATGAAATACTTAAAAAGAAGTATTTTACTTTATTAATTAATTTATTATTATTATTTTACTTTACTTTATTTTCTTTCCGGAGGGAAAGAGGAGATCAACGTGACGCGTGACCTTGAATGCTCCCATAAGATAGGCGCTCGCGCTTGGCAAAAGATCATAAATTTGCCTGATTTTAAATAATAATTGAAAAATTCCATGATAATTCCATGATTTTTTCCAGAATAACAAAATTCCCTGACAATTACCCGTTTTCCCTGATTTCCTGGTTCTGTAGACACCCTGAAATTAGATATAAAACTCCTGAAAATATTCTTTTATTTTATAATTTTTAATGACATTTTTAAGATCTATTTTGCATAACACATCTCTTACTCGCTTTTTAATTTAGATGGGAAAAAAAAAAAATTACCACACATGCACTACATTGTGCAAGTGAATATAATATTAACCCTGATAAGTTCAGTTCCACTGCTGCAATGTCATTTTTTGATGTTTTAAATCTAACATCATTGATTTGTCTTGCCAATGCAATCTATCAATCTAATATAAGGATTCCAGACATTCTTTCCAAAATATAGTTAACGTATGCTTGGTCGCGTGGTTGGCGATGTTGCTAAGACACCGGCCTCTCACCTCTGAATCCCGGGTTCGGTTCTCATGTGGGTTTCGTTGATGGTGGCGATCCGCGCTGGGCAGGTTTTCCCGGGGTTCTCCCGTTTCCCCTGCATTTCTCACACCATCCTTTCTCAGTCTTTCTCTCCGTCTGTCCTTCTTTCCATGGGATAGTACAAAAGATGCCACCCACTTTCAATTAATCTAATCTAATCTAACATATGCTTCCTGCTTTGCTAGGCTTGAGCATTTGCATCAACTTAATGATTAAAATCTAAGTCAAGTTATAATACAGTAAACATACAAAATGTGCATGTCCTTTTTAGCGACTCCATGCACAGAGCATAAAGGGGAATGTTCTGTCTGTCCGTTGCCACCTCTACAGCCCAAACTATAGGTCAGAGTTCTGTTCACTTTCTTTCTCACAGGAAGTAGCCAAAAATGAAACGATGTCGACACTTCTACAGGCCAAATTAAAGGACTTCAGAGACAAGAATGGTGCCTTCTTGGAAAGCTCATGACTTGTAGAGATGGGATCAAAATATGAGGGCATCTGATGAAAGAATTCTGGCCTGAATTCTGAAACGTTAAAATAATATTAAAAAATGCTGCATAATGTGTTAAATTTTTTAAATGTCATTGTATAATTGTGCTTCTGTTGTCTCCTGGATTTTAAAAACAAAGAGCTCTGGTCTGTCTGTATTAGAGTTAGAGGAGTTTGGTGATGAATCTGTGCTTTGAACTGTAGGAGGGAATAATGTAGTTGATGTGGTACATGCCACTGTCAGCCTCTGCTTGCAGGTCAGAGGACATCGATTGAGTTGATTGCTCAGATGATGGAGTCGACTTCTAAGAAATTTGATGCTGACATTTTGCTATTCCTCTTAGAGGATGCTGAGGTCAGATCTCTCACAGGAGGTGGCCAAAAAATGAAACATGTAAGGGGTTGCTAGGGTTTCGGGTACAATATGAAACTATTTTTTTTCCTTTCTTATTAACTGAACTTGTCACAGTTAATAGTATTTATTTTGTTGTGTAATCATTGAAATAAAAGAGAAATGCAAGTAACTGTGTCAGTATTACATAATACATACAGTCGGACCTCGATTTAAGGTCACCCTTTGGGATCTCGTGAAAGTGACCTTATAAGCGGGGTGACCTTATAACCGATTCATATGCATTTGTCAATAAATAAGCATTATAAAAATACAGTATAATTCTTTGTAAAATTTAATAAGTACAAAAATATCAGTTTTTTAGGTTATAATTTTTTAATTTAGTTGAACCAATTAAAATTAATGGAATCAGAAAGAAATTATTTTTTAAAAATTTTATTTCGGAATAAAGTTGTATACAAAGTACTAGTATGCTCAAGCAAAGTACTGATGTACAACTGACCTTACTTAAAATAATCCATAATACAGGACTGTTGCGATTTTAGTTTCATCTTTTGTACAATGTTTTCTAAGTTTTGTAGTTTCTGAAAATTTAATGCTCTGAGTGCTTCTGCTTGTGTCACCGCTTCACTTTCAGTATCACAGTCGTTATCCTCACTTTCTAATGCATTGAATCTAAAACTTGCGAAACAATTTCGGAAATCGAAGCTTGAGAAGT
>JAFIDM010004315.1:53112768-53177364 GCA_023159025.1 Thereuonema tuberculata | reverse complement strand
CTTTGGTGACATAAGTATCACTGTCGTTATACTCACTTTCTAATGCAATGGAATCTAAAACTTGCGAAACAATTTCAGAAATCGAAGCTTGAGAAGTGGTAGCAATTTCATCATCAATTCTCACATATTCACTTTTCCCTTCTACAGCACAGCCGCGATTTTTGAGATCTTGTATTAACACAGGTAAAGGAATATCGTCTTCATCATCTTTTTTCCTAGAATTTGAGGGAGGAAGTGCTTTGTGAAAAAGCTGTCCCCTCCGTCAGTAGGAGAAATGACGCCAATAAAAGATCGTACCCACGGAAAAATTCTTGAAATTGAATCAATATGGCACTGAAATCACAGACAAAAGTGACCTTATATGCGATTACGGTATTTAAGACCTGACCATATATCCGATAATCCATACCACAGAATTCCTATTCAATGAGCCGGGACTTTAGAAAAGTGACCTTATATGCGGGTGACCTTATATCGAGGTCCAACTGTTTACTTATAAAGGATTGGAAATCAATGAAACAAAGCTTCTTGTTTGAAAGAACAGAAACAAAATTAAACTGTTGATGTGTATGATTACTTAAATAAAATAAAATCTCTAGAAGGAGAAAGACAGTGATGTTTAGATTGTTTACAGTTACTTTTTAAACTGATTCTCCCATACTTCCCATATGAATATCTGTGTACTTCACATTGAACATTCAGTTATTATTATTATTATCATCATGATGGCTACATAAATCATAGTTTGCATACCAATATTTGTAGGATTTAATCTATCACTGTGCTGAGTATTTAACATTTAGTCCATATAAATTTGTTTTAAGAATAAATCTTTCTTTCTTTCAGGATTTGAGCGGCTGGGTGTATTTCTGCATTGGAGCTATTGCAAAGGCAATTTCCACCTTCTTAACGTATCCATTGCAACTAGTGCAGTCCAAACTACGGGTGAGTTATTTTATTAGTTATATTCATGGTGTAGATGAAGAATTTGTTTGTTGAGTAATAGTTATGCATTTTTAAAAATGCTACTAAAAGAATTTGTGGTAAATGACTGCCATGATCATAGTTATAAAATCTACTTTAGGGGCATTTTTAGGATTTTATTTCGGGGTGGATCAAGTTAGGGAGCCCCCCCCCCCCCAAAAAAAAATATTCTCTTTAAAATACCTTTGGGGGGGGGGGGAAGTTCTCTCAATTGACTATCTAATGAAAGTAGGGTTTTATTCTATTGGGTTGTTTCGTAATTATTGGCCGATTCTGACACAAATAAAAAAATCAGCAATAACAGACAAAGAAGTACATTTTTTTCAGAAAAATATCTGCCCTCAGCAGCAATACATTGTGGCAATGTGTTTTCAATGCAGAAATGTAGCGATTGGCGAAGCTGGCATCACAGTGGTCTAAGAAATCGCCAATGAATCACATGAATCACAGCATCCTAGTTAGTGAGCTGTTTGCCCTCAAGAAGTTGTCCAAATAATGAAAGCCAATTGTATACTAGGGGGCCAAGTCTGGTTAATATGCAGGGTAAGGGAGGACCGCATACCCAAAGGCATTGATTTTTTTAATGCTTCCAAGTGACGTGGTCATGCTCCATCATGCAGCTATATGGGACCTAAACGATTGACAAGCGATGATTGTTTGTTGCATAATTTCTGTGACATTCATCCAGCTGATGACAGTACATAAAAGTTGTGATTGTTTGGCCTTGTGCGAAAACTCACTTTGCACCACCATCTTGGCAGTCCACTATACAGAGATCAGAACCTTCTGTGGGTGCAAGTCGGGTTTGGACATTCGATGGTTCTCTTTACTGAGCCACTGCGCTGTTCGCTTTCTGTCATAAAGCACCCATTTTTCATCAACCATAAGGATCCGATGCAGAAAGGGAGGTTTGCGTATTTGGATGGCAATGCATGTTTCCAGATGCCGTATCTGCTGCTGGTGAGTTCGTGTGGAAACCAGGTATCCAGTTTTTTAACTTTGCCCAGGTGTCTGGAAACTGTCTGGTGCATGGATTACAGTATGTAGATGTCTGCATAATTTTATACAGTTCATTAAATATGATGTACTGATCATAACCAAAAACGAGACGAACAAACAATATTCTTTTGTTTACAGAGGAAGTGTCATAATTGTTTACTAGGTTCTAAAAGCTAATCAAACAACTGTGTGTGGGATTTGTGAATGATTCATGCTTCTATATGAGTAGAAATACTGCAACATGAGTGTAGTACATTTTACAACACCTAGTGTAAAGGCAGTAGCTGTCTCAAGATTGGACAGAATATACTATAATGTTGTAGAGAAGTCTTTTTCATACAGTAATAATTACAAAGTCAACTTAGTTATCAACATCTAATTTTATTGATCTTTCATGTTTTTACTTAAATTTGGAGAATGCTGTAGAATTCATTTAATAACTTGTCCTTTTGTGGTTTTACTTAAAGAATATTTTTTTCAAATGTGCAGTTAATTTAAATCGCTGAAATCTTGATGGAACAGAAAGTTTAAGGCTTTGGGGTGTAGATTGACTCGGTTGAGGTCATATTGTAAATATCCTTATTAAAAAAAAAATACTTTGTTAAGGCAGAAATCTAGCAGTTCTTTGAGCATCACAGGTTCTTTCTTACTCAACATGTTTTTATGATGTAACTGTTAGGGTAAGCGCGCACCTGTGCGAGATGAGCCGCGCTGACCACAGAATGAGTGGTGAAATCTCCCTTTTTCTCCCTTTCACTACTAGCCTCAAGCAAAGCAATGATTAGCTCCTGTTGTGAAAAACCACATTTCTGAACTCAGGGGATGAATTCTGTTTTATTTTTCCGAGTTGCTTTCAAGCCCTCCAGCAAAAAGAGGGTTCTCTAATGAACTTTACCCCAAATTCCTGTGGTCAGCGCCGCTCGTGTCAGCAAATGCGCGCTAAGGCTTAATTGCAGAGAAACCTGGAAAAGGGATAACCTAAAATCTTATATATCTTTCAAAAGAAACGGCTTACAGTTCAACAGAAGTTTGCAAAATGAGCTTGAGAAATTAACCTGGATCATTGAGAGATGCACACAACTTTTTTTTGAGTCTCTGAATCATTAAACTGTGGATTCTTTTGATAGTGATATCAGAGCTTCTCCTAATGCGTAAGAATGCTGTCTTGCTTCTCATAAAGTTGATATTACAAGCATGAAAACACAATATGTTATAAAGGTAATTATCAGATATTACAACAGTTTATATGTAAAAAAATAAAATTGAAATCATTTATTAACTGTATTTTTGTAGAAATCATTTATTAACCGTATTTTTGTAGAAATCATTTATTAATCGTATTTTTGTAGAAATCATTTATTAACCGTATTTTTGTAGAAATCATTTATTAACCGTATTTTTGTAGAAATCATTTATCTGTAGTCGTTTTTATCCTTAACCGTTATTTATTCCTTTGCATTTGCTAAATACTGATGTTCTGTTTATTTTTAAATTCTTTTTCATTGCAGCCATTGAATCAGTTAATTAAGTTTGTTATGTTTTTATCCAATCATTATATAGATTTTTAATTACTTAACCAATCAAATAAAGCTTTGTAAATACTCTAAAAACCCATGTTTTTCACATTTAATAAATTAATTCAGTTCAGTTCCAGAACTTGATGCGTTAATTTTAGATCCCAAAGACTCTCCCACAAACAGCCTTACAATATTCCTAATGTATAGGGTGGGTTTTGTAAAAGTATTGACAAATGTCAGTGACAGGTTCTGCAAAGACAAATCAGTAAAAATCAGACATGCATTTGATGTGTGAACTGGCACATGGAAATGCACATGAAGGCTATACCAAGAACATTTCCCAGTTAAACACATACCTCACCACACAGAATTTGTTGCCAGAGAAAGGTGCAAATTTTTGAAGGCCCAAAAGTGATCTGTAGTATGATGATACACTATATATATATATATATATATATATATATATTTTTTTAATGTTTACCAGTCCTATTAGGTGTAATTACAGAATTACTCCTGTTTTATAGATACTGAAAAGTTTAATGTGTGTCTTTCAAAAACAAAATTTAATTAATGTTAAAGTATAGATTAGAAGTTTTTTATTATATTTTTATTGACTATATCATATATTAATTGGTTTTTGATTTCTCTAAAATTATTACATTTATAATTATTCCAATTTTTTTTTGTCTAAATATTTTTGAGTAAGTACAGTCATTGGCTGTGCGGTTGGCGTTGTCGCTATAACATCGGCCTCTCACCTCTGAGTACTGGTGTTCGGTTCTCATGTGGGTTTCGTGATGGTGGACGATCCGCGCTGGGCAGATTTTCTTGGGGTTCTCCCGTTCCCCTGCACTTCTCCCACCATACTTTCTCAGTCTTTCTCTCCATCTGTCCTTATTTCCGTGGGATAGTACAATAGACCTCTGGTCGCAGTGCTTGGCATCTCTGCCTCCCACATTCACTACATAATGAATATACTTATGTTATGTTGAGTAAATATTGCCGTATACTGTTCGGTTTTGTTTATGACAGCCTTTAATGCTTTTGCGCATGTGTCAGATCTCCTTCGATTTTTTCAAAATAGGATGAGAAGAAATAAAGAGGGGATGTTTACTTTTTATCAGTGTTAGTTTACTAGTGGCTGCGTTCTATTTGCGCTTTTCGGGAAAGAATTGTGGAAAGAATAAATACTTTTGCAAAAATAACAGGTACTAAAAAAAAAACCACAGGTCTTAGGAAAGCCCCATCTCAGCATATCACTTCTTTGCGGGGTAGAATCGTCAGATAATGCTGGCTCTCGGTTTTGAAAACGAACAGTAGTGGAGGTTTTTATTTTTGTTAGTAAAGAAGTCTTGTTTTGTTTTCAGATGAGTATTTTCCTCTGATGTTTTTGTATTTATATATATTTTTCAAGACTAGATTATAAATAAATTTTTCTTCTATATTCAAAATTTTATATTTTACTCTTATTCTTTTTTTCATTTTGATTTTTAAAATTTACATAAATGTCATCAAAAATTTGATAGATTAATTTATTTATGTTATTTGTTTGTTGCTTGTTTAAGAAACACTAACACTCTAAACCAGAGTTCAAGAAAGAATCTACAAGAGCTTTATGAACAATAAGTTGCTGTTTAAATTGGTATTTGTTTCTTAAATAATAAAACATAAAAGTAAAAGAATGTAATCTTTTAATTACATACAGTATTTATATTGATTACATCAACTCAAACGATTATCAATATTTATGCCTAAATACTTATGATTATTTATTATGTCAATATGGCCAAAAAGACACCAACTGTTGTACAATCAGAAAGTCACGTGGCACATATTAATAGGATGCTGGGGCCCCTTTAATATCATTCACAGCCTGCACTCTTCTAAGAAGACTTTCCTCCAGATTTTGAAATATTTTTTTTTTTTTTAACAAATGCCCTGGCTCGTAGACTAATCGTCTTTCTTTAGGCCAACAACAAGGGGCGAGATATGATGCCTTTAACCGACGAAGCATTGCCCAGGGTACGTCATAGGAGGCAGCATCAAGTGGCATCCGCAGGAACGGACAGAAACAGAAGAAGAAAGAAACATCCATGCCACGACCGGGATTCGAACCCGGGTACCTGCATACTGGCCGCAACGGCAGACCGCATGGCCACGCCGGCACTGCTGAAATTTTGAAATATGTGAGCAGGAATTTTCTTCCATTTGGTCCATTCGGCCACTGAAGAAGGGCTGTTGAACCTGATATGTAATCTGCATTCCAATTCTTCCCAGAGATGTTCTATGGGATTCAGATTAGAGCTCTGTGAAGGCCAGTCCAGTAGTTCAACATCCATCTGTTCAAACCATGGCTTTGCTCTGTGGACAGAACAGTTATTCTGTTGAAACAGAAACGGTCCTTTCCTGAAGGTAGGAGTTGTCAAGAATGTTGACATACATCTCGGCGTTCGTGTTTCCAGTCAAAGGAACTAAGGGACATATACCACGAGCCCCAAACCATGATTCCGCTGCCACCAACCTCGATAGTTGGCACAGTACACTCAGGTAGGAAGTGTTCTCTTGGCATCCGCCAACCCCAGACATGTCCATCGGACTGCCAGATTGTGTAATGGGATTCATCCCTCCAATGATGCTGTGCTTTGCACAACTGCAGTTAACATTCAACTTACTAATGTTGGACTTCTGAGCTGCCACTTGACCATGGAAATCTTTGTGTTTCAGCTCCCGGTGAACAGTCCTGGTGCTAGCGTGAAGCTGTTTGGAACTTACTAGTGATCATTGCCAATCGGAACTTGCGATTCTTCTGTGCTACCCTCTTCAGGGTTCGATGGCTGCAATCTGTGAGTTTGTTTGGCCTACCACTGCGATTTCCTGTCATTGTCATTCCCAGACAATTTCCATTTTATAATGACATCACTTAGTTGATCGCAGCACCTGTAGCAAGGCTGATGTTGCACCGATGGCATCCAATTCAATGATCATGCCGCATTCGAAATCATTCAGCTCTGCCGACTTACTCATTGTCTGTCTAATGCTCGTTTATGACCGCCCGATGCTGCGGTTACCACTTTTATCTCATTCTATGAATCATAGGAAGCGATAACAGTCACATCCACTTTCCCAGAAGGGTGTCTGGATACTTCTGGCCATATACCAGGTCTGTAAATATGAAACCGGATATCCTATGGATATTTGCCCATAGATGGCACAAGCTGTCAATGTAGTTACCGGCAAACTGCGTCATTGGCGCCATTGCTTTATTGAAATCTGACAATTGAATTTCAACTCACAATAATACAAGTTTCATACAACAGCGTAGTTTGTAATAGCGTTGAACATGTCGAATTTTGTGCCTGGAAACTATGATTTGCGGACAGCATTGATTTTCTATTACCATTTGAAGAAAACTGTTGCAAAATCGCATCGAATGCTTGTTGAAGCTTATGGTGAGCATGCTCTTGGTAAATCACAGTGCTTTGAGTGGTTTAAAAAATTTAAAAGTGGTGATTTTGACGTGAGAAACGAAGAACGTAGAAGACCACCGAAAAAGTTTGAAGACAGCGAATTGCAAGCATTGTTGGATGAGGATGACGTTCAAATGCAACAACAACTCACGGATCAATTAAATGTGACATGAAAAGCAGTCTCCATATGTTTGAAAGCCATGGGAAAGATCCAGAAGATGGGAAAATGGGTTCTACATGAACTGAATGAAAGACTGCAGGAAAACCGAAAAACCACTTGCGAAATGCTGCTCCAGGTACAAAAGAAAGTCATTTCTCCATCGAATTGTGACTGGCAATTTAAAGTGGATATATTTTGGGAATCCGAAGCATAAAAGATCATGGGTTGATCCAGGCGAACCATCGACATTGACTGCAAGGCCAAATTGCTATGGACAGAAGACGATGCTCTGTGTTTGGTGGGATCAGAAGGGTGCTATTATGAGCTGCTAAAGCCTGGCAAAACCGTTCATACTGAATTCTACGGAGAACAAATGATCCATTTGAATCAAGCTTTGCCTGAAGAGCGACCAAAATATCAAAAAAGGGAACACAAGTGATTTTGCTTCATGATAATGCACCATCACACTCATCGAAACTGGTCAACGAACAATTGAGGCTTTTAGTTGGTAAATACTTTTGCACGCGGCTTACTCACCAGACTTGGATCCATCTGATTACTACTTATTTGCATCGATGAGACACGCACTTGCTGAGCAGCGGTTCACTTCTTACAAAAATGGCTCGATGCATGGTTTGCCTTAAAAGAACAAATTTTTTTTGGCGTGGCATCCGCAAATTGTCAGACAGGTGGGTAAAATGTACAGCTAGTAATGGGCAATACTTCGAATCAAATATTTTTTATAATTTTCGTACAATAAACATGTATTTTCTATACAAAAATTCCGGTTTCATATTTACAGACCTGGTATCCTCACTGTATGGAATACTATTAAGTTTACATTTGTAATTTTATACCCTGACAAAGCTTCATTTTTCCTTAATGTTATGAATTTCTATAATGGGTATTTATGCGTACAGGAAAAAAATACATGAAATTGTCCAAAGAAGATACCAACAGCAGCTTTCTTTAAATGTGTGGATCGGGTATTTTGAGTGATCAGATAATTGGTCCCCACTTCCTCTGTTAAATGGCAATGTAGGTTGATTTTCTTCAGAAACATCTAACCAAGATGTTGAAGACATTACTCTTGAAATGAGAAGGCAATTATGATTCGTACATGACGGAACCATGCTTTCCATAACGCTGGATCAGGATTGGCCGTTACTTGGTCCTCAGATTAAAATCCTCTGGATTTTTATCCTTGGAGCCACATGAAAAACATTGTCACTTGTACCTGTCTATGATTGCACAGCAGAACAGAGCAAAGACAACAGTTTTGAGAGAAGAATGTGTCAGACATTCACTATCTCTATTGAGGGAGATAAGAGGCTTTGTTGAATCAAGTTCATTTGCTTATTCAATAAAAATTATAATTTTTTGTTCTTTGTAACTTTTCAAATCTTATACTCATTACGTATAATGTCTATTTGCACACATTAATACACCGCACATATGTAATAATTCAGAGAAATGCATTTCCGACCTTAAGTTTATCGTACATTTTTTTTTTCTTGTAGATCTTTTCACTGACATTTATCGATACCTTTAAAAAACAGTCTGTTTGATCTTCTATTCTGAATTTTAAAAGTATGACACCATACTTGAAACTATACAGTACTAATTGGCAAAAACTTAATAAAATTTACATTTCAGCTCAGCCAATTTGAAAGAGATAAAAGTTCAGTTTTGTTATTCCTTTACCTGTTTCCCAGATATATCCAGAGAAATTTTACTCTGTTTGTAATAGAAGTGAAAGAAAGAAAGGAAAATATTACATTTTTAGGTTATATTTCGTAATCAACACTTAGTTTGTTTTGTTTTTGTTATATAACTGAGGTTTCTATTTTTTTTTTTTTAGTATGGACACCATTCTGGAGGTGAAGTCTACGGGCAAACCGGAGTTATACAAATGATAATTTACATTTTAAGGTACAGTAGGAATCTGTAAAAAAACATTATCTTATAAAATGATGGGAACAGAAAAGAACTTCATGAATAAATTTATTTATTTTTTTACATAACTAGAAGCTAATTTAAATTTGCACAAAATCACAAGAGGGTTCTGTATCGATTAAAATTTCAGTCCTGTAGTTTCCATCAGTGGTTTGAAAACAAAATAATTTGTAACGCATTAAAAATTATGAATTTAAAAATATAAATGATATAATTCAGACACATGCACTTTATTGTTAGTTCATTATCAAGTATTAAAAAGAAAGGGAAAAAAAAATTCTTTGCTGATTGATATCTTTTAATGAGATTGAACAAGATTTAATGCCTTTTTTGCTGTAGAAGGCGTCCATCCAACTTTTTTTAATAAATATTATAAGCTCTAGATGTTAATTTCTCAGTGAACAAGCAAATATTCTATAAGGAAACAAAAATTCTCATGATTATCTTAAAAGTTGTTAAGTATACTGCTCACAAAATTTAGGGGATATTGCAAAATGTATATAATATACCCAAAAGAATTTGAGTTTATTTTTTGAAGAACATCATCAGAGACGAAAATGAAAGTTGTCTGAATATCCAAATGTGATGCAAAATGTTAATTTGTATGTTTACCCACAACCCTGTATAAAGAGGCTGGTGCTGCTGGGTTATCTCCACTTTCCTGGATCAACAAGAGGCAGAATCGTTGAGTGTCACCTGAAAATGTTCCTACAATGTGATTTATCCGAATCTCAAGCATGGAGAGTCATAGGGCATCTTGAAGCTGACCAAACATAGATGGCAGTGGCAGCAGCAGTTGCCAACTCCTAAAGCTTGATTAGCAGACTCTGGAATCGCTTGAGAGAGACTGGCACAGTATGAAGGAGACCAGGGCAGGGCCGCCCACGTGCCACCACTGCAAGAGATGATCGCTAGTTGATGCTAATAGCATGAGGGAACTGGTGAAGCAATGCAACTGAGACGACTGGTGTGTACTCAGACCGTGCGAAATAGACTCCATCACGGTGGACTGTATGCCCGGCAACCAATGATATGCATTCCATTAACTGCTGAACATTGCAGAACCCACAGAAGGTGGGCTGAAATGTATCTTTCTTAGACCCGTGAACAGTGGTCCACAGTTCTCTTCAGTGCCGAGTCAAGATTCAGCCTGACAATCGTCATGCGCTGATCTGGTGGGAATGTGGAACACGGGAGAATCCACAATTCATGCAAGAAAGACATTCCTTTGGTAGAGGTGGAATCATGGTGTGGGCAGGCATCGGCATTGGTGGTAGTACCGATCTGAATGCTGTAAGATATCGGGATAAATTTCTACAGACTATATGGTACCCTATGTTGGAGCAGTTGGGGCCAACTTTCTTTTTATGGACGATAATGCACACCCCTACTGTGTGCATCTCTTCAACAACATACTGCAAGAGGCTGGAATCGAACGCATGGACTGTCCTTCATGTTCTCCAGACCTGAATCCCATCGAACATGCTTGGGATGCACTAGGAAGACGTGTTGCCAGTCACCAATCACCTCCCATAACACTTCCTTAGCTGGAAGTTGCCCTGGTGCACGAGTGGCCACGAATCCCACAGGAACTGCTGGGCAATTTGATCCTCTCCATGCCTCATCACTGTCAATGTGTTGTAGAAGTCTCATGTGACCATACACCCTATTGAACAGTCAATGTGCGACACATTTTTCCCGTTTGACATAAGAATGTTAACCCCCGTCCATGTGTCACATCCTGCTCAATCCTGATAAATGGATTCTGCACCTCATTTGCATATTCAGACAACTTCTATTTTCGTGTCATTTGCTTCTGTGATGATGTTCTTTAATAAATACAGTGAATACAGTGAAGTCTCACTTTTACGAATATGAGGGGGAACCAAAAATTATTTGTTTAAGTGAATTACATATAGGACTTAAGGGTGTTTCGCCGGGGAATGAGAAATTCTTCGTATAATTTAACGTTTCATATAAGTGAGACTTCACTGTATACCAAATGCCTGTTTCTTGGGTGTATTATATTCATTTCGAAATATCCCCTAAATTTTGTGAGCAGGGTATTTTATTTATCACCACCAAGTTTTTTTTTTCGTTTATACCAAGTCCCCAAATTAAAAATAAAAAATTATTATATTGTATTTATAATAATAATAATTTTATTATTTATTTATAAAATAACGTATTTATTCATGGCTTCGTGAGAATCTTATTAACGAGTTTTCTGTTAAATCTCAAATAAGATTTTAACAAGTGCATAACAATCGCACCCCAGGTAAGCGAACCTGAAAAAGATTCATGAGATTCGATTACACTTCTCAAAAACAAGCAGAGCGATGTTAATTTTTTTGTGCATGTTTCTTCTGTTTTTCTTGTTCTATGCTTTTTTTTTTTTTTTTAAGATATTTAACTGTTTATCCCAGTGTTCTGATTTTCCTTACAAATTCAATTCTTTTGCTTTCTTTCAGAACTCAAGGAGTTCAGGGAGTCTACAAAGGCTTGGAGGCCAAACTGTTACAGACCATTTCCACAGCTGCATTAATGTTTTTATGTTATGAGAAAATTGCTTTGTTTGTTCTCCATCTGTTTAAAGCTTCTAAATAACAAGCACAAATATTAAAAAAAGAAAATAATGTTTCGCACTTTCAACTAATTCAGAATAGACAATTATAGACTAATTTCATGGCTCAAGAGAGATTTTTAATTCTCTGCGAAAGGTTATTTTTCTGTAAAACCTAATTGTATTTTAATTTTTTAAAGTGTATTCTATAATGGATGGTGTAAATCTAAGTTAGTCTTTTTATAACTATTTTTATTGTTTGGTTTTTTTTTTTTTTTTGAATTTTTAATATTAACAATTATAGTTGACTAATTAAAATTGTAGATATTTCATAACAGGGAAACAAATTAAGCACAGGTTTATCATGAGTTAAGAACAAATCTAATACAGGTAGATCCATTGAAGTAACTCAATAACTTACATTCTAGAATGACTGAACGGAATTTGTTTTTTTTGCAGGAAATTCAATATATAGTTTGACTTTGTGTCTGTTTTGTAAGAGAGTAGATCATGTAAAATGGAAAATTTCATATTCTTAGCTCCAAAATATTGGTTGACAGTCACTACTAATATGAATAAATGTATTATTAAGTTACTTGGAAATATGTAATAATAAAATGATTGATATCTTGTAGATATAACAGTTGTAATTATTAGAATTATAATAGATCAGGAAGAAAGTTAATTTTATCTAGATGAAAAAAAAAAAAGAAATTGGATAGCTTCAGAATGGAAATGTGAACAAATATTGAGAACAAATTTTACACTGATACTACAGATATGTTTGATCTGGTTTTGGTGTTTTTATTTTCATTAATCTGTAAAACCAAAAAATCCTGAAGCATCAAATTTCCATCTTGCACTACCTGCAAAGCATATACTTTTATTTAATTATAATCTTGTATAATTGAACATCAGGTTTGTTGTAATCCATATATTTGATCAAATTTTATAATTTTTTAATTTAACGATTTATAAAAATATTATAGATTTCTATTGAAATAAATTTATACCTTCAAGAATCAATTTTTGCAGAAAATTTATATTTTAAAATCGTTTACATTTTATTAAGCCTAATGGTGGTATGTATGTCTCATGATTGTTTACTTTTTGATGACTTAGGATATTGAAATTTGGGGATGTTTTAGAGGGGTTATTATTGCACAGATACTCAGAATCAGTACCTTATTTGAAAATAGTTAAAGTAATATTTAAAATAATTAAGGTATATATATATATATATAATCTTGAGATGTTACGGTGGCTACATAAATTACTGAGTCTTTCATGATGGCTCCCCCCTCATCCCAATAACAGACATCTGATTGCAAACCTATTTAATACAATAAAACTTATAATTAGAACCGATTGTTTTTATTTTCTCTTCCTTTCTCAAATGTCATGTTTTGTAGTACTTACAGAAAAAGAACACGTAACATTCGCTTCCATTTCCAGCCACAACAAAACTCAATGACTTAGGCTTTGAATTCATTTGCAGAAAGATTTTTTTTTTTTTAAGCCTACTAAATTCCTGGATATTAGCTTTCTTAATATCCAAAATGTTTGCTCCACAAAAACCCTTAAAAGTATAATGGAAGTACACTAAAAATCGTTTACTCGAAAAAAACATTTTTCAGTTGCTATATTCAGTATTTAAAAATGCACACAAGCAATTATGTAACTAACTATATAACTGCAACTATATTAATAACAATGTAATTAATAATATGTACAGCACATGTTTAATACAATGCACTGCGGATTATCTTGGTGGGGTCTATCAAATTCGGATAAACGAATTTTAGTGTATTTCTTTATGGAATTAAATGCATGAGCTTTTGTCTTCATAATCAACTACCTTATGAGTGAGGAATGATGGATGCAACTGCTCTCGTCAGACACATCAAAAGCTAGTGGAAGTAATAATAGCAGACATATTAAAATGTAATATTCAAGCTCTTTTTAAGAAGTCTCAAGGTGATAAAGAGCCATAACACTGAAAATTATACTCTAGTAGAATGTGGGTCTGATAACTCGGAGGTTTAGACACTGGATTATGGATTGATGGAGCCCCGATTCAATTCCCAGCAGTGGTCGAGGATTTTTCCCTAGTTCTTTTCTTCTCTGAATGGACTCTTAAGGTTCACCCAGCCTTCTGTCAAATGGATACCAAGTTTGTCATTCAGGATTAAAGACAGGTGGGTTAACCATTCGACCTCAACTAGTCCCATTGGTCGAGAATTGCTGGAGTCTAAAGCTCTTATGCTCCCAAAGACCTATATGGCCGGTAGCGGAACACTTTAACTGCTTAGCCAGACGAAAGAGACTGGTCACGTGATTTAGTGGTTGCTCCTACTTCTTTCTCGGTGTGAAAACAGGGGAGATGCAAATGTGCCGACAAGAACAGAAACAAACAATGTATAAAGGAGAGATGCATAAAGTGAAAAATTACTGATATGACGATCGTACGATAGAAAGAACTAATTTAAACAAGTGCAAAAGGGAGAAGCGTATTCAAGCATAAATTCCAAGCGTATTTTTCCGTCCCTCTAGAGCTTCCTTTCATCCCTTCGGCGTGTTCCATTGTTTTGGCAGTGTGCCAAACCCAGTCTAGTCTATCACTTGGGCAAGCAGTGCCCGAGTAGAATATCTCAGTCACTCCCGCTATTTAATAATTGATCGACATGGCCTATTCCCTGTATTTCAGAAAGGATTACATTATTTAATGAAATGCGAAACACCAAGGCCACAATAATGTAGCTTATCTTTAAAAAAAAACAAAAAATACAAAAACATGGAATTTGGTTGAAATTTTATTTTATGTATTTTTTATCATTTCTGAAAGCAGTGAACCCATAACTATAATTGTATATCATTACACTCTGGAAACAAACAAACAAACAGAAAAAAAAAATAGGCAATATTTGTTCAAACAAAATATAAATTAACAGTGTAGCAACAATACATGGAATGTCAAATTCAAACATCTACATATATATATAATTATACACAGGATTAAAAACTTAAAGACTAAAAGATGCAAAAAATGAAGCAGAGAAATGTTTTATTGGAAAGCATTTTTAAAATGGAACTCGTTTTCAAAAATTATGTCTGGAATGAAAGCCAATGAAGGATTGTCTCAGATCAGGACTAACATTTCACTTGTATAGAGAGAGATTATGTATTCACTTTGCTTTACCCACTAAAAATCAAACCAAGTTAATGCTTATTACGTGTACATTAAGGGGATCGAAAGCTAAAGGGACATTACCACCAATATTGAAAAAGAATAACTTTATAAATTAATTGATAAATTTTTCGGATAATTTTTATTCATAAAACTATGGAAAAGTTAATTAATTAAAAAGTAATAAAATCAATGCTTTTAAACACTTCATTATCTTTTAAGGGATCTGCATTTTCTACTGTAAAAAAAATAAAACTGACTTTTTAAGAATGCAGTTTCAAATTCAATCAACAAAGGAAAAAAAAATGGAAGTTTTACAACATTCTATGGCATTCTGAACTATTTACATCGAAGCTCTTGATTTTTTCTTTGCTACTCTTTATTTCTTCCAATTTAGCAAATTACACAGCTTCCATTCGTAGTCAAAGCAACTTCCTTCTGTGCTCTTGAGACCCGGATAGGCAAAGTGGGTGGTCGTCCTTTAGCTGTTGCTGATGCGTCATGAGCTGCTTTCGCCGTTTCAGATTTTAAAATGGAACTGGAAAGCAACAGTAATGAATTGATTGGAAAGAATAAATCATAAAGGATTGTTTCTGTAAAGTTATAATTGAGCTTTTCTTTCAGCATCTCTAAACAAAATTTCTATAGTAAAAGAAATGATCCAATGACTGTAAATTAAACGCAGTATTTTGAAATTCGAAATAGTTTTAATATTTAGGACTATTATTAGGAACTTCTCCTAAGGCAGCAAAATTAGAGCAGAATCTTCACTCAACTGACAGTTTAAAATGGATGATCCAGGGAATGTTGATGGTTCCTACCTTGAAGAAGATCCTTATCCTTCTGAGGAACAAGAAGAATCTCGTAGTCTAGAAGAAAATGGACAAGAGGACAGACATCAAAACGAACAGTCAGAAGTCAGTTCCTCGTTCCCTGGTCAATCTCTTCCAAAGATCAGTGATTTGGTAAATGAAGCCATCCTGCGGCTGAAGAAACGCAAGGGTTCAATTGTGGAAGGTATCTATAATTATCTGAGCAAGAAGAACAAAGTGGACCCAATTAGAACTCCACAGCGTGTAATATCGTACTTGAAAAGAGCTATCATGAAAGGCGCAATGGAACATGCAGGGGGAGAAGGTGCCAGTACCAGGTTTAAGCTGACACCGGCTGTAAAATCTGAAATGGCGAAAGCAGCTAGTGCCGCAGCAGCAAAAGCTAAATTACACAGCTGTTGAAATGGATAATAAACATTGGTATCAAAATATTTCAGACTTGAAGTTCTGCAGAACCAGAACAGAGATAAAAATTCAAATTAACGCTCTTGGACAGAAATGTGACTTGTCATTCTGATGATTACATGGTGTAATGTAAGAAAATAAAATGTACTCTATAATTTCTGATACACGTAATTACAAAGCTATTTTACTCGGAATTAAGGTAAAGTAAGACCAAGTTAAATACAATTTAAGATATCTAAAATCAGCTTTACAAAATTCACAGCTCTGGCAAGTAAAAAAAACACTCGCTCAAAAACATGAAAATGCTGAATCCTTCATCAGTTGTCTAAAAGCAAGGGGAGTTTGTATAAGGCTGCAAAAAAAAATATATGCAACTCGGGGAAATATCTGAAATCATATTTATGGACTGTAATTTCAATTCTTTTTCACAGAAACAAAGTTTTGTTCAGTACAGAACGAACAAGCGGTAACTGTGTCCCTTTAAATATAAAATAACATACGTAGATATGTTTAGTTTTAACTAGAGTTTGACTGTAACTAAAAAGTTTAATAATTAACTTTTAATTTTAATAATAATTTTTGCTGTAACGATTTTTAATAATTCACTGAAGTTAACCAAAATATCATTTAAAAAACCAAATGTCAGAGTGGAGGCAAATATGAACACAAATATAACTACAAAACTAGGATAGGGTAAAGGAAATCATTAAATAGCGTATTTTATCTCAAAATATTTTCTTGCTATTTTATGAGAACAATTTATATTAACAATTCCTCAAAGATAAGCCTAAACTGAAGCATTAACCAAGTCGCTTAAGAAAACCTGTTAATTAATTTACAAAATTGATTTTTTGTTTGGTTTTCTTTCATATAAAGTTATGAGGCAAATTTTGATAGGTGATTATCTTTCAAAACTCTTTTATGAACTTACAAACCAAGACCTTGTTTGTTTAATAGTAGGTGTGTCCATTATTACATACTTCATATTAAAAAAGGCCACAAAGTTTTTTTTTTTTTTTTTTCATCAAAACATCAAAGGAATATATATCACTGCTGACCTAATGACAACTGCAGTCGACTACTAATCAAATTCACTTTTCAAAAATAAAACACAGCTTCATCACAGTAAATTACATGGAATATTTACACATTGCAGTCGTGTTGTTTATTTTTAAAAGACTAAAAAAAACAAAAAACAATTACCTGCTGTTGCCTTGAATACACATACGCTTTAGAGTAAAAGTCCTGAACTGCGATAATCCCAGGTTACTCTTAAGTTGCCACCATGTTCCGATGGCAATTTCAAAACACTGAATTTTAGAACGTAACAAAAAAGAAAACAAAGGCTTGCATTTGCACCAAAAGCTTTTCATTTTTATACCAAATACTCCTAGACAAAGAATTAAAAAGAAATGCTTTGTAGTAAGTGCCACAAACTGTACCATTGAGTCTGTCAGATTTCATGGCGACCGGTACAGAGGAACTGACCAAAATCGTTACTGCTGTCAAGTAATAAATTCAAGTTACATCAGAAACTAACAATTTCTTTTTTTAGTTTTGGATAAAACGGCCACGGCAAACAAAGCATTTTGGGAGAATTGCTATAACTTTCAAATAGTCAAAATAATAATTTTCAACTACCAATTTTGAATGGAAAACGCTTCGTTTATATGAATTCAGGATTGATTTTTACCAGTTTTATGGAAAGCCAATTTCATACAAGTAACATTGTTTACAGCCTGACATTGCACAACACCAGGCTGTAAAAGATATCACCATTTTGAAGGACTCTAAAGGTTCAAACAACAGGGAGAAAAATGATAAGGAATAAAAAATATTCCTAATAAAGAAGTGTTTTTTGCCAGAATCATATTCATTGCACAGTATTTATAGAACCCTATTTTAAAAACTATAAATTAATGAAGCTGGTTAACATTCTTAGGAATACATGAAGATTTCGTGGAAAATGGATATCATTAACAGTAAAAAGAAAAGTCTTTCGGCAAATTGAAAATATATATTATGATGAAAAGATAGAAATTTATGGATGTCAGCTAACATTGAAAATCTATTATTAATAATTTTGGATAGCTACTAAAAATTATATTCCCATTTGTTCCTTGCAGGGACACTTCTCATCCCCTCCTTATAGATGTACTCTGAAATTTAAGTTTGCAGTGAATAAAGGACATCCGATTACTTTCTTGGCGGATTCAAAATTTATGTTATTATTCTTGTGAGACATGTAGATTAAACAATTTTTTTTGTCTAAACTGAAAAAGCCTTCAAAATAAGACGAACAATAATAAAATACATATTAAAAACCTTAGCTCAGTAATAGGTTACATGTATAGATGTGTGTGGTTCTTGCATAACATTGCAGACCATGTTAAAAGAGGCTCAAAACACGATTACTTTAAACTCCACCCTCATCATGTATAAAAGAATGTTAACCTATATTCAGTAAAAGCATCATCGTATCCTGATTCAGTAGCGTAATTTGATGTTCCACCCAAACGTATTCTTAATGGCTTCTAATGAAACAAACAGTCGATACCAAACCAAATACAATGCAAACGCTGGACACTTAAGAAAAAGACAACCAAAAGGGAAGTTTACCAATTAGCACAGATATTTTGTTGATATATATATTTCTCTCTCTCAGTCACATTGGTCAAAAAAAAAAGAAAACGTGAAAACATTCTGCAAAGGCAAAGTATTACTAAGAATAAATGTTTTTTTTTTTTTTTTATCCTCTGGCAAAATAGTAGTAGGGCCTAATGATCTAATACATTTGAACTATATACAACTGCAAGAGCACCTGTGTTATAATGCTTTTGAAGTTACAACGCTGCTTCGACTTTTCAAGATTCCATCCGTCAGCACATTTAACTGCAGTTTCTCTGCACCAGCAAAACCTTTCTATTTATTTTTATATAAAAATGTACAATTTTTATGCCCTACATTCTCTCGTTCAATAACCAAATCTGCCGCAATGTTAAGCAATGCAGTTTATAAGAGAAGACACATCTTTTGCTATGACTTCCCCTCGTGTTCTGCTTGGCACAAGTGCTCGAAACATCTGTAGCAATGCATTCACACTTAAGAAAAACAGAAAAGTAATTTTAAAGGACTCGGTTTTGACCAGAGAAGTTATCGTCTACGGCTTCATCACATGCACAATGTCTGTTCAATTGAATGTTTATTATAAAGAAGCCAAACGAATGTTAGCATTTCAGTTTTTACTGCTTTGCGCACAGTGCAATACATTGATAAATGGACCCAACATGTATATCACTGCTCTTCAGCAATTGTTATATGTTTCTAGGTGGTTATGTATAGAGATAATTCACTCTTTGTCCACTAGATACTTTCACTAAAGACAGTTTAGTTTGTATTCTGTGATGGAAGAACTGGCTTAAGAAAAATTTGGTAAGACAGCAGGTCTTGCATTTTTTATATGATAGAATGGCCTTAACAGGAACCAAAAAACAAAGCACTAGATCTAGGGCATTCAAGATCTAAGTGGCAAAATCAACTTTGTCCCAGTTAAGGACGCTGAGGTCAGAGGGCACTCGGAAATCACTTTCATCTATGTTGAACAGTTCGAAAGGATCTTGACTGTTGGATAACAGAGGATCACTCATGTCAGTCTCGTTTGGCACAGGTGTAGTAAGTGTGCTCGAAACCGGTAGCATGGCATCGAGCCAATCAGTCATATCTATATCCATGTGAATTGCGTCGGCCAAATCCGGATTGCCAGGTGCCGAAATCGTGTTCATGTCAGTGGTGAGCTGGCTTATGTCCATTGCCTCCAAACCATCCAGGTCCAGGGTGACGTCCAAATCAGGTGATCCAAGGCCCACGTCCCCTAAACTGGGAGGCTGCACCGATGCGGGGGGGAGAAGTTAAGGCCAGTTTCAAGTTGGGAACGTTGTGGGTGGAGGCTGCTGGCAGTGGGGGAGGGGGAGGTATAGAAGGGGGTGGAGAAGACGACGAGGAGTTTGTACTGCACACAGGAACAGTACAGGTCATAGTGACAGTAGAAGAAGGCACCATAGTGGAGTTGGCAGTGATGATAGGCTGTGTTCCAGGAAAAAGTAACGACGATGGCAAGGATTTGGGAGTGGTAGGAGTTGCAGGATCCTGGGCAGCACTTGGAGGAAGTTCTGTAAAACAAAAACAAAAAAATTAAAAATATAAGTATTTTATATAAACGATTTATATGTAAAAAAATATGTTTTTGTCATTTTTTAAATGTGTGCAATACTTCTTCGTTATATTGCTCATACTTGTTATATTGCTTTTGATATATAAATATTTACAAAATTATTCAAATAAAATTGAGAAAATTTCAGGTATGTAAATAGTGAGTCATTGTGGAATAGGTAAAACTTATAAATTTACATCGAAACTTATATTACAAACAACAACACTATCATGAATTTCTCATTATTATTATTATTAACTGATAAGTTAATCCCTAAAAGCACTACTATGCTTTCTTTTTTCTTTAAAGTAATCTTAAACATAAATGTAATATGTTTTGACTTAGTACATTATTTACAAGTATTTCCCAAATACACAATGAAATGTTTTTTAAATGTTATTTCGAGGAATCTGACTTATTCATTTAAACAACATTTTTAATAACAGTATTTGCTTGTAATCTTGTGAACATGCAAAGTCTCACTATTCAGAATTCTTGTAGGTATGCTAAGATCATTGTGCTAATGGCTGGACTGATTTTCTTAACAATAGATACAATTCTTATTAGTGTTTATAATGACCTCCTCCATTATTCAAAAAATCCTGATGATTTTTGGATATTAGTAATGATGTGCATCTTGTAGTTGCTGATGATGAGACATCTGCAGTAATTTTTATCAGATTTTATGATAACAATGTCAATACAACAATATGGTAACAATTCAGATAAACAATTTCACTACATACATTTGTTTTACTTCACAAATGTTAAAAAAAAAAAAAAAAAGCATTTTTTGAAACATGAAATAAATTTGCAAATAATCTATAAAGCTCAAAAAAAAAAGCTTAACTATAAATGAACTTATATTTTAAGGTTATAAGGTAGTTATTTTCAGATTCATATAACTAACACAAAGCTCTATTTACCTCCATTTTTAATAAGAATCTCCAAAACGTCATCTACCGCTTGACTTTTAACCGATTTCTGTCCACTCGGGGGATTAGCAATATTGTTCTGCAATCCTTGTACAAACTGTAACTGATCAAAATTCGAAATAAATTCTTTAAGGAAAACAATGAAATCATGATATTATGAAAATGTGGAAGTAAAATTTGAGAAGAAGGAATATCAGAGACCGTCACCTCAAGGGTCTTCCTGTGGAATCGAGAAGAATATTTTTACATTTTTCTTATCGAAGAACGCCCTGTTTCCCAGGGTTGGTAACAGTGCAGAAAAATCTTGTAAATATTTCATTTTTTTTTTTTTTTTAAATTTCAAAACTATTTTTTTTTTAATTAAAAAAAATTAATAAATTGGTTTGATACTTGAAATGGTGATTAAATAAATATTTCCTTATGAGTAAACTAAAAATAAAGCCTCTTGTAGTTTTCTTAATACTATGCATCACATCTTTAGTTGATGCAATTTTGAATCGCCAGCAATAAAATAAGGATGAGAAAATATGAAATGCTTTTTTCACGAGGAAAAAAAAAATTAAGGCGAACAAACAACCAATTTGCTCATTTTATTTGTGATATTTGCGTGCATCAAAGGGAAAAGAATTTACTAGGATATGATGAGAAACTTTGACAATTGCATTTTATATGTTGTCTTCAATGCTTATATGTCATTTTCCATTTCCCGAATGTGGAGTGTTCGTAGCACATTGAAAACGTTGAAATTAATTAATTTTCCTCCCCCCATTTCAATAATGATTAGCTTAAAAGCCGAACTGACTGTGACTTCAGTACATAATACTATTAGAGAGAGACTTTCAATTTTATTAAAGTCCTTAAAAATTGATGTTTCCAATTTAGTGTTAAAAACCCTGGAGTAACCAATTATAAATAAGACTTACTAAGTATTACGTTTCCACAGGAAAATGGGGAGAGAGGAGAAGAGAATAAAAAGACCCAGAGTTGTAAGATACCTGTTTCACCTTATGGAGTTGTTTGGTTGCTTCATCGTAGTTGGGTGGAGGTTTAGTAATGACGAACTGTGGATCTGTTGGTGTGCGCATTACAGCAGCCTTGCCAGTGGGTGCAATTAATCCTCTGGAAATTTGGAAAATCAGTAAAAAGTGCTTAAATACAATTGGATTAAAAACCATTCATTGTACATGTATTTTACAAATGAAAGAAAATAAAAGTGAAGATACAATTATCATCAATAAGATGCTTCTAGTAGATTTATTAACAGACACAAAGCAATTAAAAATGTCAACATCAAATAGTCAATTATTAAGTAGTTTAAAACTTGATAATTTTCTGGATGAATTCCTTTAATGAAGAAGATTTTGAAAGAATTATGCAGTTAGTTTCAATTTCACAAATACATTTTTTTGCAACATCAATCAGATATTTACTAAAATTTCAAAAAGATGAGAATGGTAAAAATTATTTCTTAAAGTTGGCTAAGAAAAATCTTATATTTCTTAAAGTTGGCTTGGAGTAAATTTACATGTTTTACAAGAAGATAAACACAAGTTATTTGGTGAAACGATGTTCATGGAGATGCACGGGTTTTTGCTTTACTTCTCTCTTAATGCTAAATGGGAAGATCTTCCATTGAGTTACAGATAGCTATAAAGGAAGTTAGAATTCAAGCAGAAGGTCTTGTGCAGAAGCTTTGAATGAGGTCTAAACAAAAAATCATCTTTAACTACTACTACTTCTTTATTACAATATTTCAATCGACTTAAATGCTGATAACCATTATTGTAATTGATGGATTATTATTTGAGGTTTGGTGCACAAAGGCCTTCCATAGAACTTGTTTCCTTCTAACCTTGAAATCTTTCTTTCAGTTATTGACTATAACAATTTGATATTTTAACCTGCTCTTTTATTTGCTGTTATCATGTTATGCTTTCCATACACGTAAACTAATCTAATAAAATACTAAGCTAACAAGTTGTTGCCATTTTGTAAATAATCATAAACAATACGTTTTCTACATATAACTCCACTTCCATTCAACCTCATATACATTATGAATGTATGGTATATTTTTCACATATATATTAAGCGACAAAACTGAAATACAAAAAAGTAATAATTTCCCTTACCTTTGGTGGGTTAGACCATTGGGCACTGAAGCCGAGCGCTGCTTCTGGGTGTTGATGTGATTCAAGATGAACTGTTGCTGCTGATTAGAATTCTGTGTCGGCAGCGAAGTCACTGCTGCGGCTTGAGTGGTGGTGGTAGTGACAGGAGTCGAATTAAAGTAGGCCTTTGGCTGATTCGACACTTGATTAGCAACAGAGTTGGTCACCAATGTCTGGTTCTGTAAAAATGCAGCTAAACTGGCCTTTGCATTGGTATTGGCAACTGTAGTTGGAATTGTAGGTAGTGAATCTGAAATTCAAAATAAGACTCTTAAATTCAGATATTAAAAGAAATGATACTAAAGCTACAGGTAATATAATTTCACCAAGAAGAATTGGTTTTAACAAAATGACAATGGATTTAACTAATATTATTTCATTTATATATATATTATGTTAAAGAAACAAAGATTATATGTAAATGGTATTGGTTTCAAATATTGTTAATATTTTTTCTCGAGGAATTTTTAATCTATTAACTAAAAATGTAATTTGGAGTATTGTTCTTCAACTTATTGTTATTTTAGGCTTGAAAAAAAAAAAAAAGATGTGTAATCTTTTCGAAAATTTGCTTTTTTTCATATTAAATGTAGTTTTACATTTTAATTTTGGTGTGATGTTAGAAATATTTAATAGTAGAGGATTTAGGAGAAAAGATCTACTAAAGAAATATGGGAACTTTACATACACCTTCTACTAGTTAATTCACCAAGGCAACACTATCCAACTTGAAAAAACCTCAAACTGTTTTCAAGAAGTGTATATCAAACTTTATTTTTATTCTTTGATCATAGACACATTTTAAATGTGCAATTTTTAATGGTATAAGAGCAACAGAGCCTGTGCCAAGAACATGGTATGAATAAGTTGATAAAAGAGAACCATACATAGAAGAGAGAAAGAAACATTCAAGGCATTGCCAGCATTTGAACCAAGCTTCAAGAATATCAGTTGTGTGGCAAGCCCTTGCCTTGACCATTCAACTATGTTCTAACAGCAGATAGCAGAAAACATATGGAATATTCAACTACTATCTTGGGGCAAGCAAATATCTGAGCTCTTCCAGTAAGATGATAATTGTTTGAAATAACTATTATTTAGTGAATTTAATGTTTAAAACTTAAAAATAGACATAATGTTTTGATTATCAATGGAATATTAAATACCATTCCTAAAATTATCTCCTTATTAGAATGCAATTTCAGAGACAAAAATGATTATTACTTACTTTGCTGTTGTTGTTGTTGCTGCTGCTGCTGTAATTTCTGCATCTGTTGATTCAGTTGTTGTTGCTGGATCTTTTGTTGTAGATGTTGCTGTAAAACCAATTTCTGATGAAGCTTTGGGTCAGTCACGAGCTGCGTAGAGACAGCATTGGGAAACGCCTGATGATGTAACAACAGAGTCTTCTGTAATTGCAGCTGCTGCTGTTGTTGTTGCTGCTGCTGTTGCTGAAGTAACGACTGCTGTTGCTGCTGCAATTGTAACTGGGATCTGAAAGACATAAAAATAACTTTACTATAAGTAACCCACTTCATTCATAACTATTTGTATTCATTACAAATAACATCTGGGTGAGTATTTGTGCATGTTTAGTTTTGATAATGGCATGCTTTATGTTTATGTCTTGTTTATCTTAGTACTGGATTAATGGAATCTGAATATCAAATTTGTAATAATTGATATTGAGAGGCCATCATCATAAAAGTCGATAATTAACTTTTTATGTTTGCAAACTGTAAAATAAAGGTTTCTTTCATCATTAAGAAACTGTTGTCTTTACTTTTTTTGCATGAAAGGGTGCCACTACAGGCCTTGGGTTCCAATGGATTGAGAGAAGTTAGGTTCGTGGCATTTCATGACAGGGTTTCAAAACAGGACTTCTTAATCATTTTTGTGCCATGGACCATTTTGGGACGCCTGGTAATTCCTATTAGCCCCTTCTCAGAATAATATCTTTAAAATGCATAAGATAAAATACATAGGATTACAAAGGAAACAGTCAAAATAATCCAAACCCCTTTGGAATTGTAGGATCTTTGCTCATGGTAAAGGGTGCTTTTCCAATCTGAATCATCAGGGACCATTTGGGCCGGCCCACGAGGTTAATGAAAATAAAGATACAACATTTTGTCCATTCAAATTCACAGATCCCCTGAAATCTATCCAAGGATTCCAGATTAAGAAGCCCTGGTCTAAATTGAGGTTGGATGGTTAACCTCATGCCTGCCACCTTTTAATTTTGAGGAAAGAACTTGGACCTCATTCTACAGAGGACTGCCTGAACCCAAGGACTAGTCTTGAGATATAACCAGAGAAAAATTTACAACCACTGCTGGGAACTGAATTTGACTTCCTGGTCTGTACAATGTATACACACTGAAATTTAAGGATATTTGACATTTGCTGTTTTTGACCTTTTCAAGGATAATCAAAAATTTATAATTATAAAAAATAATCATCAACAAAATGTTAGAAAAACTCAACAAATAAGTTCCTAAATAATGTAACATGTTAAGGGTTTTCTACACAGTCACAGAGATTGTGATTAACTACAGTAAAGGAAGTAATGTACTATATTTGCTGTCATATAAGACATACTATTTTCAGGGGCATTTTTTGGGAAAAAAGTTAAACTTAAAAAAAAAAAAAATCTAAATAAACTTATTAGAGTATTAGAGTATTAATAATACCTTATTAAAGGTATTAATTTTCATATCATCTTCAAAGCTTTTGAATTTTATCAAAAACTTAAGCATTTTCAAGGTTTTGGAAAGGAATTGCAACTGAAGAGATATAAATCATTTTGGGATTGCCTATCAAACAATTCAAATTCTACTGAAATGCTCAGAAGATTGCTAATGTTATGTTTTCGCCTTTAAAAGAGTTCTGAGTTGAGATGCTATCATCCATTTTACTGATGGAAAATAAAGGCTTCTGAGTAAGAATCTTGAACCTTTAAAGCTAATCCTAGCTTGGAAAACAGAGGTGATCATGAACTAGATCTATTCTGAAATACTCGTGAAGTCTAAAATTCATGTGTACTATTAAATGCCAGTGGCAAGAACTTTAGGAGGTTAAGAGGCATGAGAACTACAAATTACTCTATCATACTATTACTGGGTGAAAAGGCCAACTTCCCTCCTGGAGACTCAACTGGTCTGACCCTGCCTCCCTATCGAAGAATTGTCTGTTCCAGAAGCGAGAAGGCGGCATCAGGCAGCTATAAATAGGGAAGCACAGTCAGGTTAGAGAGAGTTCGTCGGCGGTAGCCAGCCGCAAGTGGATCTTCTTCCAGTGGAGAAGAAGAGAGTTCGTTCTTGGACAGGAGTCCAAATAAGCAGTGCCAGCAGTGAAAGCAGACTTTAGCCGAAGGATCGTCGAGCAGTTATTGTCAATCTATGGAGTGGAACAAAGGGCTATGCCGTGCAAGTTGCACCCGACCCTGACAGAAGCTGATTGTTCCCGGACTTGGCAAGCCGCCTTCACGGAGAACGAGAAGAGCCAGTACCCAGACTCGATAAGTGGACTCGATAAGTAGTGGCCTCCACAATGCAGAAACAAGCATCCTTCCCGGACTGCAAGAACCCCTTCGCTCTTGAACTATTTATTTAAGAACTTTGGATGAAAATTCACCGCAGAAATATCTTGAATAAGTTTCAAGAACTTAACTCTTTGCAGGAACTGAGAAAAGCATAAACTTATAATTTGTTTAATCATAAGACCTAACCTTGAACCTTTAGCTCGATGAACTGGATGATATCGTAAAAGTTAAACTGTTGAGAATTAAAGCTTACAATAAATAAATAAATAAATAAATAAATAAATAAATAAATAAACAAACCATTTGCCTCCAGAACATAATTACCTTTGAGCTTGATTAGGATAAAATCCAAATTGATTGTTAGTTTCTTCTTGCAACTGCCAAACTTCACATTCCCTAAAAGGCATAAAAAATTCAATGTAGAAAAAAAAAAGGGAGAAAAAGGAGAAAAGGCAGCAAGAGAAGAAAAGGCAAGAAACATATAGAAAGGTAATAACTGGTTCTTCTAAACATTAATTTATTTTTATTAATAAGATTATTTTATTAGACAATGACAGTTGTTACAGAAATTCTATAAAGAAATAAGACTGGATAAAAATTGATTACTTTATGAATGCTTTGTTTCATTTATTTGGTTTTCTGATGTAAACTTAAAGAATGAAAAATAAAATATTACCCAGCTATTTCAAAAAGAAAATTAAAACTAAACTTAAAAGATGGGAATTGCTAACAAAGAGTGGTTAGCATGAATTAATTTCTGAAAATAGCAAAATTCTGTACAATGTACATTGATGAGTTCAAAAATAAATAGTAATTTTTTTTTTATATACATTTTACATCCATCTTGGGTTTGTTGCAACTTGCTCTGTCTTAACAAACGTTTCCTTGGTTAGTTCTTTACTTTAATTCAAATCATAGTTTCTACCTCCTACAAATCTTGGTCTAAATTTTTGAAGATATTCTTTGAGAAGCTTAATTCTCCCCCTCTCTTAATTCTCCTACTAAAAATCCAATCTTTTACCCCATATATTAAAAAAAAAAGGGTAGGCAGGGGGTAGGAAATGGATAGAAATTATTTTTTCAATTTCTGTAATATTATTTTAACATCATGTAATTTAAAAATTACAGAAAACAAGCAACTCTCTTCTTTATTGGAGTATTGGTAGAAGCTTGCAATTAAGAAAATCGCTATGAGGTTACAAACATCTGAATGACACACTATGTAACTAAGAATCGATGAACAACGCCAAAGCCATTGGCCACTCAAAGTGTCAAAGCAGTTCATTTCTCACCGATGCTCAAGAAATGAACATCAGCTCCTGATGCACAAGGAAGATGTGGAACAAGGAATCTTCTTATTTGTTAAAGACAATACAAGGAAGCAAACAAAAGAAGGCAAACTGTTCAGCAAGTATCAAGCAAACAAGAGATAACTTCTTGTATGTTCTTACTTAAAGTAAAACTGAATCAAAAGATTCATTCCAATTTAAAAGCTAATTAAAAGAAGGGTAGACAACTATACATAGAATAGAAAATAATTACTAATGGTTAATAAAAAGTATTAAGCTTAGACTACTTGTATAAAGAACACAAAATAATGGTTAAAAATTAAAGATGGTTAAAATCAATTAATAACAACCTTTCAATTAACACTGGAGGCAAAAGGTTTAATCAATTTTGACCATTTTCATGTTAAGTTTCCATTAATTTACCAAACAAAAGAAAACAGTAATTAATTTTCCATTACAAACACTGAACCAAAATGTCAAATTTTCGAGAAATTTAAAATACACTCGCGAGCAAAAGTATGGAATCACTTACTTGAAATTGGTTCCGCACGATCTTGAGTACGAAATAATTAGTTAATAATAATAAAAATGGCACCATTTTAAAGGTTAAATTGTTAACTTTAAATTGATACCAAATTCATTTGAATCACATCAGTATTTAAGGAGCTATCCCGGATTAAGTGAAGGAGTAAGGAAAAATAATGAATGAAGAAAACAACAAAAATTAATTAAAAAAAAATTTATTTGGCCTTAAAATTAAGTTTCAAAATTTTGTGTTCCCTCCCCTAGCCCTAATAACTGC
Organism: Thereuonema tuberculata; assembly: GCA_023159025.1. Classification (NCBI taxonomy): domain Eukaryota; kingdom Metazoa; phylum Arthropoda; class Chilopoda; order Scutigeromorpha; family Scutigeridae; genus Thereuonema; species Thereuonema tuberculata. Next base: position 53,148,342 of record JAFIDM010004315.1, on the reverse strand, counting down.
TCGAAGACGATTCTTCATTGACGTTATCAGCTTCTGAATCGATTCTTGCGGGATACCTTCCCACTCCTCTATCAAAGCCAATTTCAGCTCATTCACACTTGAAGGAGCAGGATTTCTGGAACGAACCCTCCTCTTCAGTTCATCCCACACGTGCTCAATGGGATTCAAGTCCGGGCTGAGCGCTGGCCAGTCCAATGTGGCAATACCGACTTCTTCGAGGTATTCAGTTGTGGCACGGGAAGTGTGACAACGAGCGTTATCGTGCATAAGGAGGAAGTCATCACCGATATATCCCGTATAGGGAACGACATGTTCCAGCAGAATATCGGAAATGTAGCGGTCTGAAGTTAGACCGCCTCCTCGTCCCCCGCCAGGCACGAAAACAAGCTCCGTTTTACCATCGAAAGAAATACCGGCCCACATCATACAAGAACCGCCCCCATAAGCCACTGTCTCGGCGAAACAGCACTGCGCAAATCGCTCCCCAGGCCGCCTGTAGACCCGACCTCTTCGGTCGCTGCCGTGCAAACACATTCTGCACTCGTCGGAGAACAGGACTCGCCTCCATTGCTCGACTTCCCAATCAAGATGGTTGCGAGCAAATTGAAGGCGTGCTTGTCGGTGACCTGCCGTCAGTTTCGGGCCTGTGGCAGGCCTTGTTGGAGTCAAATTCGCTTGCTTGAGTCTTCGACGAACTGTCCACTCGCTGGCAGCTACCCCACGAACATTTCTGAGCTCCTGCTGGACATCGACACCAGTCAAATGACGATTTCGAAGAGAGGTTGACACGATAAAACGGTCATCCCTCTCCGATGTGCACCGGCGCCGTCCAGATCTTGGTCTCGGGACAAAGCCACCAGTCTCCCGAAAGCGTTTATAAACTTTTGAAACGCAGGACTGGGTTATGTGGAGCTTACGTGCGACAGCCCGCTGGCTGAGCCCTTCTTGCAATAGGGCGACGATTTGTGCTGCTTCAGGAGGTGTAGTATCCATTTTCGTCCAAGGTCAAGGGTCAAAAGTAGCGGAGATGTGTACGGGTCAACGTGTGAAAGCCGACTGATAAACAAAATCCGATAACACGTGCTTTTATAGGGAGTCAATACGCCGCAACTCGCGGCGCATCAACCAATTGACACATGTCTTTTTCCTTACTCCTTCACTTAATCCGGGATAGCTCCTTAAATACTGGTGTGATTCAAATGAATTCGGTATCAATTTAAAGTTAACAGTTTAATCTTTAAAATGGTGCCATTTTTATTATTATTAACTAATTATTTAGTACTCAAGATCGCGCGGAGCCAATTTAAAGTAAGTGATTCCATACTTTTGCTCGCGAGTGTATTTTTTGCAAAATACATAATGCCTATTACAATAAAATAAAAATCAACTAAGTGTGTGTTTTTTCTTTCTTTCTTTCTTTCTGAAATACATATTTTGCTACAACTTACTTACTTAAATTAAAAATATATATAAATACATGTAAGGTTCTTTTACCACTGCCCGTTTAATACAAGTTTTATGTTACTGCTAAAATCTTTGAACTTTGGTGTCAAAACGAAGGCAAGTACAATGAAAATTAAAATGACTTAACATCTCAGATTTAAAAAAAATTAAAAGTCCTCTCATTATCAGAAAAAGTATCTTGGGTGCTATAGTAATGTATGTATTAAAAGAAATTTATTAAAAAAAAAAAAAAACTACTACGTACAACTGGAGCTCCCTTTGAAGTTCCTGGATTTTCTTCTTCAGAAATTCCTCATTTAATTGTGATGTAGGTGATGCCGCTGGTGCTGGCTTATTCATGTTGGAACCCATTCCAGTAGAAGAGTTTAGCACTGTATTGGAAGAGTTAAAAGTTGGGGTGCCTGTGGTTGAAGCACAGGTAGACACTGGTGGTAGATTCTGCCGAATTTCACTTATGTCCATGGAATCAAATCCACCATTGGAAGTGGCATCCACTTCCATTGGGGCAACTGACGATGGCCGCTGGTCACTGCCTGCACCAGCTTGTTGCACAGCATTGAAAGTGTTTGGTCCAGCCGATTTATAACTACACAGCGATGGCACTTCATCTAAACTATTCTCTGGTGTGACCTGCGTCGAAAGGTCATTGTTATTAGGTTCAGAGCCCCCAAGAACTGGGGACATGGGAGTGTCCATAGCCACACTATCGTCGGTGGCGTGTTGAGAACCAGAATCCGATAGAGCAGGTTCTGTTTTAACTGGCAATGTTGGGACAGTGGCAGTAGAGGAAGCTTCTGTCATGTTGGAAATGGTGCTAGCGACAGCATTGGTCGTGACGTCAGAATATGGCTTCAGACGCTCTATCAGCTGAGGTTTGGACCCTGATACTGGAAGATTTCGCTTCTTCAATTCTGCTTTCAGATCACTCACTAGGAGAATATTAAAAAAAAAGAAACAGAAAAGAAAAGAAAAAATGTTCAGTTTATTTTTTCTAAATGGTTTCACTGTGAAGAGAGATATTAAAAAAATATATAAAGATACTTTTAAAGACGTTGTTGGCTAATGAAATTTCATATTTTGGGGAAATTTATTCTAGAAATTAGTACATGTTATTTTAGATGTCCAGTCCTATTATTATTATTTATTCCAAGATGGTTGTTACCAATGTATAAATGACAACAATCATTTACCTTTCATGTCCTCCAACTTCGAAAGGCAGCAATTGGCTGCTGTTTCCTGTTGGGATGGATTCTGTTGAACTTTTGGAGCAGTCGTCACTTGATTAGGCACGTTACTCGAAAGACCAACAATCCCTGGAAGAGCATTCTGGGATGCCTGGGCATCGTTATTTTTCTAAAGAAAATTAAGAATAGGAAAATTAACATTTGACCTGTTTAGAAACTTTCAAAAAAATTGAGGGACTTGCTGATCATTATTCATCATTTGTGAATTAATAGGTTGTTTTTTTGAAAGCTTGTGTTGTTAAGTTCATTAATGTTAACATCTGTCTAAAATGAACCATTCGATATTAATTTAAAATTACATTCTAACGGGTTTTCTTTTTACTGGAATTTTTTTACTGCAGATTAACGACCTTCTAAGTGTTTAACTAAAGTGGTAATTCTAATTTTCTTCTGACCTGAGCAGCTGGGAGAATAATTTGAGGGAATTTATGTTGCCACTCTAATTGCCACTGCAGGAATAACTGCTGTTGTTGTAACAACAGTTCATACGAAGTCTGAACAGCACTTGACGATGTCTGTTGGCTCTTCTGAGCACTGGGAGGTCCCTAAAATAAAAATAAAGAAATTTTAGAAATATAATTTAAATGAACTTAAATGAAAATAACTTACCACTATACGTGTACAGTTATTATTCAGGAGACAAATGAAAAACAAAAATTAAGGAAATAACCAGTCTTTATTTAATAAGATTAATAAATTAAAAAATCAAGTTAAATAATCTTTTTAAAACCCTTCCATTCTCATTATTATAAACTTCTCTCAAAGTATCAATATTCTTAGAATTTCCTATTTAGTGCTGCAAATTCTGAGGCAATCCAGCTACTCATTTTTCAAGCAGTCGGTATTCAGTAAATGTTTAAAGCATCAAACCTTTTTAATTACAAAACGATGTTCAAGAGGATTTAGCAATAACGTTAATATTAAAAATTAACAGTAAGTCCATGGAAGTTATAAAACTTTGTTTATAAACCATTTTTAATGTCACAGATTAACAATTAAATTAATTTTTATGTTAATAATTTCAGTGACATATGGTTGCATAGTTACACTGCTTTAGTTTATCCCCAACAAAATTTAAATAGTTTTGATTAGTTCAATATTGTTTTTACTTATAAGGGGGATCTCATGACATTTGTATTGATGATTTTAAATGCCATTAAGTAAAAAAAATCTATGATTTCCTTCAAAGTTTTTAACCTTTGACGACTTTAAAATTAGTCCTGGAAAGAAAAAGTAACAGAAAGCTGCATAAATTACCTTGTACTCGTGAAATTTGATAGTTCTAGCCTTCGGCTGGGATTTTGACTTTGACTTTTTGCGATTCCTATTCTGATCCTTTGGTTCAGACTTAATGACTATTGAGGATGTTTTTGAAGATGGTGATATCAATGTAGGAGAGACTGTGCTCATGGCACCAGGAGACAACGTGAAACTTGAAGGAGAAGAAACAGAACTGAGCGGCGATAAGGATGATGCCGCCGAGGAGGAGGCAAGGCTGGGACTGGCAACTTGGCCATTGCTTTCAAATGAAGACTGTACACTGCCCACTTGCGACTGATCCGAGTCTTGTAGGGGGGACAATGCCCCCTCACTACTACTATCCTCTTCAAAAACAAACACAGGTGGAGGGTGCTTGCGAGTTTCACCTTCGCAAGTTCTCCTGAAGGCAATTTGGCCCTCTGAAAAGTTAAAAAAAAAAAATTATGAAGCAAAATTTAGTAGATTAGTGTGTGTGTGTGTGTATATATATATATATATATATGTTTCAAAGAAGCAGCAGAGGATAAATTTTTAATCAATCTTAAGAATTTCTTTTAGGAGAATCAAATTTGTCATATAAAAATTAAACTTAAATTTATAATAGGATTAAAAAATAATTTTGTAAACAATCAAAATTTTTTCCCCTTCAATTTAATGTATATTAAACATTTTCTTAATTTTTAAGTCAGTTTTCACTCAATTACTTCAAACTCTAATTTCATAAGTGAATGTGAAATGTTTAATTGTAAGCAACTGACAAAAATAACGATGCCTCTAAAATATGCTCAATGGATTGTACCTTTCACAGCTTGAGCAAATTGTTCATCGGTTTTCAAAATGTTTCCTTCTATGAGTTCCAAAGGGCCTGGCCTGTGGGAGAGGCGATCATTCAGATCATCGGCTAATCTAGCTTTTTTCAACTGGCGCTGCCGGTCCTGTAAAGATGGATCCACATTGGAATCTAAAACAAACAAAAACGACAAAATATTAAGACAAATAATAATATGAATCTTTAAAGATAGCAACGCTCTTCATATGTATGTTACATTTACTGGAGATTCCTTTAAATTTGTGTTTTCTTACTACGAAAACTGTCATTGCTAAAAGCAAGACAATAAAATAATAAGGTTTTGAAACAATTAACTTGAAAGTTTTTGAGAAAATATCTTCACTGAAACTCAACATTAATTCATTATTTGCTCTCTATTAATGACCTTAAGAAATAAAGAAATGGATTTACCTTCTAAAATATGTTGCTGAATGAGCTCTTGTCTGTCTGGCCTTCTCTGAATTTTACTTTTGAGTATATCGCCCATCTATTAAAAAAAAAATAGTTACATAAACAACAATGTAACTGATTTTCTTCATTTAAGATTGGAAAAGAAAACAAAAAAACATCTGTGGAATTTCATACCACAGTTGAACTTCTTTAGTCTAGCATTGTATTTTTCAGATTTAAACTCTTACAGCTTTTAAGAAATTCAGTAAATAAATTGATATGGATTTAATTATAAACTATAGGGGTCTTTTCTTTGTAGCTGTAAACTGTGGACAATTTTACCTTTGCTCTTTCCAGCTTCTGTCTCTGTTCATGGTAAGCAGGAGGTGTCTTTAGAGCTGTGAAAATAATAGTAAGTAACAATACTTCAATTAAAACAAGTAAAAGAATAATAATAATTGTTGTAAATTAATAATATTTCAATTAACTTCACTCATTTTCCTTTGTGAATTTTACTTAAGAGAACTATAGATTTATATATAACAAAAATTTAAAGAAAAGAAATTTCAAGTACTTACGAGGCATTATTCCCTGATCGACGAGTTGAGTAATAGGCCTACGCAACATCAACTTAACTTTCAAAGCTGAAAATAAACAAAAATAAAATAAAAATAAATGCTACATAACATATTTGGTGACCTTTTGATAAAAGATATTTAAAATAGCAATTCTTTTAAAAAAAAAAAAAAAAAAATTGGAATTGTAAGATGTCATTTAAGTAACATTACAGGTCATATAGAAGCTGTCCCATCCTATTCTTGTAATTTTAAGGCACAGTGTACAAAGAATAGGAAAAAAGTCACAAGAAAACATTTTTTATAAAAATGGTTAAAAGTAAGAAGAAAGATCAATTGATTAGGCATTTCAACATTTCTACACAAATACTTTAAATACTTCTTGCTATGAAATTAAACTCGTACTTTGAAGTCTAACTGGTGTATCTCTGATAAATGCATTGAAAACTTGACAACAATGACAGTTTTCTTCTGTAAATAAGAAACAGACCAGTACAAACTTATACAAATGGTTTAATACTGATTGTTCCAGCAAATGAAGGAGAGAAGAATAATAAATGTCTGGATAACTAAAGATGTTCTATTTTAGACCAATTTATATCAATTTTATTTGAGATTACAGATCAGAAATGACTAAGATTCTTTTTATACCGTTATATAATCGATTTGTTCCTTATGTTTGTAGTCATCACATTCAAATAGTCCAACTAAATATGCACACACAATGTAGGGTAAGTGCTGCTTCTATTCTTTTTCTACACTCTTATCCCTGCCTCTTAGGTTTTGAATATATTAGAATAAAAATAAAAATTACTGCTCAGAGAGAAGATGTGCAATTTTTTTTAAGCAACAATTTCTAAAAAAAAAATTGTTTTTAAAGTAAGGGAAGAGGAAATTTATTACCAAGGTTTTGTCTATTATTGTTTCCAAACTTTAACATGTCTATTTAAAAATACTGTAGTTTTATTACTGTAGTAATTATTTGTGTATTCAAAAATGTTGGAATACTTTCTAAGTCTGGGCCTTCTGTGAATGTAGCCAAAAAGTGGATAGATTAAGGAGGTGCAATTAAAGGTGAGAGGTCATTTCAGAAACTCAATTTTTTTTTTTTTTAAAGAAGAAATGAGAGAATACCTTATTTATTGAAACAGAAAAAAAGAGAGTCAATGCTTGGCATTAATTAAGATGTCTATAGTTTGGTATACATTATGCATACTAATCAAAATGGGAGTGTCGTTTTTAAGCTTTAATTGGACAATCCTAAGTGATCTTTAGGAAGGCTTTTCAACACTGATGTCTTGGAACGGACCAAGTAAATGAGGTTGGGTTTTTATTTTTCATGTGACCTTTAAAAATTATGACCTTCTTATTTAATTGTTTTTCTAATTATTATTATTATTACTGTTTTTTTTTGTTTGTTTTTTTGCATGCAAACAGTGACAGCAAAAATCGTCTTTATGCATTTTCGGCTTTATAAAGCATTATTTAATCTGTATTAATGCACTGACATATGAATATCTAAGGAAAAATAGTCAATCTCACTGCTGCTATTTGCAAAAAATATATTAATTTATCCGAATTTCGAAAAAATAACCCAATTGAAAACTCAGTGAAAATAAGAAGTGTTTTTTTTTTTTTTTTCAGAAGATATTTGGATCTTATACAAACAGAAAAATAACAATAACAGAAGATAGGAAATTTCTGAAACCAACAAGTTTACTATCAATAAATGTTAAGCTTATTTTAGTGTTGGCAGCAATTTTTTTCATGCAAAAGTACTTTAATATGACATACGATGAGATTGTATCCCTTACATTCAGAAATTCAATTAGGCAAGCTTTGATTATTAAAAAGTATTTGCTGGAATCAGATAAACTGAAGAACAAGGAACTGAATGCTATACTCATGACCACATTTAATTCTTTATTCTGTGATATTATAATGATTTTTTTAAATTTGCTACATGACTTATCTCTCGCCTTTGATTCATCAAAATACAACTAAAATCGATCTACCAAACAATGCTACTAAATGCTAGTGAATAAAAATCATAGAACCCAGAAGTGATTGTATTTCTTTCAAAATATTTTAAGACATATTTCAATGCTTTAACCCATTACAAGTATAACATTCACTAATGCCATCATGTGCCAAAAATAAATCAAATGGTTAAATAGAAGCCAACCAAGTCAGAATCTCAATCACTGTTTTGAAGATTTGTAGAGGTATTTTGCATTATGGTTAAAATTTGGATAAGAAAAAAAAAAAAAAAAAAAGACAGCATTTCTGTAACAAAACTTTTTTTTCTTAATCAATTGTTAATATGAGAAGTATTATAATGTATGCATTTATTCTGATAATAATTGCCCTGATGTTTAGTATCACAACATAATCTATGTATGTATTGCTTATAACTGCCTTACCAATCTGTTTAATAGTAAATGGTATATTTCATCAGGACACTTTTTTAAAGTTACTGCAATCTTCCTGTAAAAAAAACTCTAAAAACTATTGCAGCAAAAAAGATGATGAAGATCTTTGAAAGCATCATAATTCCCAATTTATTAGACTATTCTTTAGAATCTACATCTCTGAAGGTATCATTTACAAAGAATACTTTCTACATTAAGCAAATACTTCTTAATGTATCTATACGAAATTGCTATATCATTTTTATATTTACTCAAACTAGCTAACTTCAGTTATTCTAAACAACTAGCACATTTGCTCATCAAAACTTATGGAATGACAGTACAACAGTTTTCTACTCTGAATTGATGCCACGGAATTTCACAGCAAAAGACTACGCTGATACTATGGGAACAATTCATCTTCAGTACAATATTAGATGGTGCACAATATTTGAATCAGTAACTGGAATCTTTTCTTCTTTCATCCAAGAATCTACTGCAACAATCTGGGCTGTTATTTAGATTAGATTAGCTTCACTAGCTAGGTAACACCAATTGTTTTATCTATATTGACTGAAAGTAAAATTACAAATAGAAACTTGATAAAGGGTTCTATCAATATAAAGAAATTTCTATTATTTACTGATGGCAAATTCTAAGCCTAGGAATTGATATTTGTTCTTTACAACGGCTAACAGATAATGAGAAGAAATTATGCTCTGAGTCTCTCTCTTTACAGAGATTAAAGATTATGCCAAAGCAATCTTGTAAACAGCTTTAGCTAGACTCATAAATAGACGCTGGGAAATCCCTTAAGTTGCAGAAGAAAGAATTTAATGAATGAATGTCTTGTCGCTGTCACAAACACATAGGATTGGAAGCCAATACTAACGTAATTTGAAAATGTTATTCAAGAATTCAGGCACAGCACAAAAGAAAACCAATTCATAAAAGTTGCTAGAAAGTTTATCTTTAATGCTTACAAAGTTGACCATACAAAGAATATTCTAATTAGCTAAGTTTCTCAAAGACAGAAATCCAATCCTCCCTCCTGATTTACAAACAAACAAACAAAACTGATGTGTAAAGAAGTTGTGAAATAATTAGCTACCCTAAAGAAGAATTCCTTCAAAAATGGCAACAGGATTTAAGAATGAGTGTCATTAATAGATGCAATGTAGCTGTGAGAAGGTGGAATCTCCAATGTTAGTTAAAACCTTTAACTATCAGATGCTGGTAACCTGTCTATTTAGTTTTTCACTAAGGGCTAGAGCAAACATGGTCATCTGCATGAACAAATGTATGGGAATTACACATCTTGAAAATCTAATAACTGAAAGGGTTGCTTAAGCTTCTCTAAGCTTTATTCTAACCATGTTGAGCCACTCACCGAGAGAGCTACAATGGAACTCTGGGCAGAAATCACCTAATTAAGTATAGATTAAGTCAAAGAGATCATTGGACTTTAAAACTTGTCCATTGTGGAGTTGCACTCAGGAATAATAACCAACTATGTGCACAATCACAAAAGCAATTGTCCCACTGTTTCCTGATATAGTAGAGGTGATTTACAGCAAAAGTGAATTACACTCCTAATACAAATTCCCTCCAATGCATATACGAGGAATAAAACAGCAAACAACAAAACTTTAAAGAAACAAGAACAAAGCAAATAGTGACTTTAAAGAAAGTTGCAAACTTGCAACAAATAGATATAATCTAAGAATTCTTTAAAAATTGCTATACATTGTGAAGACAATGCAAAACAAGCAAAAGCTATGAAATTCTGTGAATCAATCGTATAATCAAGATCACCCTTCATATATCACCTACATAATATAGTAGAGCCCCGATTATCTGCGAGCGGATGATTCGCAGTGTGGATTATCTGCGAGTGCCGCGAAATTTTTTTTTAATTACGAACCTCAAAAAAACCAATTTTAAGCCAAGCCAACAATAGGGAAAATACAATAGGTCCTACAGTGCGAAGATCGGAAATTACTGACAGGTTTATTGTGCATCGTGAGCCTATAGGCCTTCTCGGAATTTGTGGATGCAAACGTAGAGCAAAAGTTTCTGCTGTACTGTACATATTTTAAAAGTTTTACGTATTATGTTTTTTGTAGAATAAAACGTTGTTTTTAATGGTGAAATATTTTTTTTTCGTTTTTACACCTCATTTTTAGTCTTTTTTCGGGTTATCTGCGATTTTCGTTATCCGCGAAGCCCTTGCCACCCAATTCCGCAGATAATTGGGACTCAACTATAATGCTCTACAACTATTATACTTTTAATCAAAGATTAGCAAATTTAAAGGTTACTAATAAACATTGTAAGTAAATTACAAACTAAATTCAGTTTAAATATTAATTAAAAATTTTACATTAAGGTCAAGGAAGAGATCACCATTAGCACTGGCAAATTAAAGAGCACTGAATGCATTCCAGAACAAAGTGAAGTTAAAAACAGAAATGATGAAAAAATGAAACTTTTCTTTATTACTATAGCAAAAAACATTATTAGCCGTTATAAATTTCTTAATATATAGAGGGTTCATAGTTAATGTGAACCAAGTCCTTAAACTTCAATTGTGAGAAAAAGACGTTTAAAGTTAAAAGTTCTTTAAGAAGGTCTATAGGGATGCTCTTTATTATTTTAATGCCTTTCAGACAGTAAGACATTTAATCATAAATACATAACATTTAAAAAAAATATATATTATCACTTATCTAATGTGCTACTTTATTTAAGTGTGAAAAAAAAATGGACTTGATCCTCTTTAACTCTGAAACCTTGATATGTAGCTTCAATTTGGATCAGTTAAATACTTTTTTTTAAAAATTAAAACAAAACAAAAAGATAATTTAAATGCTACTTTTTTTACACTATATTAAGTTTATAAAGATTCATTTAACTCTTACTATAGTTACATTTTACGGACTTACAACTAATTAGAAAAACAGCCTGAACTAAGAAATCTATCGATTTTAAGTGTTTTTGGATACGAAAGGTAAACATCTCAACTTTAATCTTAAAATATCTTCAATGAATCATTAAATCTTTTTTCTTTCTTTTTTCAGTGACAATTTGGCTGTTATCAGATGAGTAAGGCCAACTGTGCTTCTGCATATTTGAAGGGTTGGTTGATGCTTAACCTTGCTCCATCCACGATTGGCTACATTCTGGCACCAAAGCCAGATAGGAAGTCCATGACTTAAGAGAAGAAATCGCTATTCTTAGCATTCTATAAAAGAAGACAGCAGCATGGCGATTCGGACAATTTGTCTAGATGGGATTTTTCATCAAAGTCAGGAGGAAAAGCCTTTCAAAGTGGGACAAAGAACAACAGAGGCCTCGGTATTTCAAATGAAAATTCAACAACAAGCTGTTGTTAAAAAATATATCTGAATAAATTTAAGATAAAACAGAAATACATTTAATGAAGCTGATTCAATATTAGTTTTTGCTATTAAAAAACAAAAACAAAAAGAATTAAACATCAAAAAGTCAACGAATTGCTAGAAAAATTTTCAAGCTTTAATATTTTTTAAAAACAAATCTCACCCACCTACCAACAAAAAAATCCAAAAAAAAAAAAAAATCTTTATAATCAAATTTTAGAAATATATAACAAGGTTGGAAAACTTAATGTATATTACAATTGTTTCTTACTTCCCCTCCTATTTTATTTATTTATTTTTAAATATTAATGAGCTCTTTCTTGATTTACTAAAAGACCAATCATATTTATCTTTTTCTATTTAAGATTTCTGCAACATCTAATTTTATTTTCATTTTTTTTTTCCTTATTAAAAATTCAAGTAAGTCAGCATTGAATTAAGGAGTATTAAAAATAGGGAAGAAAAGAAATTGCACCCTCCAAAAAGTAAGAATAAAAACAGAAATTACTATAAAAATTCATGTGCATATTAAATCATAAAAACAACAAATAATAATAATGTCATTAGCTGGCAAACTGCTTTATTTAGTAACTAAGCTGTTTCTAAAGTGGCATAGTTCTATAAATTCAGCTACAGTATGTATCGTTTTTCTTTAATATTTATACTCTACTTTATTAAAACAGTCAACGTAATACAATAAGTAAATGTAAGGTTACCAAATTTTTCTTACAACAATTAAAAAAAAAAAACACTGTCTTTTTCAGTGAGGACAAATCTACAGAATTTATCAATGTCATTAAAGTCTGTTTGCAGATATTCTGAATATATACAAACAAATACCAATCAGTATCAGTATGGACCTTCCATTTAATTAACATCCATTTGAAGTAGCTGTACTGGTCTTATCATACTCAACAATAACTGCTACTTGTAATGTAGAAACATTTTTGCTATCACTTGGCTTCAGTCATATGTAACTGTTCTATTTTCAAGACACAGAAAATTTTTAGATTAACTTAAATGAGAGATTCTCAAACACTGATTCTTGGTGAAATGAAATAAATAATGACAAAGTAATAGTTTTTTTAAATATAAAATAAACTTATTCAGTTTTTTGCTGTTATAAATTATATTTCAGTTATAATTCATTTTAAATAAGTAAAAAAAAAGTAACAGTCTCTATGTTGTTGCCCACTTTTTTTTAAAAAAAAAACTTTATTAATATGCAAAATCTAAAAAGTTTGGAAACGAGCAACATCAGTAACTGAAAAGATTTTAACAGCCAAAAATGGTGAATTGTAGGGATTTCTGTAATCTTCTTCTCATTATGAAGGGAAATATGAAAAGAAATTAACTTACATACCTCCTCCCTTCATAGTTTTCAATGAGGAAAGTTGCTTGGGGATTTTGTAAATGTTCTAAGTGACTTAAAGGCCACTGCTGCTAATATCTGTAAACTTGTGAAGATAAATGTTTACAGAGGAGATGTTAATGTACTTTTTGTCTGTGAGTTTCAGTCAACAAGATTACAAATTATTCTCTTAGTTTTAGTGGTGTGTCGGCTCATGTTATTAACATAGTAACGTTGAAGCACTTTAACGGTAATTTTAGAATTTTAATTTTAACTGTTGATTTGTGTGTGTGAATCAAAAACAAATTTAGGAAGGCAGAATAATTTGTACTAAGAACATTAACATTACTAAGAGATGATTAGAAAAAGGAAAAGAAAAAAACAAGTCTGAAAAATTCCCAGTGAAATCAGTTAATATACAAATAAAATAGTCAGCAAAGACTTGAATTTAGTGTAAAAAATGCTTAACATTCTTATAAACCCTATGTAAAATGTTTCAGAAAGAAAACAAACGGGAAATCTCATTGTGATTACTTTTCAGTTTATTATGTAATATAACAAGTAAATCCTTAGTCATTCATCAGAAGACAGACTTAGAGGAGTAACTACAAAATGTAAAATCTAATTAAAAAATTAAATATCTTAACTAATAACTTCTTTATTCTTTCAATCAGTTGCAGATGCCATATTTAATTTCTTAAATAGCAATGAAAAAAACCGTGCTTGACAAATTTTCAGAGTAATACAAAAAAATTATAGTTCAAGTGTCAACTTTTGAATAGTTCCTAGCGAGACCTAAAAGTGCATAATCAAAACCTACTCATAAATTTTCAGTTTTTTTGAGATAATTAACTGATAACTATTAATGATTTTTTTTGGGGGGGGAAGGTCTCTAAGCTTCTTAACTAAGGATCCAAACAATGCTAAAGTCAATGCAAATCGTATGATGCCAAAGAAGTGTTGCAATGATTCTCAAGACCATACATGCGGCCCCTTTTCTGTATCACTGTATTTCTTACCAATTTAAACACTGTATAAGTGACAGTTTTAATCCTGGTAATAGTAGCAGTAGTACAAACCAATTAAACAGTACTAAAAACTAGTACAGTGACAATATTACTTGCTAACTTGTATTGTCTTTTTAAGTTTTAGTTTTGTTTTTTACATTAATTAAAAGTGAATTAGAAATAATAAACAGTATCACAAAAACTTGGTCTTAATCTATTAATTTTTCAATTAAGAATACTGAACTGAACTTTCAAAGGAATAAAGTAGTAGAAGTTGTAGGGATCTCTGCTCCAATTAATGGAATAAGAAACTGGTAGAGATTGTCCTCTCTTAGAGGGAAGCCTTTGGCTCTAATGCAGTTGTACCTAACCCCATCGACACTTCTCTTAGGTAACTATCTTTCAAAAAGTTTAAGCAGTTCTGAATTATTGTGATTATTACTGGATACATTACTGGCAACATGTTTTTGGTTCTTAGCTGTGCATCAACAGGGAATTGGCTTTGGTAGCCTAAAATACATACGTTTATATGTTTAATGTTCATATGTTAGTATAGCTATTGCAGGGTTTGCCTATCATGAAGATATACAAACTAAGTATTAAAATAAAGTGAAAATAAACAAATGGTCAGATTAAATATATGATAGCACATGTTTCTGATTGGTTATTATGGGTGTAAATTCATTTTGTAAATATGCTGTTTCTCTTTTGATATTTAATTCCTAGGGACAGCAGTTACCAAGCATTAATTATTGTAACAGACAGGAGGAAAAAAAGAACAACAAACAATATATTTAACAACAAATCCACTTGTTGATTTTGTGGTTCTGGCAACCGTCACAAGTGTATTAATGTCAGGTAAATTTGTTCTTAAACCAATCAATAAAAACAGTCACGACATGATATCCCTATTTTCAATGGATTTTTCTACTGAATTTCTTTGCTGGTAAATGATATTGGCATAAAAACTGCATTGCTTAACCTTTTGCATTTTTGCAGACTGCCTTTAATATGAAAGTTACAATGAGATGAGATGAATTCTTTTTTTTGTTCTCAATTCGCAATAAGAGCAGATTATAATTAGTATATGGAAAAAAATAAAAGGAATTATAAGGTAAACTACACGAATACGGATAACTTCTCTTTATGTTTTCTAATTTGATCTTAATTTAAAATGTTTGTAACTCACATTGAATTTATTACAGGCTTTAACAGAAGCTAAGGAAAGTCTGGCTACCTTGGTTAGAAAACAAAAATGGACTATTTCATAATGCTTCAAAAGCATTAAAATGGACTTTGGTAAGTGTTTCAGTGTAGTTAGTCAACAAATTAAAACATACTAATCAAAACCTATTATAACATAATCGGTTAACGAAATTGTTGTCAATATGAAATTATAAATGTTAAAAAAGGCAAACTAATTTTTGATGGACCTTGCTGCCTTGTAGAAGGCATCAATTGCTACAAACTCTCTTTTCTGAATGAGTGCCTCTTGGAAATCTGGACATTTGCTTCTTTCATTGAAGTTATCTATGGATAAGATGGGCTCAAGCAGGAATATTTGGAAGATGCCTGCCGAGATTTTAATTTTCATCCACAACCAATGTACCAACCTTGACTTGCAATAAGTGAAATGGAAATGCTGTATAACATTTTTTTTTTTTTGCCAAAGCCCGGGATCTTAGAATTGAAACTATTGGCCTCAACAAGGGGCGAGAAATGTGAGCATTTAGCTGCCGAAACATTGCCCAGGGTATGCCATAGGAGGCAGCTCATGCTACCCACAGAAATGGACAAAACACAGAAGGAGAAAGGAACAGCCATGGTGAAGCCGGGATTCGAACCCAGGTTCTGACCCATCGGCCTCATGGCAGACTGCCGTCTAGACCACTCGGCCATGCCGGAACGGCATGTTGTATAACATGAATTCTACAATTCGTAATCTGATGTCAGTACAGTAGCTTTCTATTTTGCTTTTTTTTTTTTTCAAATTCCATCTTCAAATTCTCAATTGCCAAAGGATGTTTATCATAATTACACATTCGAAAGAAAAGAAAAAGATCAATGTAACTATTATGAAAACATTTTGGATTGTTGTAACATTGAAGAACTTGAAAAGGCATTAATTCATTAAAAAATATGGTTTCAATTTAAAATGAACTTCTAACACTTCCCTCTGATTCACTTAACTTTTATTAGTTGATGTTATGTAGAATGATTAATAGAATTTATTTGATGCATACCTTTGATACCAAAAGATATGGATAACCATTTGTAATTTTTGAATGTATTAATTTAGAGTTTTGATCTATTACAAAATTTGAGATTATGGATTGTCTATGGAGGTAAGAGGACTTAAGATCACCCCACGATGATCTGATTTTGTGCATTGCTACCATCTTTTATGGTCGAGCGACATTGGGTTCATCAAAATTTCCAGAAATAATTGAACATTCAACTGAGTTGAAGATGTACTTCATCTGAGAGATAAGCTCCATTTTGTGTCTAACAGATTTAAAAGCCCTTACTCTCTGCTTAATAGTCCTAAGATTTTTATTTTGTAATCACTGAAGGCAATTTGAAATATATATATATATATAGCCTCCAAAAAAATGTTTGAGAAATGTACGGATGCACAGTGTAGAGTGGATACACAACACAATACCAGGATAGGATCAAAATCTCTTTTTATAACTGACAGATATTACACTTCATTTAAATCTACATCTGTTATTCAGGCTCAAGTTAAATCTTAGAATTCCACTAAATGATAACTTCCTTACAGTTACTTTAAGAGAACCTGAAGGAGTGAATTGTTTAATACAATCTTGCTCAAAACTTATAAATTCTCCGAAAATAAATTAAGAAATGAACTTTGGAATAGCTACTGCATCATACTTCCAAAATGTTGAAGTATGGGTTATTCACAGAAATGTAAGGGGTCAAACTGAGATATAGAAATCTTTGATAAGCAGTGGTTGGTGTTGGTTTGTGTGTGCATATATGTATTCTACTAAGGTCACTAAAAATTTAATACAAAAAATTTCAAAATGAACAAAACAATGAAATGATTTTCTGATCTGATGATCAAAACAATTTTTTTTTTCTGTAACAGCCTAATATTTTACCTGTTGATTGTATTACTGTGTGAAACTGATTTTTTAATTTTCCTAGTAGATAAAGACTGGCCTGATAAGGGCCAGGCTTTTTATACATATACTATGTGTGAATATATTTCATATTAGCCTGATACATGAAACTGGCAACTTCTGAATAGAGGAAACCTTGCCTTTAGTTCTACGTAGTCTTAGAAGCAATAGCACTTTACACCTTCCAGATAAATTTATCATCAAAATTTCCTGCCAGGGAATGTTTGAGAAGGGTTTTTGTGATAATATTTGCAAGGAATGACTGAAAACAAACTGATATTTGTAACATTTATGTGTTTCATTGGAGAAGTAGGTCTCAAATTTTCATTTTCGTTTGAACTCTTTGTATCATGTGAATTTATAGTCCGCACTGAAATCAAGAAAGGATGAATAAAAAAACCCAGCACTGTTAATTTCGTCTCCCATCAGTCATTCACCAATCCAGATAAAAAAACCTTTTTGTGTTGGAGTCTCAACTGAAGACGACTTGTTGATGAGAACTAGTTTCAACCAAGTGCTTGATTAACCAGATTGTATCTTTCTTACTCTAGTTAAGTAATAAAGTAATAATCTGTTTAACAACAAGTGAATTGGTTAAGTTGATTACAAACACATTTTCTATTCTGTTTTCAAATCGTTATTATTCAGTTCTCAAGTTACTAACTAACTAATCCTGTAAAAGTTATCAGTATGGAACTTAATGTTTGAGCTTGTGCTATTTTTTACTAACCAGTTGTTTGAAGAAAGCTTATTCATGAAAACTAACTAGAAGGCTTAATGTGGATGTATTAAAATAAAGAGAAAAATGAAAATAAAATGCACTTCCTTGTAAAGAAGAATAAACAGGATTAAAATGATGGTAATTAATCTTGAGCGGAATACTGAGCATAATCCATTATCAGGGACGGGACAAACAAACAGGACATCATGAAATACTTAGAACTCCCACTATGTATTCCCACTTTGTGTCGTACTATATAAGTACGATGTGATGTCCTATATTGTGATGTCCTATATATTTGTACAGTCTCTTTATTCATGAAATTTAAAGCTCCTGTTATAAAGCATACCAGGATCTTATCAGTTTAAAAATGATTCTTCTTAATGAAACACGCATGCAAGTTTTAGTGTGGGAGGAAAAAGAAAAAAAGCTGTACTTACATTCTTTATTTTTATCCATTGTTTTCTGTATAGGAGTTTCGTCAACTTCAGCTTTTGGGGGTGATAGAGGGATGATAGGATGAGGGCCTTTACTGGACATACCACTACAATTACTTGAGGTTGTACTATTATTTCCTTGAATATTGTTAGTATTGCCCTCAGCCATGTTGTTCAGGTTCAAATTATAATCTTTGAACCACTCTGGATAGATTGATATAATGGTCTCCAGAAGGTCTTGATCTAATTGTATCCCCCAATACACCGTGGGTGAATTGCCAAGGCTATCTCCAGTTTCTGTAAAAAAACAAAACAAAATATATGAGTTGTTAATCAAAACTACAACAATAACAGAACAAAAAAAAAACACAATAAATCTTAAAAAGTATTTCAACACTGATTAATCTTGAAGAATTAAAGCATGTTAAAATGATTTTTTACAAATATAGAAAACTTTTTTAAAATAAATGAAATAACTCTGTTTGCATTGTGAAATTCCCAAAGTATTAAAATAGATAAAACTTAAAAATACGTTTCAGGAAATGTCCGTTTTGCTTCATCAGCTACCGACCACCAATGAAGTGAATTAATACTTCCTGAAAGGGTTTCAGATTTTTATTGATTTTAATACTACATTAAAATGTTATGTTAAAATAATGTAATAAAATGCAATAGTTGTTGTTTTGTTTTTTTAATAAAAGAGATTGAGTGCTCTTTTAAGTGACATCCTGCAGTTGCAATTTGGTGATCACTTGCTAAGAGTAGTTATCAATGAACACGAAGGTTTTGATAAGATCTTTGATCTAAAGTGTTCCATTCCTTAACAAAGAAAGCAAAAACATATTTACTTTAAAAACAAGACAAAAATTCATTCATGTGGGCAAATGTTCATTAATTAATATTCATTAACAAATGGATATGCTTTTTTAAATTTTAATGTGTTGACTAGTTTGTTTGTGGCCAGTGTGAGGTAGTTCACATAAATTAATGTTTATCTTAATGTTATGGAAGCGCTTTATTTTTGTCTAGAAAGATAATGATGAAAGCGAAATTATACTGCAACGAATATCTATTAAGTACAAAGATAAGACAAATGCCTTCATTCAAGACAATAACATATTTTAAAGCTTTGCTTAAGCAGGACAGAAAACAGAATCTTGTCACAACTACCAGAAACCTACAAAGCTTTGAGATTCCGTCGAAGGAAAGTCAATGACTCAAAACAATTCAAGAATTATGATTCAATAACTTTGAATACCGGTAATACGGTTCATGACTACTTAAGCAGAGACTGATAACTTTGGGCTTTCTGCAGGTAATTCATGGTTCCGTAATAAAATTAGAGAAATCTTAAATCAATGCAAATTCCCACTAAAGGACATAAAAGGAATACTGTTAAAAAAAAGTATTCTTCTATTTCTCAAACACTAATCTTTTACTCAAATTAACAAAAGAAAAAAAAATAAATAAATAGGAAAATTTAAGCTTTAAGCACAAGAAAAACATGAAATATTTGCTAAAAGATTCACCGAAATTGATACAGCCTGGTTCATTCATCTCTAAATAATTATGATTTTTTTTTCTTTCTAACAACTGTATTGTTAATCTAATCAAGTCAATCTTATTTTTCTTCTGATAACGATTGTTTTGTATCACTGTCTACTCTTGTTTATCAAACATTTGGGACATTCTCGCTGTTGTTGTCAGATTTATACTTTTGATTGTATAATTAACTGAATCTGCAGAAAAAAAAAGTTTCATATTCAATTATGTAGAATATCCTACCATAAGTTCAATATAATATTCTGAAGATAACTAAAAGTCAAGTCTCTTACTAACATACACCTACTCATTAGAGGAAGGGAGCAATGTTTTTTTTTTGTTTTGTTTTTTTATGGAAATAAACAACAAATAAAATCGCAATGAAAGTGTTTTTTACAACAGTGAACACATACAAAACTGTGAAATGTTGTTTAACCATAAGATCATTTGAAAATCCTCGTATATCAGGAATCCACTGTCACTTAAAAGAAACTTTCAAGAATTCATTATGTTTCTCTTCACTTGAACCATCTACTAATCCTGAATCACATACTCAAGTGGTTGGGCATTTGCATTTAGGTCGAAAATGGCTATTTCAAACATTTCTTGATTTCTTTGTTAAATATCAGATTGCAGTAACTTTTCTGTTTTGTTTTTTTATTTGAATGTGTTTGCTCCCTTTAAATTCTCATAGTTCTTATTCTCTAATGATGTGATGTGTTCTCTAAAGAATGTTAGTTCCGACTTGTGATGGTTTTCAGAATGCTGTACTGAAATTATAACATCTGTTTGAAGTCATCCTGTAGGGTATGTATAATAATGTTTGTCTGAAGCCATTTCAATTTTTAAATTTTTATGTAATTTACTTCGTTATTCCAAATATCAGCAAATCATTTCATACTTTTCTGATAGAAAATGTGACAGCATAAATACATATAATGCCTTCCAGCTTGAAGGAGATTTTGTTATGTATCAAAATAACTGAAAATGTTATCAGTAATTCTTTTTCTGCAAACTAGTCAAATTATATCCATTTTATAATTCATTATGTTTGTAATTACAACTGTCTCTTCAAATCTGCTTTACATTATAACGCTGCATCATATAAATTAAATAAAAAACATAATAAATAAATAAATTAAGAGGTGGTACCTTGAACAGGAAAAAATTCTTTATTTTTTTTACTGAAATCTATAACTTCTTTAATAAATTGTATAAAAGTGCTTTGCAACGATTTGAGAAATTAATTAAATTAAAAATAAATCTCATATTTCATCTCTGAAGTAACAACATAACATTGAAATCCAGGTTTGATAAGATTCATATTTTGCTGAAATTATGAATATTATTTTTTTTTAAGCATTAAAAAATTTGAAGTTTTTTAAAAACATTTTAAAGCACTTTTTTTTCCTTCTGAAATTGTTCCAATATCTTGACTTTTTGTACTCCTATTTGATACAAATTAAAATGGGCAAAGAAATTGAAAGGAAAAAAAAAAGTAATGTACAGGAATTTAAATAATTCTTACATTATTAGAGCTTTAAGAAAAAAAAAAAAAAAAACTCTCAACTGACAATTATCATAAATAAAATAAGAAGATGTTCTTAAAAAATGTAAAAGAAATGAAAGGAACGAAGTAACATATCAAAAATAGAAATTGCAGATGGTAATCTTGGTTCATTATTTAAGGGGGGGGGGGGTGCACATGGCACTTGAAGTATGGAATCATGCCGTCCTTACAATACTTTATCTTTGATGCAGATAGTGAGTGGGCACTTTGATCAGATCATCCAAGGATTTATATATAATGCAAGGAATTCACTTAGGAGTTTTTAAAATAACCCGTCCAATCACTGATGCTTTTCACGGAACTGTGAATAAAGCAGCAGGAGAATAATAGACTCGTAAGATTTGTGTGTTAATGTTTATTAATAGTGTTTCATTTTTTTTTTTAATCTGTTAAATGTGATAAGATAGTAAAATCAGAAATCACTCAACGATTAACAGCACAGAAGAAAATAGAAATTTTATACCTAACTACAACAGAAGTCTTGGATATAATAGATTTCAAATACTATTTTGTAGCTATGGTAAATCCAAATTTTGTACTTTTGTAGGTGAAAAACAACAACCCCTATCATCTGTAAAATAACAAAGTGATGTTAAAGGTCAATACACCTGAAGCATTTGTTTGAAAACTGCTACCATTTTGATAAAATACAATTTAAATCCCACAGAGTCTAAATATTTTAGTATAATAAACCTCCATAACTTAATGAAGTTGAGTAATATTATTTTTAAGGAGGGTAAACGAAGACATTAGAAGGGTTAAAAGAACAGAAGTGAAGAGAAACAATCTTAAGCAAAGTATTTTTTATTCTTGAAACAATGCGTCATGCCAGAATTCAAGTATTGAGAATACGACTAAATAATGTAAAAATGGTAAAAGTTTAAATTAGAATAGAAATATAAATATCTGTTAAAATTTAGAGTTTTGTTCCTATGGGTCTTTGACTGGGTCTTAAAAGGCACTGTATAAAACTGTAAATAAACTAGTTATTAATTGTAAGCCAACTTCCATGTAGATATTTAAAGGCTGGGAGAGAAGATATAATATAAACTGACTATTTCAAATTTGAAGCAAAAAAGACTTCATTGTAAATCAGATGCAAGACTGCAACGGCAAATTCTCAAACATTTAAAAAAGAAAAGGTTTTTGTTCAAATAACTTCAATCACAGCTAAAATAGAATACGATCTTTACTGATTTAAGGGTATCTGGAGGATTGCGCAATAGACATAAAACAATAGAAATATGCATAAAATATTGTGGAGTAGATTTTGAATAAGAATGGGATAGTAAGCTATGGGCAAGATTATGATCGATTTGCAGCACTTTTAATTCTCAAGGCGCTGAAAAGTTTTTACAAATTGATGGGTCAGGATCACTGGAGTGTGTCTCCTCTATGTCGTCATGACCCTGAATTCTTAAACCGTGATGAAAATCACAATCATCTGGCAGATTTTTCTCTCCTTCGAGTTGTAATATGTACATCAAAGAAAACAATCACCAATATTATTATTAGAAAAGAAAGAGAAAGGGATAAAACTTTTGTAAAATAGAGGCAAAAAGCTAACAGTGTAATAATAAATTTTACCATTTCCTTTATAGTCATTTCAATATGAAATATGAAATGAAAAATAAGAAAATTTATTATTTTTTTTCCCCTTACTTCTTACTCACGGAAGCATAAATGAAGTTTTTCATCCAGTTTTTTTTTGTACCGGTTCCAAGTTCTTAATTACAAATGAAGATTGTGTGGTTTAGAAATACAACTATGTTTAAGAGCTTTGACATTTTAAATATTCCAATAACTACTGGTAAATGCTTGTCAAGACACAGAAATTAAATGTTAGTTTTATTTATCTTGAATTAAATGGAAGTTTTTCTATATTTTCTCTAGTTGTAATGACTGACTAAAACTTAAACTGCGTTATAAATTAAAAAAATAAATATTTTTTGTTAAATGAGAACCTAAAATTTGCTTTAACCGAGCAAACTGCCCACTCTATTTCCTGAGGGTGCTTCTGAGTATGAGTTCCCCCCCCCCCCATAAATTGAATTGTTTAAATAAATATTTTTGATATAAATTAATATTTGATTTACAGTCCATTTTTGTTTACGAGAACCTTCAGTGCTTTTGTGCATGCATCAGGTCTCCTTGGATTTCATCAAAATAGGGGTTAGGAGAAATAAAGAGGGGCTGTTTACTTTTTATCAGAGTTAGTTTACCGGTAGCAGCGTTCTATTTGCACTTTTCGGGAAAGAATTATGGAAAGAATAAATACTATTGCAAAAATGCTCCTCCGTTATTTTTTTCTTAAAAGCGAAAATGTCCAAAATAATTTCTGAGGAAAGTGCCCATCTCAGCGTATCACCCCTCTTCGGAGTAGAATCGTCCTCCAGTGATGGTTCTGGCTTTTGAAAACGAACTGTATTTACAAAAATATTTAAAATTTGTTTTGTATCTTTTTTTTTTTTTTTTTTTTTTCAAGTTAAGAAAACCAAGAAAGCAACAGCCTAGGCTTATAATTTAAATTATAACATATGAATATAAACAGTAGAAATTTTACATTTTCTGAATAAAATTAATTAAATCCACACAACTAATTTCAGTCGTTTGATATGATTAACACTAATTGGAATTAAAGCACAAGGAATTAGTGGATTACTAAAAATAGTTAATATCCACTGTTTCATTTCACCTTCATGCACTGATTTCTCAAAAAGAACCGACACACAGACCAAATATCAAATAAATAAGTTAGCTGAAATTTGCATTCTTAAATCTGCATGCAGAGTTTCAAGATGATCATCCTAGCGATCCAAAAGTTATTAGGGGCGGACACACACACACGTACAGATGGAGAGATTTGATGACCCTCACTTTTCTACAAAAGTAGGGTAAAAAAAAAAAAAGTTGGGGAAATGCGAATTAAAGAATGAATTGTGAGAAAACAACAGTGTATTTTAAGCTTATCGTCATTTGTAATAATTCCTTTTTTTAAAAAAAGAAATGTTTAATAATGAAATATTAAAATGAAAAAAGAAATAAATGCTACTGAGCTGCGTAGGCGTGGGCATATTTCTAGTAACTGGTTTTCAAAAATAAAGTCAGCTCCTGAATCATGGAATATATGGCTTATTTATTGCCACGGTTTCTCGCTCAAATCAAAATTAGCAACGTGGACAAGAAAAAAAAAAGGGGGGGGGGGGAGAGTTTGAAGAGATGAAGAAGATTTAAGAATTATGAGTTAGCGATCTTAAAAAGGATATCAATTTTTTTTTAATTTTTTTAACGCGAAACCAAATTTTAAAACTGGAAAAATAATAAAATAAAGTCATTTGCTCAGATTATTGGCACTTTTTATCAAATTAAAATGCAAATACATTAATGTTAGTTAGATATTATAAATTCACATCAATAAAACTTCGGGAAAAAAATATAAAATTGCTTTTCACCGTCAAAAATATAACGAAAAGTCGCACTCAACGCATCTATTGTACTATAGATAAAATACGAATTGCATTAAATTTAATACATTACCGGTATTCTCGTATTCGTCATATTCCATGCCGTCCACGTGAAAAATTCGGTCAAACGAGATTAAGTTATATCACAAGCACAATTCTTTCCGCTGGTCCCGAATCGGAATTCAATTCCGATGTATTTTTTTAATCAATGTAAATAACAAATTCTAATTCTACTTCCTCTTTGCTTATCATGTGTTTTTTATTTCATGAACCTTTCAGTTTTCCGCTGACTAGTTTGCCATTTCACTATTACTCTTAATGTATCGAATTATTTGTAACACACAACTTTCAATACTATAATACATCAGATCATTTAATTTTTGGTTCACCAATCAAATCTACGGCCGTAAAAAAAAGTAATCCATTCTTAGCAAAATACGATTGAAAAGCGGAAATGAAAGAAAAACCAAAACGAACCAAAACGTTAATATAGGATTAAAACGAGTTTTAACTTTTACATAAATAATACAAATGCAAAAATAAATTCGAATAAATAGTTAGGAGCATAGAAAACAAACAAGAAGTTCCTCAAAAAACCTGGAAGCCTACTTTAAAAATGTTTCTTTTTTCTTAAGTCTTGAAGACAATTACAAACGAAAATGCTCTGTATATTTCTAAAATTATAATTTCTCTAATTTAATAAACAGCACAAGTTTCCTATTTCTAGAGAAAAAAAAGTATTAATTACTTAAGTTGTCTAAATCTAATTCGTTTGAATACTATCAAAGATGGCGAACGAGGATTAATAAACAGATTAAGTATTGATAGATGTCCACATGATGATTTAAATGATGTTTAAATTCATCATTTCGCTTTTAATGATGATATCTGTGGGCACTTTCATCACCTTCAAGCGCAAATTTCTCGTCAAGGACACACACAAGAAAAGTTTCAAATGTAAAAGCTGGATCATCCCGTGTCTGTATATGTGAATACGACGTTTCAAAGATATCAATTCAGTACTTCAAAAGTTATTAAGGAGACAGAAAAACTACACGTACAGACAGATATAACTGAATTTATAAGCCTCCTATCGCTTCGGAAGTAGGTTAAAAAAAAAAGGCAAAAAAAGGTGTCAAACTTAAGTTTTAACTATTATTAAAGAAATAACAGAAGTTAAAATAAACGAACTAAGCTAGCACGTAAAAAGGGAAATAAAATAAAATTACTTTCATCTGCTTTAAACTAGTTAATTTTTTTTTAACTGAAATCGTTTAGAAATGAGGTTAAATAACCGTTGATTCACGCTTAAAGGTCCTTCAGAGTATTTTGGTTGTCGGGAATGAAAGAGTCGCCCTCCAAGGTAAGATACGAAGTTGAAGGCCTGTCAAAGATATAAGACAGCTGGAATAGCTCCATTAAATCGAAGCTGTCGCAATTGTACTTCAACTTCTTTAAAATAAAGACAGTTTCAAAGCCTACGTTATATGTTTCGTAGTGAAATTCAAAAATGCAAATTAGTGAGAGGATATCGAGCGTAGAGTCTACGACAGTCTTGAAAAACATCTTCAACTTCCTGAAAAACACAGCCCTCTCTATCTCGACTCGGGATGGGAAAAACTTCTCGCCCTGGGGAGTGGATGAGGAAAAGGAAAAAAAAATACGGGGTGAATTCTACTGACCTCCCATACTGCATGATGTGAGTTGCATGGTGGACCGATCCTAAAGAGAGGTTTTAGACGGAGGCTGAATTTACTCCAACGGGAGGACCGCGATCAGCTGGCGGGCTGCCGGCGGTCGTCGTCTTCTTCCCCAGCCGACATGTTGGCTGCTTCGAACTGCTGGCGGAGTGTACTAGTACTAGGGTCCGTGGTGGCGTGGTGCCGATTCCGCCTATTTTTAGCGAGTGATTTCCTCCCAAGATTATGTCTTCCTCTTCACCGAGAGGCAGCAGCACAGCAGCAGCAGTAGCAGCGCGAGCAGGTTTTTCGCAGGTCTGGGCAACGTACAGACGCCTGCCAAATCCTTGACCGGTGGTGGCCATCATTAAGCAAGCAACAAACACAGACGGAGACATATGCATCGAATCACTCAGAGGATTTCAAAACGGCGGGGGGAAAAAAAGGGAGAGAGAGAGAAAACAATGATGCCAAGGCGATTTAAAAAAACAAAACAAAACAAAACAATTTTTGTTTATTAAAGTGAAAAGTCTCGAAATGTAGAAATCAGAAATGGACTAAAACACCGGTTACCAAATTAAAAAAAAATATCGCCTTAAATATCATTTAGTTCAGCTTAAAATAGATTTAAGACTGACAAATATTTCAAGCTCAGGAAAATTATTATTTTTATTACGAAATGAGATACAGGTATTAAAGATATATTGCAGAAGTGGGATGTAATAGCCTCAGAGACCAGTATCTGGAAACCTAACGGCATATTTAATCCTATGAAAATACGTTACTAGTTTTCTATACACAAAGAGGTATGTTTGAAAAAAGGAGGGAGGGTTCTCAGTTTTCAACTGATCTCGTAATTTTCCAATCTCGTTAAGGATTTGTAGTGATCCTTTCACATACCAAATTTCATGAACATCGATCCAGTGGGTGACAGTCACACGGGCAAAGTGAATTGAGTAAGAATTACTTCTTAAGATATAGAAAAGCCACTACATGAACGTAATGCAATGCCTATACACTTCAATTTTATTCCACATTTTTTAGCCTGCTTTCCTAAGGAAAGGTCTCATAAAAATCAGTCGACGACAGTCTTGAAAAACTACTTCGCTACAGTGACTGGATCTTCTTGAAGCGTGGTATGCCAGCCATCTGCCTCGTTTAAAAATTACTCCGTTTGGATTATTGTGAGGAAATTGGTGTGTGAAGTTGAATATTGGAATATCCAAAAGAAAAACATTCCAAGCGAAACAATTAACTTTCAATGACGACAAACCTGTAAGTTTTATAGTCTAGTTTAAGGTAACGCTTCATTTGATTAAAAATTATTCAGATTTAGGGAGACTTAAAATAAATATTTGTGGGTTTAATTAATTTTTATTGTAGTTGCAATTTAAAAATACGAATTTTCTTTTTCAATTGGGGGGGGGGGGGGAACAAAAAAAAGAACAAAAACCATTTTAAATTATCACTTACTTTTGAAATATAATAAAACTAGCAATTGAAAATTACGGTTTTTAGACCTTAAAACTAAAAAAAAATAGAGAACAAATTTACTAGCTTTTACTATCGAATGTAAATAATATTTTAATGAATCGTTTTGACCTCAAAAATCAAGCTAACAATTTATTCGGAATTGCTTTCTTCTTTTAATTTTTTTCGGGGTCATTTCTAAAGAAACTGTTTTGAAAGACGGGATATTTGCACTTAGTGGCCTATCTAACGTCATTTTTTTTTTTCTTAACACTCCCCATTCTTTTCTTGGGAAGGATGAATGACGTGAGTATATGCTGTAATGATGGGGAGGGCCATGTGATACCCTCTTCTGACCTACTTATTAGACATTCCCTTCACCACGAGCGCTGATAAAATATAGATGAACAGTTGTACAACACTCAAGATAGCGAAACACTCCCGAAGGAAAAAAAAAAAAAAAAATCGTTCATTAACCCCGGGGGCAGGAAGTAGCGCAACCGATCAACATCGAGGGGAGAAAAAAAATTCCGATAACAATAAATAACAAACTCAGGGCTGTATTTATTGGGAATAGTTTTTCTAAAAAAAAATTGCTACGTAATCGCCCTTAAGATTAAATCTTAAGCTTTAAGAAGCTGACTTGAAACCCTACAGATCTCATTCAGTTTCTTTGGATTATCTGCGGACGAAAGCTGTGGGAAAATATTTACGTTATTCCCACAGAGACCGGAAGGTGAAGATGAAAGAAATATTATAGTGTTTAATGAAAACTTATGGCTATTTTTAAACATTAACAAAAAAAAAAAAAAAAATAGTTTTACATAACTAAACAGAATGCTATTTATTTTACGTTGCAGACGGTTTTGAATTACGGGAGGCATTGTTAAAGATGGCCGATATAAATATTATCATAGTTCAGTATAAAACTTATTATCAAAGGAAACATGCAGCAATGTTAATGTTGGATATTTTAGTAGTGGTCTAAGTTAATTTAAAAACTGATTGTAAGAAATAATCATTTACTGCACAAGGAAATTACATAAAAAGATATTTAAAGCAGTTTCTATAAGCTAACATTTCGTTTTCTGCAATAACAGAGCATTATGAACCACGTACCTAACTGCAACTAAATTAGCAAATCGTATTTCTTAAATTAAATCGTTTTTATGTATCACATATTATGCAATATCTTATTTTTTGTAATGCTAAATAGAGAAAGTAACGTAAAAACCAGCGCTTTTACAAATCGAAACTGAAACTTTAAGGCGCTTCAGGTTAAAGCCTTCTTTATTAAGTTGACAGAAGGACGAAGCTAAGGAACTTCGCTATTTAGGCAGTTTATTGAGAAATACTAATTAACAACAGAAGGGGAAAAATTAAAAGAAAAAAAACAAACAAACAACCCCCACATGTAGAATAATTTAAATTAGCAACAAATATTTTTATAATCGAGCGCTAATAATCTGTAATTTTTATCAATCAAAAATGAATGTAAACATCTCCAAATTCATCGTCACGCTTCATGCGAATACAGTGACTCTTCTGAAAATTCTAATTCAATGCAAATTTTATTTATTCCGTTGAAATCGGATGCGGAAATGTTGCAGGAACTACTGAAAACTTTCAATTAACTGATGAATGCAATTCGAAAACATTCAGGCAAGTTCTTTCCAAGATTACCTGAAGTTCATTTCAAAATCCACACAGCAAAATAATTTATGAATTCTTAAGTTAGTTCGACGAATGGATAAAAACTTTTGTCCATCTTTAATATTCCTGAATAAATAAGATCTGCTTCTTCATTCCGCGTATTTCTTGCCTCCGAATAAGCTTCGACAAAAGCTGTTTCAATCTTACTAGCTCTCCTCCGTCTGAGTTAACTTCTGCTCATCTGCTTTTACAGCGGGCAGTAGACAAAATGGAAAACCTAATAACGGGTTTCACAAAATGTTCTAATACTAATACGAAATTGAAAATATACGGTGAAATACAATGACGTCATTTACGAACAGCACCATACGACAAATCACTGTTTAATAAAGGAATAAATATATTAACAATTATATATATCCTTCACGATCCCTCACAAATACCCAAGAGAAAGATTATTCACAAATGTTGATATGGCTGTAATATTTGTGAATAATCTTTCTCTTGGATAATTGTGGTGATAGTGAAAGTTAGAATAAATTAGTATTTACAGCCATGCGTTATATTAAATTGTAACCCATTTTCCCGATGAACAGAATAGCAATTACTGAAGGACTATTTATCTTGAGAGCTGATATTTTAATAGTAGGTGGTTCAGGGTATCCAATGAGTGCGTTTTATTGAATTTGTAAAAAATCCAGGTAATAAATTGAAGATAAGTAATAATAATAAAAAAAGGACATTTACGTGAGCTATTCCGTGCGAATATTTGAAAATTGGCACGCCAACAATATTTTTTTTTTCCCGCGCTATTATTCATTCCTGTGGTTTGGATGTTTCTCGTAGCATATCACACTAATATGTCTCCTCGGTCTTCTTCCTGTCTGATTCTTCATGTCTTGCCGAAGCGTCTCCTCTTGAGCAGAACCGAAGCCAAGTTGGCGAAGTGCAACGCAAGCAGCGTTCGACAAACACACACACTTAGGCGAGAGGGAAAAAAAAAAAAAAAGTTTTTTGTTGCAGCAACAGCTGTTTTTCGAATTCTCTTGTTCCAACGGTTACAGCAAAGAAAAACAAATTTATGTCAACTAAAAAAAAAAAAAAAAAAAGTTAATGATTTTGAAATTGGCAAATGTACGAATTTACTATTAAGCAATGTTTAATGACCAAGTTTCAGTTGAAGCATTCAGTAAAAGTTAAATAAACCAGTTTGAAGAGAACTGTGATGAGTAGGCATTGTGAGAAACTGTATGAAAGCGAGGCTCGAATGGATGCTGTATAGTTTGCC
Source organism: Thereuonema tuberculata (assembly GCA_023159025.1). Taxonomy (NCBI): domain Eukaryota; kingdom Metazoa; phylum Arthropoda; class Chilopoda; order Scutigeromorpha; family Scutigeridae; genus Thereuonema; species Thereuonema tuberculata. The sequence goes on along the minus strand of JAFIDM010004315.1, from coordinate 53,117,437 downwards.
CTAATGTCTTTCACCGTGGTTTCTTGGTTTGCTCATTCGCACATAAATTGTGTATGAAAATCTCTTTGACCATTTAATGAAGCGAGGTCCGAATATGCACGACTTGGGTGAACGTGAAGAACTGTTTACTGGTGACTGCTCCTAGCTGATGAATGCCATGTTATGAAACAGCTGTTCTAGGATGTTACTTTATAAACACTTGGTTTCACCCATTGTTAACTGTTCTGTTTACGATCTGCTACCCTTACAATTTGTACATAAGAATAGAGTAAAAGCTGGGGAGTTACACGATATTTACTAATCAATATAAATTAAAGAAAATAAAAATAAATTAAGATCTTTTCAAATAAAAACAAGAAGTTACCTATGGAACTTACAGTCTGCTTTGAGTAAAATGTTGATATATTTTTTTTAAGTCGTGTTTACAGGATAAGGTCTATGTATTTGAAAATATAATACTCGCCAAACAATCTGGTTTCAAATTTTTCATGTGACGGAAAACTGTTAAAATACGGAAACAATAGTTATATTCGTCAATTTAAAAATCCGTTAATTTCAATTAATGAAAGCACGCGCAAAGAAAATCAACTGTTTGCTGCAAGTTAATACGTTTGGCTTCTAAAGTTAAAATCGCAAACTGACATCTAAATACAAAACACTCGTATCCGAGCGTAAGTATATCAAGTGATAGGAAGATCTATTCAATGATTTAAATGTTATTAGGGGACTGGCAGATAATGACCTTTTTTTTTAAGCCTAACTTTCCTGATAAAACAGTATAATTAGTTAACATTATTTTATACTTAAAAATATCTATAATTGCTGAAAGAAGTGGATTTATATAAGAATATATATCTTTATTTTTTAGTAAATAACTTTTACTAAGTGCAAGGAGAGATATCATGTAATCTTAATACCTTTTTTTCCCCATTGAGTAAAGTGATATCATATGATTACAAACACCTGGCACATCTTGGTCTCGTTCAGAGAACAAAGAACCATATTTACTTCCAGTGGGAAGTTCATTTCAAAGAGAGTTGAAACAACTATTCAAATAAAAAGCAACTCTGAAAAGCTTTAGGAATAACTTATAGAAGATGTGAGTCACACATTAGAAAATGTACCAGAAATATTATAAGATCCTCTCAAGTTAACGATAATTAATAAATCGTTGCTCCAAGACAAAAAAGCGCAATTTACAATATAGCAAATAAGTGGATGGAAAATTCAGAACAAAGAAAGAACAAACAAACAGCTCAAAGATCAAATGACAATGCAAACAACTTACGGGGAATCGAATTTTAGAGAGACTGTCATACTGGAACCTTCCCTGTAACTTCAGAACCAGTGAAACCAGTCTTCTTGGAAACTGTTATGCATATTTACAAACAACAATATATTTTTTTATATTTTGGAAAAAAAAATAATATTCAGGCCAATCAAAAGCGGAACGGCCACTCCCGCGGAATTTCCACTGTCTGTTTTGCGTAGTACTTATAACGAAAGTAGACACTAAGTTCTTTCATTCTCTTCTTGTGTTTGGTCGTGCTACACTAAACTTGCCTCTGCTACTAGTTAACAGTATCTATGCGATTCGTAATGGTTTCTACATCAATAACGTATTACAGAGAGAGATCTATTAGTCTGGCAATTAACCAGTTTCTAGCACTTCTTCTTGATTGCTTAAGTCTTTACATAAGGTATTTTGTAAACTAACACTCTGTGTTTTTCTTGCGTACAATTTATTCAACAATAATCTCCAAGAAGCATTATACGTGTAAATATGGTAATTCGTAATGTGGTAAATAATTGAGAAATGAAGATTGAATTTGAATTTTAAAGATTTTTTTTGGTTTTAAATACATTTTCCATTATAAGCGAAGGATTCACTGGAAATAATATAGTCGAAAACAAGGATCTAGAAGTTTCTCGTTTACAAACGGAAGGCAAAGTTATTCCGTTGTGTTTTTCCTGTTGTTTGATTTAACCAAGATTTTTATCATTCATTCTTTTGCATTTAAATATTTCGGCGAAACGCCAAATATTTATATATTTTCTCTTCATGAATTCATATTGCAAACATCACAACACGCCGAATGACAGTACATCAACCTTCTGCTGACTTTCTTATTTGCTATTTTCATTCCAAAAACAAATACTTCATGAAATTCTAATTTAATGTTGCTATCGCTTGAAAGAGAAAAGTTGCTTCACATTTTGCGTTTCGTTTAGCAAAAAATGGGCGCCATTTGCAATTCGAACTACAATCAACCTGTACATCGGTTGCCATTTTGCATAAGTCAAATGATTCAGCTGCTTCATTAATTCCATTTTTAAGTTTATTTCAGCCCTGCGATTTTAGTTTGATATTACATGATACTTAAATCCTGCAGACAAATTCACAGGTATAAGTTCAAAGACGTATACATTATTCTCAAAATAGCGACACAAGCGGCAGTTTTGCGAACTGCTGCGGTTGTTAGTAAGACAGGACTTCTCGAGTTTTCTATCCAGAGTAGAAGCAAAATCTATTCGAGAATCAGTAAATGCAAATTAATAAATAAATTTAAAAAAAAAAAAAAAAAAAAAGGCTACCCAGTTCTTTTATACTCTTTATATCAAGGCTTACTGCCAATTAAATATTCGCAAACATTTGACAAAGCGTTTATTCCTCTAAGATAACTTAGGTTGGGATACATAGAAAACTGTGCTTTAAACCTTTAGGCTTAACATTTTTTTAAAATTGAAATTTATGAAAAATAACCGCCATAATACGTACAAAAACTAAGCTAATTCTAACAGTAGATTTTTATACAGAAATTCTATATGAGAATGATAGTTCTTAATCTGTTTAGTATTCTTGAAGGAGAAGATCGCATTCAAACAGCCTGTAACGTCGTTCTCACTACTTGCCAAAAATCACCGAGATTGGTTCACGCCTTTGATAGGAAGAGAAGAATTTGATTGAAAAATTCACAGCAGCCCCTGTAAGATAGAGAGAAAAAAAACACTTTTTCCTGAATTCTTCATCAGGACATAATAGATTTTCAGTATTTATTTCCTCACATTTAACAACAATTCTGTATAGGCAGATTTTTGGAAGCGTTTACGACGAAAAAAAATTACCAACACGAGTTTCGTCTTATTACAATAAGTAAATATTAATTACTTAAAAACCTGGCAATTTATAAGCAAATTGAATTTCCTCTTTTAAGATTTATCTTCAAATCTTATCTTATTTCAATACCTAACTCAATTCGAAAAAAAAAAAAAAGAGAAGAGAATATATGATACGTTAAGAAAAGAAATATTATTCAATTTCGAATAATATTACAAAGCAAATTTTGGCGGCAAAGAAATGCGCAACATGGCATGATCAGATTATCGGGATCGGTTGAACTATATTGGCCGATTCTGCCTGTAGTAACCAGCTTTTAAAGCTCATCACGCTAACATTTGTTTTCCAGCAATCGCTATATAATGCAAGCCCATGTTTTATTTTTTTGTTTAGGAAAAGCCTAAAAGGCTGTAATCCAATCAAGTGCATCGAAAATCAAAACCTAGTGCCTTTGAGGATTACTTGCTTTTCAGTTTTTCTCAATGTAGAACTTGTACACGGCTTTTCGACAGCCATTTTTCACTGAAAAGCATAAAGAACCTCCTTAATTCTTCGTTTTAATCAATTTTTTGTAGAATGGAAACTAACAAAACGAATTTTCTTAGGTTTCAACTATCGTGAGACTGTCAGGGACCGCCTTCGACTATGTACATCCCTTTTAAGAAAAGCACTATTGAAGCACGTTACTGAAATAAATGTAAATAAACAGAGTCAGTTTTCTTTTCCATTCAAATTTGATTAATGTGGAAAAGATAAGGACGCGGAAGTGTTCAAGAAAACCGTAATGACAAGCGCTAATTAAAGAAAGAGTTTTTTTATTGGCCTTTCCTAATGGTATTGCGACATCGGTTTCAATTTCACTTTAACTTCGTTATAGAACTCTATGAATGAAGTATTAACATAAACAGAGGATCAAAGGGACAAAAAAATTTAAAAACACATACCAAACTTATGAGTCATTCAGAAAAGAAATATTTGCAGCGAAAAAATGTTTGAAAAAGAACGAATTTTTAAAGATTTACAGCTACAAGTTGACGAATAAGAGAATTTTCTTTAATCTCTTTGAAAGACAGTTTATTTCTACGTAAGTTGATCTGAAAACGATTCATAATTTAAAAACATAATCATAATAATAAGCATGTGAAACTTGGGTCCAGTGATATTAACGCTGACTGCAGGCTGGGGAAACCGGGTTCAATTCCTGGGGGAGATTTTTCTCTGGGTGTTTTTCACGGTTCCATACAGATTCAAAAGTTCACCTCCATATTTTTTTCCACAAGATTGAAGGTGGGAAGGTGTGGGACCGATTACCTGACCCCAACTCCATCCCGACGGAAGCGGAATTGTTAGTCCAACGCCCCGAAGGGACTAACTTGGCCTCTTTTTATGTATATTAAACGCATCCCGCCCCGCTATTCCATCCCTCCAATTATGAAGAGTGAAATTTTCCACTTGCCTGGCAGCTTGTCCGGAATCACGTAACAAAAGTATATTATAAATAATACTCTCTCTCATCCATTACAGCTTCCAACCTCAGGCTGGGTCTGTTGG
>JAFIDM010004315.1:53061689-53099221 GCA_023159025.1 Thereuonema tuberculata | reverse complement strand
AAAAAAAAAAAAAAAAAAAAAAAAAACCCTCTAAACCGATCTGTTCAACCAAAAAAAAAATGCTGAAAATTTAAGGACATAAGTCTGATTTTCCCGTACATTTCATGTCAACCCAAATTTCCCGTACAATTCTCGGTTTTCCCGGTTGGTAGACACCCTGTATTTAAAAGAAATCTCTATAAAAACTTTAAGACTCAAGAGTATGCCGAAATTATTTGCCCACAAGAAACAAAAATATCCCATTCCTACGGTGTATGGGCCTCTGAACACGATAGTGAAGTCCATTTGCCGATCCTACCTCCCGTTCGGGAGTTGGTTGGGGGGGGGGGGGGGCGGTCAGGACAGACGCAATAGTACCCGTATGGGTCGCTAAAAAAGCCAATATCCTGATATTATAGTTTTAATTTTAATCTATAAGCTGATAAAGAGGGAGATGAATAGGAAAAAAACCCCAAAAAATTCGCTGTTGTAGTTCTGGAATTTATAGCACACAGAAACAATCAAGTGTTCTAAAAACATATCTTTGAAATCGGGAAGTTTTCCTTTCACCTGTTTACTACCTAAATAACGATCTACTTTTCCAGCCATTAAAATATTATTTTTTCGGAGCCGAACTAAATTTTCGTTAATAAAATACTGTTTTTCAAATATATTTTTAAAGAATCCATAACGATTTCCGCGAAAAGTTGTGAAAACAAAACATAACGAAAAAAAAAAGCAATAATAATAAACTCAAAATTGTTTCATTCACATTCAATGGAGGCCAGTTTTTCCACTGACTAGAAAAGAAATTATCCTGCATTTATTTTTTTATCCTGACCTACATCCTTAGGAGCAGTTCCTACGGGAATGATTAACCCTGTGCGAGACTCAAACAGAAACATCTGTCATCAGCTGTGGATAAAAATGAAGCGTCCACTTGTTCCAAGCGCCTTTAGGAACAGCAGCGCCATCGCAAGAATTAACGATTAAAAATGTCCTCCACCCAAAAAAATACATTCCAGTTGTGCCATTTTGAAAGAACTGAATGAAACTTATCCCCTACGTGTTGCCTTCTTACCAAAAGATACCGTTAATAGGTATTATAAAAAAACAAAAACATTTTCTTGAAAAATATTTGTGATTTTCCAAAATTTAAGTAATGAAACATTAATAAACTAGCACAAATCAGTTTACGCTACTGACCGGTAAAATATATGTAAAATAACAAATCTGTCTCTCTTATAAAAGAAAAGTTGATTATTTTCTGGCCCTATCTCCTCCGAAATACAAATTAGGCGGCAAATATTAGATGTAGTATTGAGTATGCTCGTATTTTTTTTTTTTTTTATGACGTCCGTGGGTCAACCGGACGTCCTGAGACATTCCAGAACTCCGAGACGGTCTCCGAGATGCTCACATTTTCATTGTCTATGTGGGTTAATCGACAGTCACGTGACTTAATACATCCGAGACTCGCTCGCGGATGGTGAGAAAATTATCTCAGAATCCATGATCATATGATCACAGGTTTGGTAATATTTGCTAAAATAATACCGAAAAAGGCAAAAGCGTTATAGAACACTGTTTTACATTCCCTACATGACGCCATCGTCGATATTAATTTATAGTCTGCCAAATTTATAGTCTGCCATAGTCTATTAAAAATACTTTATTTTGAATCTTTAAATGTGTGCGTTCTCATACTTCTTTTCGTGATATATTTGTCCCAAGCACGTTAAATCTTGCCATTGTATTAAAAATAATATTTTAATAGTAGATTATATTGTGAATAAAAAACAAAAACAAATCACATCCAAACCATTTTTTTTAATCGTAAAATTAGAAGTTGTTTTAAAATTAAGGTATTACTAATCAACCAATGGCGACCCACACCACTGTGGTTACAGCGTGCGTTTTATTACTACTTTAAGATCGGCTTGGAGCCATAGATCTGGGCTATTTTATAAATAAAAAACAACTTATAAGTAAGGTGACCAGATTTTAATATTGGTAAAGCGGGACACCATTGACCGGGGGGTGGGGGGGTAAAAAAAATAAACGTAATCTCCAGTTCGACAACCAAAAAAAAATACGCAATTCAAAAACCCCCCCAAAAAATCGGGACTTTTTTAAAACGCGGGACGCGGGACAAATTGTTAAAAATCGGGACGTCTGGTCACCTTACTTATAAGAGTACATTATCCAATCTATCTGTACGAATTATTGAACACTTAAGAACTTGACAGTACTTTTCATACAATTGCTTGTAGTTCAACTGTTAAAACAGTAACTATCAATAGTTTTTATTTATTTTATTTTATTTATTAGGAAATCACTTCCCTGTGCAGAGCAGTACAGAAATTATTGCCGATTTCGAAAAATGAATATATAGTAGTTGTTTTTCGTGAATTTATAACTTAATTTTTATTTATTTACTTAGTTTTTTTGGTGATCAACCTATCGTTTTCAATATTTTTCCTCTTAATTCTTAACGGAAGTTCTTCTTTACCTTCCACCAATCAGAGAACAGTGAGACGAAAATTAAATAATGGCAGAAATTAATATTAAGTTTTAGGAGATTGCTCTGTAGTTTTCCCAAATATTTATTACAAGACAGCGAGCAAACTTAATATTTATGCTATTTAAGAAATAAAGAAAAACAAGTTAGGAATTAGTTGAAAAAGGCATTTTGGAAATATAACAGTCCTCAAATCCACAGACTGAATTGTTGACAAATTCCGATTTAGAGTCAGATGAATGATAAAAGCTATTAATGCCAAGTGATTATTAACCCGTTTTCTTCTTAATGGAGAGGAAGTGAGACGTAGGTTAAGGATCCAAACACTTAAGTGTGAGGACAGTGGAGTTAATGAACGTTGTGATTAGTGTAGCCGTTGCTTTTACGTTCGATTTTGGCCAATAGTTAACAGTTGGCTTCGTGGAGATTTTATCTAGCGTAAAAGTTTTGGAGAAGCAAAGGTGCAGTCTGCAAATGACGTCAAACTGCGCAATATTAGGATTTACAATCTAACATCTAAGGTGGAACGCAGGAAGTATCCAAATAAAAATGGAACGTGAAACTGAATATAGGCAATCAGGACTTTAACCTAGGACATTTCGGTGGATATGTTTTTTTTGTTGGTTGGATGTGAAGTCGAGGCCGAAACGTTGGGATTCAGCGATACAAAATGAGCCTCGTGTAAATTATATAAATGGGATTCTTAATTAAAAGTCAGAAATCTTGCATAATTAAAACCTCTGAGATTACTGTAAAAAAAAAAAAAATATGCTTTTTTACCGAACAGGTTAAAACTGAATAGTGCTGCCAAAATGGCTGCCGTGAATCAAAAATCACATGCAATTCTGGCTTCAATCTGGTTACATTGGGCTGAGATCGGCGAGGTACAGATGGTCTTGACACTACCGTTTAAAATACGCCCCTCCATTTTGTTACGGTCTAGCAAAGAACTGAAATACTCAGTACAAAATTGTAGCGGCCATTTTGCTACAAAAACGCACTCCTGTCCAAAAAGTTCAATGCAAAAACCTTTTCGACACAATCAGCCATTACAATAGAAGATCAAAGGACAAATCAACAATGCTTAGAAAAGTAATCAGAATAATCAAAGCATTCGGACTTATAAGATTTTCTTCAAATGCTCTATATTGTGCGCTACGATATCCTGCAACGAGATCTCCTGAAGAAAAAAAAAATATATATTTACTGTAGCCTATATATAAAAGGAAGGAAGGTAAAAACCTGTGATTCCTGTTTTTACTTATTTACATTTTCAATTCAATCAATTTTTATAATAGCAAAGGTGCGAAACCTGAATTGAAACTTGCAACTAACAGCTTATTGTTTCATTTATATTATGGTAAAAAAACAGTGGTTATTAAAGTGGGAGAACAATAAAATAAGAAACAACATTCTTATTTTATATTTTCTAGATGGTATAGTTTGCATATTTCGATTTATCTTTTTAATCTCACATAGTGTAACGGAATATTACATCATTCTCGATATATAGTGTTGCTCGATATATTCCCGTACCGCTTGATTGGTAGTCATATTTAAGAAAATATTTACACATTAAGTGTCCAATGCGTCTGTGTGTTCACCATCATACTGTATATAAGTTCATAGCCCGCCACGTCCTATTTGACATTTTTTGGAGCATGTCCATTGTGATGGTTCGAAATGCGTCCTCAACTGCATTGCACAATTCTTCATTTGTAGCATAACGACGACGTTCAGACACGTTGTTGATGATTCCTCACAATGAGTTGTCAGGCGTCGCGAGGTCAGGACTTCGCGATGGCCATTTCAATGGAGCTGGCGATGCTGGAGTATCGCGACCAATCCAGCGTCCTGGAAAATGTTCATGAAGAAACCCGCGCACAGTAAGAGCGCAGTAAGCAGGTGTTTACCCGTCCTGCTGTAGCCATACGCGTTCCATGATACCCGCGTCTTTGTAACATGTGTAAGTAAGTTTCGCCTTTAACATGATCATCAAGAAAATATGCTCCAATCAAATACTACATAACAGGGAGTATGGGAACTTCCCGGCCACACTGTATAACTAAACGAGGGCCTTAAAACGAGGATCTTCAAAAAATAATATCTTGAGAAGTAGGCCGTAATTTTTTTAAGTTATATAAATACATTAGATAATAATTAAATTATTATGGTTAACTCACAGTTTCAATATATTTTTAAAGTTAACAAGTTCCACTGATTTTATCTAAATCTTTCATCAAACATTTGGTAAGGAGCATATTTTACATACATAACTTATATATTTAGATTTAGATAAAGATTGAGTGATTTTTTTTAACTGATATTAAAAAAAATAAAATTAAAAACCAATGTTCTAAGATACCACAAAACGATTTTTAAATCCTTTCAAACATAAAACTGCCTTGGGGAAAAACAAAACAAAACAAGACAAGACGTTATTCTTACTAATTTACATAATATGAAAAACCTTATTGACGTGCAAATTCCGACCAAGGAAAACTTGTCCAGCTAAATGAAAGTGGATGAAACCGTTCAACTATTATTTTATTTTTTTGCTTCTTTATGTCCTGAACTGATATGAGTGAAAGTAAAATATCCCCAGTGAATCTTGAGCATAAACAATTGGCGGCAAATCAGCATACTGTAACCTTCCCATCGTCAATGTCCTTAATTTTTTTTTTCCCTTCCTTTCGATAGCTGAAAGTAAAAATGAGACCACAGATGCATGAAGCAACCTGCGCATTAAAAACACATGATCTTCGAATTAAAACCTGCCATTCTTAAAGAACAGATACATTGACAAAATCAAAGTCAGCAAAATTATCTATTAATGTGTTTGACCTCGATTCAAGGAAATATTTTCTAATAATAATAATAGTATTAAGACTGTATATCAACCATCTGTAAAGCTTCGGTTGCAAGTACCAATTAAAAAAAAAAAAAAGAAGCTGAAATCTGTGCGTTGTGCTACGAAAAAAGTAAGTAATATTTAAAATTTTACGGTGGTGTATCTTATATTGGCTACTACAAACACACACAAGGCAGCCATTTTAACTTAGAATATATTCTATGACTAAATAATATTTACCATCCGTGAGAACTTTTAATACGTAAAAATCAAGAATACGTTTACAGCGAACAATTACTGAACTACAACAAAATTCGTTCTAGTTCTCTAACGATGTTACAAATAATTATTATTATTTTGTTTGTAGCATAACATATCTCAAAAATTATGTTCACTTAAATTACCTTATGATTAATATATTTAAACGAAGATATGGAAAAATAAGTTTAAAAAACTATATTTCTAACGCTAAATAAATAAAGCTCAAGTAACTAACCTAACCTAAAAAGTTTAAAAAAAATGGAAATATATATTGATATAATTATTAACAACAGCAAATATACTGAGAAAATACTATGCTTATAAAATACTCAATTTTTTAATTTTGATATTTGCTAAGAAATTACTACACTTATACAAAGTAGCTGCAACGTCACTATGTAAAGATCTTTAGTATAAATATGCCAAAGGTGATTTATTATTAATTTTCGTGACTATTTCGATGTGAAAACGAAATTACAGGAACTTTTAGTGCGAGTGTTTTGAAGGAATTCTGCTGTGAGTTGGCCTTCGAAAACATGTGGGAGTAAGATTGGAAGGTAAACTGACATGCAACAGTGGATAGGAAAGAGAAAACTTTTATTCCTTCACTTTCCCCTCCTTTAGACGATGGGGAATAAAAAATACGTAGGAGCATATTATACCGCACTGGTTGAAAAGTAAATTCAAAGCTCGAAACTTTCTTAAACCTTCTCTCTTACAATTGCACCAAGTCTAGTCTTGTTATTTTAATTTTTTTTTTTTCCTTCTCCTTTAAAAATCGAGAACTCACCTTCGGAGGACCGCGGCTGTAACGCGGCCACCTGCCATAACAACGGATTCTCTGGTCGTCCTCTTTGCTCTTAGAACGCTGGGCTTGCCTCGTCACATTCTAGTGGGACACAAATTTTGCGTATCCTGTGGATTGCGGACGGACGATCGTCCGCAGGGGCCATTCCGTGGGTCCACGCCAAAACCGCTTATCGGCGCAGAGTGTGAGCGTCCCTGTCCGGCTGCAGCAGCTTCGCCCAAAACCAAACGGACCAGCCTCCGCATGACCTCGTTGCCAACTGCGGGTAACTAGCGCCACCTGACGGACGACATTGCCAGTTTCACCGTTCTGCAAGTTTCACTCGCCCAGAGAGGATTAACAACACTTTCTTAAAACTTTTAATTGCTCCGGGATCGACGAACCAGACGATTCACTTCTGAATGAAGAATATTCCTGAAGTTTTATAGTTATATATAAACATCAAGAATAATTATAGTCAGACAAAACAAACAACTTTTAAATTTGATAAGAACTTTTTAAATGAATGCAGTATATACTTTTAATTTTTTGAATACTTATTATACACTGAACACACGTTCAATGTTTAAAAAAAAATGTGTAAAGACACTGTAACATTAAATACAGAAATCACTTAGTAATTAATTCAATGTATGTAAGCCTTGAAGTCCTTCATTCAAGTAACTTGAATCAAAGCACGCGCAAATAAAATGGATTGAGATTTCAACGTTTTGTTTTATATGCTTTTCTATGGGATTTTTTTTTTTTGTTAAGATTATTGTTATCTACACGCACACATTTCTCCATATCAAAATTATAAATTTCAAATATATATATATGTACAGGCTATATATATAAATCAGTTCGTCTCTAGTTATGTACGCCAAATTTCAAGATGATCCCATTAAAATGAGTACCATTTATTCGAAAGGAATTCCGAAAAAGGAATTCCTTACTTATGAGCCATAAAATAAATAAATAAATAAATAAATAAATAAATATTATGAGCGTTGTCAAAACAGTAAATAGTAGGCCATTCAAGACCCTACAAAACAATGGACTAAATGTTGAATACAGGAATGAAAATTCTTACAAAAGGCAGAAACTGACCGCACACAAACTTTCATTCAATTCTGTATAACCATTGGATTAAACGCTGTGTTTTCTTTACACTAAGCATGGGTAACTTACCAAGTTCACGTTTGAATCGGAGGATCCTATTGTAAATCCATCTTAAACTTTTTAGAGGAAACTACTTATCCTAGAAGATAGAAACCTTTAACCTGAGACTTATGGACCCACAATGCAATAGCAATCAAACAACAGAAGCCACGAACTCTTCAAGAGTTGTTTATTTCTACAAACGGGAAACTTTAGCATTAGTTTAATAAAAGATAAATTTTCCTAAAAAAAAAAAAAAAAAGTGCATACTATTTTTTCATTCGTTAAAAATATAAGACATTCACACACACGAACTTATTCAGGTATTCGTAAGTTGGCACGCCAACTGAATGTTTATTATTTAAATAGAAACCCTGCATCATGAGCATCAGCTGATCGACTAATCTTCTCGTCCGCAGTTTATCTGTTTTAGTGTCTCCGACACTAAGTCTGACTAAATAAACATTACTTACTAAACTCATTAATAACCACTTCGGAAAATGATTATCACAGCACTAGAGGTCATACTTATGATCGGGAGTGTACGTATCACAGACCTCAACTTTTTCTCTGAAGCCAGAGGCGAGTTCCATCCAATTTTTGTCCTGAAGTGTTTGATCAAGATCAAGATGATTGACGTCAACTGTTATTTCATTCACTTTTCCCAAAATTCAATGCGAATCCTAAGTAATCTTGAAAATACTTTCTGGCATACTTTTATGCTCGTTACTTTTATATTTCAGTGTAACTTACTGTCTCCTTTTGAAAAATAATCTTATAATTGTGACAATCAATTCGTAATGGCTCTCAGTTAAGTTGACATGAGAAAATGGAGGTTCTAGAAACATAAATGAGTAATCAAACGACGTTTTTAGCGGCCCCTAGGTTACAGCTTGCCTGTAAAACATAAGTGACCGCTCTTGCTTTTATGCTTGCTGGATGTCACACTCTATAGTGGCCAAACGGTTAGAGATATTAGAATAAAACCTTCACCATTGTGTTCAGCATCAAAAAGTAGGTGACAACGTCCAAAAAAAATCAGACCTCTAGGACCACTCCCTGACCGGAAGTTGGGGGGTCAAAAGTGGTATGGCTTGCTGGATGTCACACTCTGTAGTGGCCAAACGGTTAGAGATATTAGAATGAAACCTTCACCATTGTGTTCAGCATCAAAAAGTTAGTGTCCAAAAAAAATCTGACCTCTAGGACCACTCCCTGACCGGAAGTTAGGGGATCAAAAGTAGTCGCGTCCGATAAAATTTTGTTTATAAAATTCTGCATATTATGGGGCCACTTTGCTTTTGACACTGTCTAAAAAGCATTAATTATCTTGTTTGATTCTTCACTCTGATTGGCTAAATTTCTGTCAAATTTTCTTAAGCTTTTTGCAAAGTAGGTACATAGCACAAATGGAAGCTACATTAGTAAGCATTTTCCATTAAATACCTTCAAAAGTTGAAAACGGAATTGATATCGCAGAAAAGTTCAAACGTTTACCCCAGTAGGAACAACGTGTAGAACAGCTTTTTCAGAAGCACATACCAAGCCAACAAGACATTTACAATGCCTTCAAAGACTGACTTCCAAACTCTTTCGGCGAAGTCTTCCTTCTCACCGAATTCCATGTCACCATAGAACATGTAATTGCTGAATTGAAATGGTGCAGGACAAATGACACAGGACATCTCGAAGCTTCAGATCTAGAAACATGATCTCGACTGTTTCGAGAATCTCGCGGGAAAGTCTATCTGCCCTTAAATTTTAAGATTCTAGTTCTCGTAATTCTTGAGAACTACAAACAATCACATAAAGATATCCAGGGGCTGTGCTTTGTATTGCGCTTAATCATTCAGAATTACATTAGTAATTATTAAATTTCTTTTATTTTCTATTTCGCCTTTGTAATGACTAAATATCTCTTCCTTTCGTACTTTGATTTTATTAAGGCATTAAAAAGCAAAAAATAGCACAATTTGCAAATTTACAAGGTCAGACGCATCTTATGTGACAAAGAGAACTTGTTTTTCATCTAAGTTCGCGTTTTCTACAAAAAACATGAATTTCCACTTTTCCATTTTTTGAAGAAAAGCAAAGAAAATAAAAAAAAACCAAACCAACACTAACTGCAAAGTCACTATTTATTGAGAGACTGAAAAATCGACTAAGACCCACTTTATTGTGGGATATCCCATTTTGATAAGAATTTTCGTAATTCTGATTCAAATTTGAAATTTTCTTTTTGGCGTAATTTAAAAAAAATAAATAAGTGGACAGAACCTGCAACTTGCCTAAACCTTCAATATTACTTTAAGAGAATTGTTTCTAAAGCATTTGGAGTCTGAAGATGTAAAAAAACGATAAAAAAATTCCAATGTTATTCTAAACTGATGTTTTCAAAACTGAAATTAACTAACAAACTGGTTGTAATTTTTCCTTTAAGAATTCTTTACAACAGGCAGTGCACGAGTCTTCTTGAAATTTGACATGCTCATTCACAGTCAAAGTTCGATTGTTTCAGCATGACTGCGAGATGAATGTCTGAAGATGTAACCTCAAAACGAAGGAAAGGTAAAGTCAGCAGATCTTTAAAAATCATGAACTTCATTTATTTGTTTGAAATATTTTCTTGTAACATTAATATTAAAAAAAAAGATGGCGGCACGTTGATGGATTTAACAACAAATGACCACATTTAGAAATAGCTATAAACTATCCTTTTGTGTGTGTGTGTGTGTGTGTGTGTGTGTGTGTGTATGTGTGTGTGTGTGTGTGAAAAGAGCTACAACGCAACATTTTATGGAAAGTGAGCTCCAAGTTCCTTTAGGAACTTCCTGTTACATGAACAGTTATTCCTTTTTCCTTTTTTTTGATTTGAGAATTCCTCCCGACACTTCGTAAAAAATACTTTTACGAAGGGGGGAAAAAAAAAGTAAAACCGGCAAAATGTATCCAACTATCTAACTATCCAACCAAAAAATAAATAAATAAATAAATAAATAAATAAATAAATAAATAAATAAATAAATAAATCGGCTGACCGGAATACAATTCCAAACAACAACAGGACTAAAAAAAAAAGTTCATTACAGAACTTTTACCCATTGACCAACAAATGGCAAACATGCTGGAATTATCCGGATACCATTTATCTGAATTTTATATATAATTTTTAATAGACCTAAAATAAAAAAAAATTAAAAATGCCAATTTTCGTTCTATATTCACATATCGAAGACTAAGCCGGCACACCTGTTTATTCAAGATGGGTAAAAGCCTTGTCGTTTCAAGCCGAAACCTAAGCCGTGTTATTTTTAAAATTTTAATGTTTTTAATTTTTAGTTTCATTAAATTTTAAATTACTTGAATTTTATTCATTTTACATAAATAATTCTCTGATAATTTTCTCAGTGAGAAACTAACTAAACAAAATTTAGCTCCCTTATTATATTTCAAAAGGCATAACA
Organism: Thereuonema tuberculata; assembly: GCA_023159025.1. Taxonomy (NCBI): domain Eukaryota; kingdom Metazoa; phylum Arthropoda; class Chilopoda; order Scutigeromorpha; family Scutigeridae; genus Thereuonema; species Thereuonema tuberculata. Next base: position 53,088,197 of record JAFIDM010004315.1, on the reverse strand, counting down.
TTAAATACAGGGTCATTTGTAACATTATTTTGCACAACTCCTAGACAGCACGAACAAAACAACTGTTGGAGAACACTGGTTTACACCGTTCAGTGACAGACAAATTAGCAACTGGTAAAAGAACGTGAATTTTTATTTTTAATCTCAACGACGGGAATCGGTGATTGTAGATGAATCACAGACAGGGCTTTAAAACGAGGGTCACCTTAAAGAGGGTGGAGCCATTACATGCATCGCACTTTAATACAACTGAAACAAAAGCAGATTTAGCCAGTATTTATTTTTATTTTTTTTAATTTCAAAGTTTCTCCTGAAAAAAAAAAAAAAAAAAATTCTATATCGGGATTTTTTTTTTTTTTATTTAGATGATCTCTGTACAGTTCTGTGGTTAATTTCCTCAGCAATCAACTTCCTACTAACGAAAAGACCCATCAATTACAATAATGATAATAAATCTGTTGGTCTACGGAATGGCTTATAAAATCAATGTATCTGTGTCCCCTCACCCCATAAATAACTTGTGAACCATAAATATCTTGTAAATCTTCTTGAAACTTGACAGGCAAGTTTACACAGACAATCTAACTTGGAAACTTTTTAGAAGCTTTTCCAGCTAGAAGTGTTTAGAAACTTTTCCGTGTGGGTCCATGTCGAGAAACTTGCGCGTGAAGGGAGACAAAAAAAATTCCCCAACAGAAAACATTCGAAACAATGCATTCTAACAATGTCTTAACAATGCGTAATATCCGTTTATTAATTCACCGTCAATTTTCCACGCGCTTTTGAGGTAATTAAAATTAATTATATCAATAAAAATACAGATATATATATATTTTTTTTTGAAGATACTTTGTCTGTAAGTAAAGAAAAGCAAACGCAGCACTTGAATAAAAGGAGAAATTGCCTTCTCTGATTAGATTACGGGAAGGAATTGGGAACGGCCGTTTCGTCCTTCTACGGACTCATCAGCCCAATCCTCGCCTTCCCTTAACAAAATCAGAAAGGTAAGATCTTGTTAATAAAAGTCACCGCCGACCCGGCCGTGACCCCACCAACAAAAAAAGACAAGAAAATAAATTGCTGTGTCTCTCGACGCCAGCAAATACTTGTTTGTATTTAGTAGATATTAGAGTTTCTAAGTAAAAGAAGACAACATACTTTCTTTCTTTTTTTTTTTTTTTTTTTACAAATTTACATCTGTAATTTTGAATACTTTTATTCGAATGTATTCATTTAATATTAATGTTTAAGAATACAGAATTTGCAGTTTACATTTTAATATATATTTTCTTTCTAGTTCGCACAGTATATGATTTTCGAGTAACAGATCTCATGTTTATTTCCAGATGAGTACCCTTCAAGTTTGAATAAACTGCAAAAAGTACAAAAAAACCAAAAAAAAAAAAAAACCAAAAGAACGTCAACTTTTTTAAAAATAAAAGAGCATCAAAAGTCTGCAAACGTCTCGTTTTTGCTTTAGATTAGCGATTCCTTGGTTTGTTTTACATAACATCAAAACGAAAACTTCGTATTAAATTACATCTGGATGCGTGGCAGAGTACAGTTTGAACCACTCCGTTTCGCGATCAACACAATTTATCCCCCAAAAGATGGCACTGTAAAATATAGATCAGACCAAGGGAAGGTGAAGTTGCTTGTTTTATGGCCGCGAGGCAAACGCGCAAAGGAGAGGGCGTCAGCCGCCTGAACCAGTTACTAGGCTATAAGGAAAAACTGATTAAGAACAAATTAAAAAACACACAGATGCTGCACCGACGAGTTTTTAGTTAGCGATCACTAACGAGGACTTTGCAAACGCAGACTTGAGGATAGTCTAACTGATGAAACGCCGCAAAATAATATAGTAAAGTAAAAAAAAAAAAGACACAGTAACTAACATTTCACTAAAAAAAAAAAAATCAGTGAAAAGTATTGTAGATAAGTAAGTGTGCCATCAACAGCCATACAAATTTATCAAAAGTCGTGGGATAATATTTTTTTTTTCCAATAGAATATTAAGGTATTGCAAAATATATGAACACTTGTGTATATATTGGAATCAGTTATTTCTTTCCCTAATCAAGTTATTCTTTTCAACAATGTAGACTCCTATTCTGAATAACTATTTCCACCAGATTGAGCTATTTATTGCGATAGAAAATTGTTATTTACATGAGACTGTCACAACTTCAGGTAACGATCAATGATGTAGGCAAAAAAAAAAAAAAAAAAAAAAAAAAACACCAAACAAACACAAAATTTCACCATGGATCTGATGCTTGTATTTCTTTGCAATATCCGAGTATCAAATGTTATCATCCGTAAAGAAAAAAAAAATATTTTTTAGCAAATACACATTTGGCAGATATTTATGACTTTATGAATATGTCTCTAGTCGTTCCTTCATTTAAAAAAAAAAAGAAAAATTTAAAAAGCATACTTTTAAGGTAGGTAGGTTGCAAGTTGTTTCAGGAACTTTGTTTTATTTTAATTTGCAAGAGGAATAAACGCAAAAGAATCAATTACGAAGCAGAGGACTAACAAGATTTTGCTACTTGTGAGAAGTGAATTCGGGATTGCGCAACTCCAAGGGAGCAAATTAACAGGGCGTGCGACTAGTCAGTTAAAAAAGACAAAAGAAAAAAGAATGAAAGTACAAAACACGAGATGTCAGAAGAGAGAGATCGAGGGTTAACAATAATGGCTGGTAGGAGGTGAAGAAGAAGAAAAAAGAAAGAAAAAGAAATCTCTTTCCAGTTCCAGTGTGCAGCAGGTGAGGCGTGGTCCTGAACGCGAGAATAGCCATGACATCAGTGCTTTTCAATGATGATGACACAAGGAAAACACCTTGCCCTTGGGGAGTAACGGGCGATGATTGGTCGCTGCCAGTGACGTAGAAGAAAATAAAAGAACAACAAAAAAAAAAAAAATTAAAAAGTAGGAACAGCAGCAGCCTTCAACCTTGACTTGCAAATGAGAGAAATCCGTAATTAAGAGAAACGTGCGCGCGCGCGTGGCACAAGGGAGCGGGTGGAAGAAGGAGGATGTAACGCAGCGGTTCTCAAACGACGCGACAAACTTGTTGAGGATCAGTTAGCGGTAAAGACAAAAAAAAAATTAAAAAAGCGTATATTTTTTTTTTTACAAAGCTAGATTATTTTTATTTTTTTTTGTTTTATTTTTTCGTTATTATGTTTCTCAATGTGAACCCCGCTAATTAATTTGTATTCATTACGGCAAATATCCCTTCCATATTTTTTAAACAAATCGAGATGTATATTTCGTTTCCTGAGATATAGAAACAATAAAAATGTAAGAAAATAACAGTAAATCATGTTTTTCCCTCTGAGTCCGTGCAATCCTTGAACAGCTATCCACGTCTCTCCTGCGGATCGTGACTCACATTTTGAGAAACACTGTCTTATACTAAGGATTGTAACAGAAACCGCTGCGAAAAAAAATCAAATCGTCAAAATGTCGCGTTACATCTCAATTTATTTCTCCCAGTGAAGCAGGGTATCTCTCAAAGATACTATGCAGGAAAGTTCGCGACATGTTATATAGAAAACGAAAGAATTGCCTTTTCTCCGAGTAACATCGAAATTAAACCAGGTTCTAAGTTAAAGAGCTTTGTTATCTAACTAGTCCCCATTTAACACTTTGGAAGTTTCCTACTGTGGGGTACCAAATGCCATGGAACCATATACAAAGTATGAGTTTAAGTTAAAAATTTGAACAAGTTTTTGTCAACTTCTGTTGGTCCTCCATGTTTTTTTTTTTATTGAATTTTTACCTCAAAACCGAAAACTTTGGGAATCACTGGTTTAATGAGAGATACATACGATATAAACGAAACATTAAAACATCTAATCATTAAACAAAGTGAGGGAACCAGCTAATAAAAATAATCAAAGAAAGGGGGGGGGGGGTCAGTTTCAAATTGCAATGACTAACCAGAGAATTGAAATTAAATGCCCAATCCTTTTTTTTTTTTATTTTACTCATTTTTTTTTTAGTAGTCGTTAAGAAAACTAACTCCAAATGTCTTAGTCCAATGTTTACAAAACCTACAAAAAAGCATGATGATTTTGACTTTAACCTGAAGATCCTGAAGCCTACTCTCTTTGAAACGTTCTTTTTCCTCTCTTTATTTCAAAATAGTTGTAAACTAAAACAAATATCCGCGAACATTACAAATTTTGAAGTTATTTTCGAAATTAACTATTTTTTTTTTAATTCTTACTTAAGTTACTAAAAACCAATTCATTTCAATCCTACGAAATCACGCACAAATGACAAAATGGATTAATATAGTTAATTATTATTAACTGTATTAAAAGTGGATCCGTTTCTAAATAGATTAATAAAGGTAATTATTAGATGTCTAGAGATATCCATTGTTTTTCCTTCTAATTCTTTTCTATAAAAGAATTTTTATCATCTTAACGCATTAATTTCTCACAGACGTCTACATGGAAAAACTTATATTAGATCATTTCTTATCCATAACTATGCCTGCCAAATTTTAAGAAGACCCAATCACCGCTTCAAAATTTATTGCTGTGTGAGTGGAGGAGGGAGAAACTTTCAGATTTTATGAGGGTCGATTTTTTTTCCCGTCGAGCTAATTTCGCGAAAGGTGAAAACTTGAGTGTTGGGAGTAAACTATCCAACCTCTCTTGGTCACGACAGGCACTAGTTTACTGACGAGACGCGATCTCCGAAGTCCAGTCATCCGTTACCCACAGCAATTTCATTTTATCGGTCAGATATAGCCGGTGTGGTTCAAGCACGCAAACTCGAAATGTAAAGACGAATTTCTCAACCTGTGGTTCGCGGACCCTAGGAGAAAGAGAAGACATCTACAGGGTACGTGAGGAAAAAAAACATGCCAATGTATCGTCGGACGGTTTTCTTATTTTTCATTACAGTAAAACCTCTCAAATCCGACCTAAGTGGCGCCCAGTAGGCCGGATTACAGAAAAGTCGGACTACCGAGTGTGTTCTTAAAATAACTCAATAGCTCAATTTTTGTGAAGACATAATGCCAGGTTTAATTAATTTAATCTCATTTTCATAATTTTGCACTCAAAAGTTTATTAATACAAACGTGCTTTTTCCGAAACCAAGCTCTAGTGATATTTGTTTTGCAGATTCCCCTGCATCCAATCTCCTTAAGCTTCCGTTCCACAGTGACAAAGTTTTTCTTTCTTTTTTCACTCATAATGAATACGCGCGGAAACAAAACAGGCAACGAATTAAAAATAAAATTTTTACTCATGACAGTCGAATTATCGTGGGAGCCAGATTACCGAGGGCCGGATTTGAGAGGTTTTACTGTATTTAAAATAGGTTACTTTGAATTCTAAAAAACTTATGTTCCCTAATAATTTTTATAGGATAGGAAATAAGTAACGTTTTTGTAAAATTAAAACTTATTGTTTATTAAAAAAATATTAAATTTTAAAATGTATTAAACTTAAAATATTATGGTGCACTTAAAAAAGGCCAGACACAATAATTAATAAAACATGAAAATACATTAAAATCTTTCTGGCACGCCCAGGTTTCGATCGGACCACCGATCTTTCACAATTGTAAAAGATCGGCTGGTGTAATCGAAACCTGGTCGTGCCATAAAGATTTTAATGTTCAACAACAAGTTTAACGTGCGAAAATAATAACGACAATACAATAAAAAGCAAACTCGCACATAAATAAAGGGATCACTGATCTGTTTTTAGATTTTTCGATACCGGGAATCCAAAACAGCTGTTTCAGGGTTCCTTTTAATATGTAATATTGAGTGTAAATTATGTAAAAATGTTTGAGATACTTGCCCTCTATCCTAGATTGTTATTTATGTGTAGGTAAGCTATTAATTATTCGCTTATAAATTACGTCTGAGGGATAAGCGAATAAAAAAAGGTTGAGTACCACTGGACTAACAAACAAAAATGGAACATCATCTTCAACAGTAATTTACAATACAGCAAAAGATGACCATTCCTATTCCGACTTTTCTATGTTAGCCGGTCATTCGCTTATTGATATATCAATCAGAACTCAATGGTAGATAACGTTAGCCAGAAGGAACAACCTAACCAGAACGTTATGGGACCATAATGATCATAATTTCAACATTTGGCTTGGAAAAGTTTGTGCTTATGGCTGACGCCATTACAGAGCCTTTACATCTTACCAAGCTGGTTCGTTTTCAAAATATTCACCACAATGTATTCTTTACTATTAGGCCTATTTCATGCAGTGCCACATATATACGACTTAACGATGTATTCAATTTTTTATTGGAGGGGAGGAGGGGGCAGCTTATACGCAAATACGATATAATTTTGCAATGTAAACTGGCTGACTCAAATTGATGATGTCGCAAGCAGCGAAACCTTTCAAAATGTTAAATTCTGCTCATAGGTCACGGTTCTGGTTAATAACAGTAATAACCGGCATAAAAAAGTACAGCGATAAAGCGATAAGCATCGCATTTTCAATGTTCACTGATACGTGATGAGTTACAACAGAGAGATGGAGGCGTCCAATATAAAATGTCATGTGAACTAAGCCTAAAAACCATTATGGAAATTGAACCTCAATCGAGTGGCCCCAAGCAATGGATGATGTTGTTATCCCATCAAATATCAAACAGCCACCACTGGCTTCCCGGAAAAAAAAGAAAAACGTTTGTCCGAGTCATCGTTACGCAATTTACGAACCACATATCTTCCTACAAGTGAGTTCTGGGAAGCGACAATAGGTTTTTTGCATTAGAAAAAGACAACAGTTTTTCAAGGACTTTCCCCGTAGCTGGACCGTCTGTAAGTGACGTCACGAAATACAGATTCGCACCTAACTTTTAAAGGATGGTACAGATAAAGAATGCTTCCAATATCATTAGATCTAAAATAAAAACAAACCCACCGTGAATGAAATAAGTCGAATTTAGCTTAAGAGAGCTCAAGGAAGCGGCAACTTAGGCAATGAAATTTAAGATCCTTATGTATATTGTTGTGAAATGTTTGGATTCACATTCGAGATTTGGATTGTAAGTAGAGGACATGGGATCCTAAATTATTATTGTTAAATGTTGATCTTAAACGTGAAATCATAGTAAGTCAATTAGTTATCTGGGGATGATCAAAATTTAATGTAAGTTTACGCCAGTGTTTTTTTTTTTTTTTTTTTTTTTTTTTTTTAATGTTGCTCGTTTCTCCTTTTGGTTTTCAATGTATTCTATGTACAAAGTCGAACCTTTAGACCAAGTTTACATGAAAACTCACCTTACGGATAGTCGAAAAAATCAATTTCTCATAAGGACCCATTTAACTTGAACGTATCACGTAAGTAAATTTTCAGTCGTTTTAGTATCCTGTAAATCAAAAATAAGCAGATCCCCTCCCCTTGTACTTACTTAAGATTTGCCAAATCATTGTATTAAATACTAAGATCAATTAGGTCAGTTACAATGAATTCAAATTTCGAATGTGGCTTAAGTTCACTTTAATAATTGCTATTTTGCACTGATTAGGGATCTTCGGGAGGGGGGGGGGGGGCTCTCAGTCAAATGAATGTAAATCTGAAATATAACTTAGAACAGAAAGTGGAACAAGAGTAATACAGTAAAACCTCGTTAACTCGTCACCCGAATAAGTCGTCACTCCGTTTAAGTCGTCGTTTTCCTTTGGTCCCGACGAGTCTCATACACAATAATGTAAAATAACCCTCTTTTACCCGTAACCAAATTTAATTCTACTCTGGATAACTCGTCACCCTCAAAATGGCGAAAAGCATCTTTATTTTTAATTTTGCCTATCTTTTCAGCCCCGCCCCTTCACTTTAAGAAAGCCTAGCCTTTACGGGGAATTTTCACGTGGGAAATTACACACTTCTCTCTGCGATTCTTGTCAAGTGTAGACGTTTTTCTTGACCGCTACTGAGTGTGATTTCATTTCATAGCGAGTAGGCCCCGCTGTAAGGGCTATTTTTTATCTTGCAATTTCGTGGTTCGATTACATTTTTAACATGTCAGGGATACGAAAACTTACCTCGTTATCTATTAAAGAAAAAAAAAAAAAAAGACTTATTTGCACTTTATGAAAAATCAAATGTTTCGAAAACAGCTTTTGCCAAAGAACACCATATTCCCAGGACTACATTAAACGATATTCTTTCATCGAAACAAGTAATTGAAGAAGCTGACTGCAAAGACAAAAGAAAGAGAATGAGGAAATCGAAGTTTGACGAGATCGAGGTTTTAGTTCGATGGCTAAAACATGCCAGATCGCAAAATGTGCCGATTTCTGCCGTGTTTCTCAAAGAAAAACCATGAAATTGCTAAGGATTGAAATTTAGATTTCGACGGCAGCAATGGTTGGCTGGAACGTTTCAAAGACAGACATTGCCTTTCTTTTAAAACGATTAAAATGTGGTAATTATAATTTTTTTTTCCCACTTATTCATTTGCATGTATTGAATTCTGAAAAATCTTGTTTTTCTCACCGAATCCTACAGCAGTTCATGAAAATACTGTATTTCATGTTTTTTGTTTTGTTTTGTTTTTCAAAAATGCCCACTCCGCCCAAGTCGTCACTCCGCTTAAGTCGTCAAAAATGTTTGGTTCCTTGAGTGACGACTTAACGAGGTTTTACTGAACTAGGTTTCAAAGAGAACAATTTAACATAAATGACCATTAAATGGCCATTATTAAATGAGTCTTTATAAATAACATCATTTTATCAATATAAAAGCTTTTAAGTGTAATGTGAGCACCAAAGGATAACATTATAACACATTCTGACGTTAAGATATTTTTCATTATTTTCGCTTGACTTTCATTGAGCTTATTAACATATAGAATTATTTTACTTTTAATTTGACATTACTTCTTCTTATGACCGCTTATAGTGAATGGTCTGATTAGGTTAACAAAGGAAATGAATTTATTAAATTGGCGTCCGGGAATGTAATACATGCCGAAACCTACATTTCACCGGCCTAACCTGGCCAAACGTACAGACACAAGAAGCTGTATAAACCAACAGGAAAACAAAAAACAAAACCTTTCGATCTTACCCTCACCACGTGACTGTTCTAGACAAGTTTTGCATTTCATCTGTAAATGTTCAGAGTGGAAGCCATTTTGTAATTCGAACAGTTTTCATGAGAGTGCAGAACAGTAATGCTAACACAAATCGCAACTGATATATGTTTTTTTCCTTCTTATATCTTTGTATTATTTTTGTATTATGTCCTGAAAACTCAGAATAGGGCTACCTAAGAAAAACAAAAAAGGAATTTTTAAATAGAGTAAGTTATTCGTGGAATTTTGCTGTAAAATAAAAAAGAAATACAACTCGTTCCCTAAGTTTTTTAAACAAAAAAAGAAGAAAAGTTTTCAAGGTCGAGGAGCATTTAAGAGAGAAAACGAGCCGTTCCAAAACACTGAATATAAACCTCAAATTTATTTCGGTTTGTTGACAGCACGAGTTTCGTGTTCCGAGACGAGAGATGGTGAAGGACAAAAAGGAACGACATGTGAACTTTAATATGCGCTGAAAATATAATAAATAAACACGGTATAATAAGACTTAAAAGGATTCTACCATTATTTCTGGAAGAAAACGTTTTTTTTTTGTTTTGTTTTTTTCAGCCAAAAAGTTTAGTTTGTAAAATAACTAGTTATTTATTATTTTGACCCCTAAAATATAACTTTTTCAACCCCTAAGGCTTATCTAACCCTTTCTGAAATATACTTTCTATTAAACTAGTGATTCTCAAACTGTGGTATGCGTACCTACAAAGATTCAGAGTACAAAAAAAAAAAAAAAAAAAAAATGCTTATGGCAAAATTTAAAAAGGCATCAAATTAATTTAAATCTGATTTTTGAAATCGTCTAATTTACCACTGCTATACACTCTTCATTAGAATAATAAAGGCCGGTTTCTCCAAATAGTATTAGCTCATGTCGCAACACTATTGAATTCAATTGGACTTAATCCAGGATTAGCTTACGATTATTTGGAGAAATCGGTGGAAGAGTTCGCAAAAATTTCGGATAGAGTTAATGACAATAACTGGCAAGGGAATACTCAGTAGTAAAGATTGAGAACCCCTATATTAAGCAATAATGATCTATTAATGTTTTTTTTTTTTTTTTCCCCTTTCCTTAGTTTGATAGTTTGTAATATTCTGTAAAAATAAAACCTGGGTACTTTCGACATATCATCATAGACCCAGAAACAATATTAATAAAAAATAAAACAAACTTATACCATTTATTTATCAATATTAAAATAGAACTCGGAAATCAACTTTATTAAGTCTAGACTTTCACCAAGCAATTTTAAGTTTTTTGATTGGAGAACAACGTAAAATGCTGTGTGAAGCTCGACAAAAAAAAACCAAAAAAACAAAAAAATCTCGATTTAAAATGGAAGTCTGTTTAAAAAATGAATTTAAACAGACACACAAAACTGTCGAAGTTAGTGTAAGTCTCATCCCTTACAACTCAGAGAAGTGTAAGTTTGCAACTAAAATAACAAAATTTCAAAGGCATGTTTATTCTGGTATGAAAACAAATTTCAGCATATACAGTACATCTTATAACCGTAAGGCAATCTAAACTGACCAGAACAGAATACACTATTTGTTCCAAAGCACTTGGGAATCTCATGCACTGTAAAGCGGGAACCTTTCGATGGAACTTTACCAAATTTCAGAATCAAATTCACCAAAAGTTTATCAAATTGATCGAAACTTTTTTTTTTCCGCCACTCCCCCCCCCTCAAAAATCTCTCTATATAAAAAGAGAAGTCTTGACTCACTCACTGATTCATCACTGCCCAGTCCAAACCCTTGGACCTGGAAAGCTGAAATTTATGATGTAGACGTTCCCTTTATGATGTAGACAAGAAATAAGGCCGGATTTTTCGAAATTCTCACGGGATCGGGAATAATGAGGATTTAAAGTTGTCTTATCGATATACAAGTGTGGCGCCAACACGCAATACCCGTTATCCGGAGAAGGCCACATCGGGCTGGGAACTCGTATATTTTCCGATCTCGATATTAATTTGCTAAATAAATATTTTTTTTTATTTAAACTATATATGCAAGGGTTCCTGGGCGAAGCGACGGGATTTAATAAAAATTAAATAAGAAACAAGAAGATTCTAAAGTAATCTGGAATTTACTGTCTCTAAAATCATCATTGAAACATACAATTTTTAATTAATTTTTGATTAGTAATTTTAAAGATTTAACTACACCTAATTTTAGATCCCCGACTGCAGTTCAAAGAAAGATCTGAAGTATATCTCTCGATTTCATCTCGCCGCAGTTCTAGAAAGGGAAAGGAAAAGTTTCTCAAAGCAAGATAAATCTGTTAACGGCTAAGTGAATTTCAAGAAGATACGTACAGTCGTTCAAAAGTTGTTCGAAAAGAGGGAAGGGGACTGATGAACACATACACACGTACGGAGATCTTCTAAATCCTTCGGAAAGTAAGCTAAAATGGCTTCACGTGCCAAAAGACTGAGTTAAATTAAGTGAGGACCATGATTTCAGCACGTGAACAGGTCATAAAAAAACAGAAATGTATCGGGAACATCCTCAACCTGTTTTTAAGGATAGAAATCCCCAAAACGACTCTTTTTCTATTAAATCTCTTCATTGATAACAGAACCCTTAATCAATTCCCGCTCAATATGTAGATCTACATTTTTTTTTTTTAGAAAGCCGTAGCTAGACGGTGAATGTCAAGGGTGTTGGGGCGTGACGTCACGAGACGGGTGCCTCGTGTGCTGGGGCAGATGTTTTGGAACGGGCTCAATAATGCGTGATACAAAGGCGGTGGAATTCTTGGCTGATTTTGTAATACTGACGCAAGCGGAAAAATAAATCATTTCGCCGACTGCCATCATTAACGACCTCAATATCTGATTGAGGAGTCTAAGCAAAGAGCAAATAATTATTGGCAAAAATTCCCCCCCTGACTGGATGTTGATTTAAATAAAGTACGACTCGTAAACATAAAGGAATTCTGCTATGACTAGGAGACTGGGGGTCACAGGATTGTGGATAGGAGTTGGTAGGTATTGTATTACATGGCTATGCTCCTACAGAGGCTATTTACTTAGTGGGTTTAGTGGTGAGGTTTCGTACATGTTGGCGATTTTTGTGGGAACCTCACCTTTTAAATATTATTTTTAGAATCTTTTGGCAAAATAGTCCATGTAAATTAGTGGCGGTAGCGTCTGTGGGATGGCGTTCACACATGATATCAGTGTGATACCGGCAATGTAAATTTGTGCTTCCTGTGAATTCCTTATTTTTTGTCATTCGGAGGATACACTTGGAATTAGGTTCGAATCCCCGCGCTGTCTTAAGATTTCAACTTTCTATACAACCATACAAAACTCAGTGCTTCTGGAAAACATCTATTGAAATTCATTAACGAAACTCGTTAATTGCTTTAAAATTAAATGCTTTTCAATATCCCAGGAATAGCCTTAGATTCTGATTTAAGCGTTAATAATACATTTAACGTAGTCCTTTGAGTTTCAAAAAGGTTAAGCTTTTCTTGTGAACAAAATGCTTAAATATAATGAATATTTCAGAATGTTTGACTATTTGTAGAACCAGAATAAATTTCAAAAATGTGAAAGTAAAAAGCTTTTGTACAATGGCAGGACGATTAATGGGAAAGAATAGCGTAAGTAGCCGAACGGTTAAAGGTTTGAACTTCCAAGCGTTAGGGTACGCCTGTGTTCGAATCTGAGTTGTTTGGGAAATCTCATGGGCAATGAGTTATTCGGCAAAATAATCTACAACAACCGAACCTTATTAGACGAATGGCTCACTCAAAGATTCATAGGAGCTGGAACCAAATCAAATTTAATCCATTTGTTTTGATATACTGTAGAGCCCCGATTATCCGCGGAATTGGGTGGCAAGGGCTTCGCGGATAACGAAAATCGCGGATAATCCGAAAAAAGACTAAAAATGAGGTGAAAACACGAAAAAAAATTATTTCACCATTAAAAACTTTATTGTACAAAAAAAAAAATATATAAAACTTTTAAAATATGTACAGTAAAGCAAAAACCTTTGATCTACGTTTGCATCCACAAATTCTCGAGAAGGTCTGTAGGATCACGACGCACAATAAACCTGTCAGTAATTTTCGACCTTCGCACTGTAGGGCCTATTAAGTATTTTCTCTGTTGTTGATTTGGATTAAAATTAGTGTTTTTGAAGTTTGTAATTAAAAAAAAAATTTTGCGGCACTCGTGGATAATCGGGGCTCTACTGTACTAACTGAAGTTTAAAGTTTCTCTGTAAAGCACGTCGCGGGCTTTCCTGTACAGCACTAAGGGAGCATCAGTGAACTTACGAAAATAAATCAAATTATAGACTTTCCGAAAAAACATTTAGACGATTTTTGTTAGTCGTCCGAACAACACCGTGTTGTAATTCTTATCAAATAAATATTTTCAAAAAAAAAAAAAATAAATAAATAAATAAATAAATAAATAAATAAATAAATAAACGGACGCGATTTAGTCAAATCGTTAGGTCCAGCGTCATCACTGCAACGTGTTTTAGTCTGATAAATATAAGACTCATGGAGAGCAACGGCGTATCTTTTTCCAGTCTTACAACAACAAGATGATAAAGGGAAGCTGAAATAAAAGCAGCTTAATGACCACATTCCAATCACACTTCGCTAAGCCATCATTTCCGTTTGTTTGGACGTTCCAATCGCGGTCGTAAAACTTCGCGAAGCTTAAAAAGACAAAAGAATTGATTTATTCAAAAAAGCAGCCGCCAGGTGTCACTGAAGAACGCTAGTAAAAGAAGAATAATCCAGGAAAAGAAAATAAACAACAATGGCCCTCCCTTGTATTACGGTTAGAATTTAGAAAAAAAAAATCATTGAAAATAAGAAGTTCCTATAAAGTTCATTAAAATATTGTTGGGTTTTTTTTTTTTTAATTTTTCTTTGTTTGGATATCGTAATTGCCGTATCTAAATTATAATAATCTACATTCAAAAGTTTCATTTGCAGAAAAGCTGATCAAATCCACAAATATTTAGATTAAGTTGCCTCAATCCAATTAATTTTAATCCAGTCAAAGCATCTTAATCTAGCCAACAAAACAGCTTAGGATGTATTATTTAAATTAAAGAGAGATTTTTATCAGCAAGAAATCATCATCGGTGAAATTTCAGTAGAAACGATAAATCCCCTAATTGTGCACGACACGTTTCAAGAAAAATCCATTCAGTAGTTTGCAGTAGTTGGGCAGAACACACACATTAATTTACATAAGCCTAAAGCCCCGCGAACACCATCCGATTTTGCACCAACTTAGTTGGCCAACTTTCAGTTTTCGACTTGCTAGAGCCGACTTTGAGCAGGTTTTTCAGCGATTTTAGTTGGCCGACTCGAGTCGGTTGTGCAGGACCAACTCGGGAAAGTTGGTAGGAATTACCAATCACAGGGCAGCGTTGGAACACATCAGTCGTGACGTCACGCCCATGGAAAGAAATGGCGTCCATTAACGATTATCACCGCTTCGAATCGACGACAAGCGAGTACACAATGAATATTTCGAGTATCGAGTTTCTTTCACGCATAAATAAAGTTTATATCGAAATGCAGTAATTGTATGCGGCAGAATTTATCAGAGAGGTTTCAAAACCTCGATTATTTCGGATTGTCCACAGCTGCTGGGGGAAACGCATAGAATTATGGGATTGCCGCTATCGCGGCCGACTTCATTTGTGAGTTGGCTGGTGTTCGCGGCTGATAAAATCGGACCAACTCGAAATTGGCCAACTAAGTTGGTGCAAAATCGGATGGTGTTCGCGTAGCTTAAGAAGTTATCAATGAAGACGACGACACATTTTATATTATTGAAATTCAAAACAATCTTTATATATATTGTTTCTTCTTATCTCCAAAGTAACAATAAAATAAAATAAAACAATGAATTATAAAAAACTTCCCTTCCCTGATTACGAAAACGCCGAAAAATGCAGCAACTCCGCCCTCAACTACAAAAAAAAAAAAAAAAAAAAAGCCAAAGGAAAACAATTTCTAGTTAATGTTCAAATTCCGAAAATTATCAGAGAAAGAATCCATATTACTATTATTATTTTACTGCATATTTCCTTTCTATGAATTCCATTACACTAAAATGAACTGACATTTGAGTTTGACAGTCTTTTTTTTTACAATTTATCATAGTAAGTCTTTAAGGTTATAAAAAAAAGAAAGAAAAATTATCGTGTTTGCCCGGTGTAACGCATATCTAATATTGTAGAAATTCTGAGTTGGGAATTTCAGATTTAAAATTTTAATCCTAAATTTTAGTTGAAGGCAAATTTAATTTACTCAGTGGCTTTAATTGAGTTAGCATCGAAGGTTGTCATTTTTTCATGTTTTGACAACGCGGATAATATATTGTTGATGCTCGCAGAAATAAGTCCTTCACGAGCTTAGTTTAATTGTTTCTCGTGGCGCATGGGATAATCTCGAAGTGAGATAGTATTGTTGTAATGTGTCTGCCGCAGTCCGTTTGGTTCCCTCGACGAGATTTTCCCCCTCCACGGGGGAAAATCGCTGCCCTGTTTGGCAGTGAGTGCGTTTGGTTCCCTCATCGATTACGGACTTGGGGGAAATTGCTGTTCAGTTAAAATTTTCACCAACGAAATAGGTGTGAGAAAGTCTCATGTTCTCACTAAAGAAGAGAAGATACCCGCAGAATTTAGCCGAGACTAAAGTTCGCTGAGACGATAGCGAAAGTAGCTGTTACTATCGAATTGCCTGGACACTTTGGCAAAAACCAAATAAATAGCAAGCCGAATAAATAGAAGTCTTACGGACGGGAAGACTGGGGACGATTCCAGTATTGCCTGAACGAAGTGCAAAAGGATTAACCGCCCGAAGCAGATAGGAAGCAGATAGGATTATCTGGATCGCAGAAGAAAGCGTTAACTGCCCGAACAACACAGCTACGACCGAGAACTTCTGTGATGATACAAACATAGGATCCATACTGGATGAAAAGCCTATATAGACGAATGCTAATCAGAGAGCTAATAACTACTGCTAACTTGAAAAAATAGATCCTCGTAGAATATGTCTGACGACGTGAGAAAAACTACCGCCAAAGAATAACCCTAGGCCCGGGAAAACTATTTGCAACGGGAGAAGAATAATTCCGTCAAATATTGCAATACGGCAAAGGACAAACAACGAAGTCAAAAGTGATTGAGTTTTCTTTAGAAGCGTTCATCATGGGAACTCGACGATTCGTTGTAAGTAAAGTTTTATTGAAATTTGTCTTTCAGCCTAGTAGGAATTAATAGAAGCAAGATAGGCCTAGATAAATCAATTCAAGGAAATAAGTTAGGATCTTAAGAATTCAATGAATTCGTTTTAGAGTAGAAGTTGGCGGCGAGCAGTTATCAAATAGTATCTCTAGCGTAGAAGAGTAGATGTGATAAATCTTCTGGGACTTGTAGTTAGATCATCATAGAAGAAGAGACTAGTAATTTAGCTGACAGCGGCTGTAGTAAAAGCAGCGTAGAAAAGCTTCTATAAAAGGAGCATACAGACAGCTGTAGTAAAAGCAGCATAGAGATAGCTGTAGGAAAAGCAGCATAAAGAGACTCTAGTAAAAGGAATAAGGCGAGGCTTTAGTAAAGGGAGCCTAAAGATATCTTCTGTAAAAGAAGTGGGTAGATGCTTTAGTAAAAGGAGCATAGTGACAGACGGCTTTAACAAAAGTAGCCTAAAAATTAGCTTTAGTAAAAGAAGCATAAATAAATTAGATGGCCATAAGAAGCAAGACCGCCAATGAGAAGCAAGTTGCCCTTGTAAGAAGAACAGAGATATTGAATTAAGAAGGACATTGATATTTAAAAGAATCCTAGTTTAAAATACTGGATGAATGCTGAACTTAAAAAGCTGTTTGTAAATATTTTATTGACACATAAAATGTGTT
This sequence comes from Thereuonema tuberculata, assembly GCA_023159025.1. Taxonomy (NCBI): domain Eukaryota; kingdom Metazoa; phylum Arthropoda; class Chilopoda; order Scutigeromorpha; family Scutigeridae; genus Thereuonema; species Thereuonema tuberculata. The sequence continues at coordinate 53,071,166 of JAFIDM010004315.1, read as the reverse complement.
TGATTTCTTGCTTTAGTAATATTTACTTAAGTAATTTTGAGCACTAAATTTTACTCTGCTAGCTAATAGACTTCGATAAATATAATTTTAATCTTTACAAATATGATAACATCGATTATCCGGACCATCACTTATCCGAATTCATCATCCAATTCGAAGATTTATGCAGCATACAAATAGTCGTAATTTGTTATTAATTGAAACACATTTCCTAAATCAATTATTTTTTATGATTCTTCAGATTTCAAAATCACAACAGTCTTGTGTTCAATGATTTAACTGAAGGCCTGATTACACTTTCTCTCGTATAAACTGGTTATTCTCAGATATGCTTGATGATCTGAACTATTTGTTTGACCGAATTAGTTCGTGATTATCGACTTCGTTGTAATGTCGATAATGTACGTTTTAATGTACTTCGTTTTCTTAGGTTCTTGTATACAGGTTCACTTCAGATAACAAAAGTAGGAAGCATCCGTTGGACAGCAGAAACAGCTTCCTAGGGCGAATAAGGTTGATAACAAAAACAGAGTAGGCTTATTTCGTGACTGATTTTAAGTTTGGGATATGCGAGTTTAGCATTTCAAAACTAAATAATAAGCATTTTTCCCTGATATTAACACAAACGTTGGACCAAACTCTTCAAAAATACTTTTGGTTAATCTTTCCATTAAAAACAAAAAAAAAGATAATGCAATTCAAACGGTTTGCAACTTCAAAACACTCTAAGTGACTGATATTTCACACAGAGATAAAAATATATTGGGTCAGAGATCACAGCAACTTCCTTTTCGAATCAAACGTAGCCTATAACTGGACAACCACAAAAACTAATCAATTCTTAATTAAAGTCTAATGTAAATGATTATGTATTATCAGACCAATGTTTCCCGCCAATACAAAATAGGTAGTAAGGTTATGTGAAAATGGTAAATAACACTATTTTATGTTATCGATAATTCACTGAAATAAATAAATAAATAACTAAATAAATAAATTGTAGCATTAAGATATCTTTTTTCTGAATAAAATTCCGTTGGCAAGATCCATACCAGTTATTATTTAAGCCTAAACCACTGTTTCTGTTCAATGCTCGTGACTTCTTTACACATCATCTTTAAAGAGTGAATAGCAATTGTGTATTATAAAACAGTATTGAATTACTATCACAATATTTATTTAGTAGTATTTTTTACTCGACACATTTCCATCCTTGTAGATAATTAGCGATCTCTGATGCTAATAGAATAAACATATGGTCTAAGATGGTGTATCGAGTTTACAGCACACAGAAATGTAATTCAATTTTGTTTTTGGCAGTTGTGGTATACAACCTATGATGAAAATTCGGTATTCTTAGCTAAATCAAGTCTAATGTATTGTCAGTACCGTTCGTTTTCGAAAGCCAGACCCACCATTGGCGGACGATTTTACTCCGCAGAGGGCTGATATAAGCACTTTCCTAAGAAATTCTTTTGAACATTTTCGCTTTTAAGAAAAAAATAACGGAGGAGCATTTTTGCAATGGTATTTATTCTTTCCCGAAAAGCGCAAATAGAACGCAGCTACTAGTAAACTAATACTGATAAAAATAAACATTCCCTCTTTATTTCTCCTCACCCCTATTTTGATGAAATCGAAGGAGACCTGACGAATGCACAAAAGCGCTGAAGGTTCTCGTAAACACAAACGAACAGTACATATCTCTGGGTATACAGTATATTTTCAAGTGTTTGTGTGTGCGTGTGTGTGTGTGTGTGTTTGTGTATTGAAATCTGCCACTTGAAAACTAAATATTATACAGGTATGTGGTCTTCTAATTTTTGGAATAGTGAGCGAATCTTCTTGAAGCGTCACGTGCTACTTATGGACAAGAAACTAAGTCTTCTTGTATCTCAATTTTTTTTTCCAATACATTCAATATAGAGACAAGATGAAATCGTGACTGGAGGCAATGACAGAAAAAGGTTGCAGGTTAAAGCATCGTACGTCTATCTTCGAACTCAGCGCAGGAGGGAGATGTCCACACGACCACCTACTAATCGTGACAAACTAAAAGGAAGTAGGTAACCTAAAATAATGCCAGCACGACTGCCTAATTTTGATCTCCGAGAAAAGAAACCCGATGCGAATATGAGAGAACCCTCGTTGAATTTTAGGATCATCTACAGGTGAAATCGAACCAGGAAGCTCCAAGTCTGTAGACATGCGTTTCTGCCTCATTCCACGGAAAGTACAATGTATGGAAGTAGCATGTGTATTCTAATATTTTGAATGAAATCAGTAGAATTTAATTTATGTGACTGCTGGCGCCATCTACCGCACCTTGAAGGAATTTCTCAAAATCTTATCTATCCAGATACATTTCGATTTGTTTTATTAACCTCAATTCTCACGACATCAGAGAGATACTTTGATCAGGAATATAATCCTGACTTAAAGAAATTATTCCTTTGTTGTTTTCTTTTACTTGGGAAGCAACTGGAAGAATTACGTGTGATACTTCTAATTTGAGAGCTTTCAGGTTTATAGAAATACTCCTCTGTTTGGACGACCTAGAGGCTATTCTAAGTGATTTCTTACTGGATAAAAACAAAAACTAAATGTACGGATTATTTTTTTTAGCAGGAAACCTGAAATCGGCTGGGCTGAAGTCCAGTAATGCAGAAAGCACTGCCTTCGCTAAAGGTTGTTCATTTGTCTCGTTACTCAAGTAAAGGCCGTTGTGCGCATGCGTACGCTCTAGAATTCGGATGAACTGACAAGCAACACGAAAGGGACCAGTGACACGCATGAACGCAATGGCAACACAGTTCTCCTCGCTTTGAGTCAACCACAGAGACACTGAAACACAAGTAGCGACTTACAAAGTGATTACAATGTAGGCCCCCGGGCTAAAACCAAATGTAATGGAATTCATTTGGGTTGTTTACCAACATTCTATGCATTCAGCTACGTCCTTCGAGCATCCGTTTAAAACGCTTCTTATAAAAAGTTTCTAGAAAGTTCTACAAACTATGTATAACAATAAAAGCAAAAAAAATATCCACACTAACACAGTGTTTCTTCTTTACTTCCTTTTTAATGAGTAAATGTGCATATATGTCATCTTAATAATTTTGGAACCCGAAGAATAAATCTTCTCAAAACATGGTGTGCCTATTTATGGACAAGCAATTCAAACTTAAGTTCCAGTCACAGCCCAGCTTAAATGTTCAGCAATTTAAGTGTGAATACGACCACAGAGAAAGCATTCGAAATGAAACAACATATTATTTTATTATTTACAAATAATAAGAGCTATCAAAAAGCTGGTTTATTCAAATTTCTCATTTCCTGAATAAATTAATTAAATACAGTCTAAATATAGTTAGTTTTTGATCACAGCGAAGAACACTGAACACGACAGTGGATTAATAAATGGATTATAACGAGAATGAATTATTTCACTTTCAATTCTTTTTTATAGCAATTTCTCAATTATGTGCAAATGTCTCGAAAAAAGTACCTACCCGGAAAAGCCTTTCATAAACAAAATCAGAACGTCTCTTGTGCCTAAAAATGCACGCCAATGTTCAAAAATTGATAGGACTGGGAGGGACAAGAACACTTACAGACAGACCTACAGACTTAATAAGCCTTATTTTCCTTCGGAATATAGGTTAAAACGAAAACAAAGTAAGAAACACGTTTCTTAAATAAACTTCTTCCAATTTTTTTTTCTTTCTCTTTAGAAGTGTCCCAATTATTGATGAAATCAGATTAGGCCTAACCATCTCCTTGTTAGAAAACGGCGTCTAAGAAAAATTTGTGCAGTAGTGAAGAGAAAAATACTAAACAATACAAAGCCTAAAGCTGTTCATTTAAACAATGTAACTCCAATTTCTTCGTTGACTAACCGTCGCTCCCAGGAGAAAATTACCTTCCAATTTTTCAAAGCTTCCTTTCTTACCCACAAAAAAGAAAAACTAATTTTCTATATATGGCGCAAAAGCGGCTCAAGGCAGTTTTTGCCGCGGCGGTGAAGACACTTTGCAACAAATTGAGCGAAAGAAGACCAATTCGCTGGCGGGCGGCTAACGTCGTCGATCCATCTAAATCCTTCGGATCTGCTCGTCTGGAATTTGCTAATGTGAAAAGCCAAATGAGTCACGTTTTAAGCCTAACTTAAAAAAGAGCCGCTTCTGTTACGCGATGCCGAACCGAAAAGAAAAAAAAAAAAATATGAAAAATAAAAACAACCCAGGTGGGCTTTAAAAATCAACTAAAGAGCTCCAAAATTCAGTTCACTTTTAAAAATAATTTTTATATAAAACGAAAAACATTCTTAGCTCAGTATTTCGTCTTTGATCGAGCCTCCAATGGATAATGAATTGGGTATCTAGTGTAAAGTATGCGATCGGCTTTAACCGATTGGTGTGGTCCAAAGTATGCGATCGGCTTTAACCGATTGGTGTGGTTTCTGTGAATAACTCTCCATCCCTACCAACCACCCAGTTGAGACAAGATGTGGTACATTAACGATGCCAGAACGGCAAATGTTGCTTGTAGTAAACATTTGAGTTGTTGATTGTTGTTATCGATCGTCAACGGCCACACGTTCCAGGTGCAATTGATCGGTCGGCACAAAAAATTGATATATACTTAAAGAGAAATTAAACATAATGCCGTTTTGTTACAGATAGCGTCGAGAGAAGACTGACATGAACAATCAATTATCAACAAAAGCATGCTTTGCCCCGTCAGCGGTGACGTGGAGATTAGTTCATTGTCAATCAGTCCAATACATACCAAACTCATTTAAAAGGCTATATCCTTTTAATAACCCAGATAAATAACTTCATGTTTCGGCTTCCAGGAACTTAATCACTGGTGGACGGAAACTATACATTAATTAAACTGCCTTTCTGAGGTTTTTTTTTTGTTCTAACCCTTTCTTTATTTTCACTTCAACGGCATATTAAGAGGTGTTGGAACAAATCTACAGCATCCTTTAGACTTCTCACACCAGGAAGGGGAGACGGGAGAACCAATTATTCATTAATCTCTAATTGGTTGTCGGGATTTAAAGCCAGTTCCGGAATTCAACAAGTTACGTCGGCAGACAGCGCCGGATGCGTTGGCGGTCGTCCGTTGTTTACCCCCGCTGCGAGCCGAGAAACTGCGGCCAAAAGAAACGTAGGAAAATCCGTTAAGTCTATAATCGAACGAGATCTGACATTGTGCAGGATTGCACCGAAGCAGTTTTATAATCAAGGGTCCAACAGATAGCATTACTGGGCGCAAAAGATACGAAACATCTGGTCTAAGAAAACAACAATCGGATCGAGAAGAAAAAAAATAAAATAATAATAATACCTATGCGCAGATCGCAGCGGAAGTACAAATTAATCAACAATGGCATACTGCAGAATGAAAAATCAAGGTTAAGTGAGTTCGAAAGCACACTAAGCCAATAAATATCAAGTCTAAGAAATAGCAGGAGGTTCGAAGAATTGAAAACTAATTTCTTAAAAGTTCTTTAGTATTTTTTTTTTCATTTCGTGAAAAATACAAACACGAAAGCCTTCACAAAAACATTTACATTCCAAATATAATATCTACTGAATAAAAAGAGCATAAAATTTTGCATTTTCTGATTAATGCATCGAATCAATCTACGAGCAATGGATTAAGGATTTAAATATATCAAATTTCTGCTTGATTGTAGTATAGAATACGTAATTTATTTACATTTAATACAAATTTTACAATTGGCTTGCTTTCGGTCATCACAGTGTCTGCGTAATTTCATAATATCTGCATAGATTGTATTTGTACTATTTATTTTGCCGTAAAAATCAAATGTACATTCCTAGTCAAAGCCAATTGCAGTTTTTTTAAAAAAAAAAAGTTTAAAAAAAAAAGCAAAACGAAGCGTACTTGAAACATTTCCCAAGACTTAGTGAAGAGATGAGAAACACCAAAAATTGCTTCAAACCATCACCACTAGAGGCAATTGCGGCGCTGCCACTGACTGAACGTCGAATATCTGTATCTATATATACAAGGCCGTTTCTACCATTAGGCAAGGCTAGGTGGCCGCCTAGGGTGGCAAGATTTTAGGGCGGCCATAGGACGGATTCCGTTTTTTTTTTTTGGTTGTTAAAATAGGATTTTTTTTTTTGGTTGTTTTAAATAGGATTGTGATTTTTTTTTTTGATTGTCGAATTGAAGATTCTGTTTTTTTTTTTTTGGTTGTTAAAATAGGATTGTCGGTTTTGTTTTGTTTTTTTGATGGGGGCGGCATTTGAAAGGGAGGGGGCGGCATTTTTCAGTTCTCGCCTAGGATGGCAGAACACCTAGAAACGGCTCTGTATATATATATGCGAAAGCCCTCACTGACTCACATCTAATGCTCCTATTTCCCATATAGCCAGGAACCTGAAATTTGGCAGACAGCTTACTTAAGTTGTACCTGGAAAAATTAAGCTATTGGGATTTCGATTAATAACCACTAAGGGGTTGAAAAGGGGTGGAATTCCTGAAATAGCGCCACATAGCAATCTAGTCGCGACAATGAAACTAAACTATTATTGTGCAAATAGCGTCACCCAGTAACCTAGTGGCAAAAACTAGAACTAAAATATTTTTGTTCATAATTTTCTTCCGCATCCTCTCTTGTTCTTTGTCAAAATCGAAACAATATGTATTAGACGAATTTTCGATATTCAGATCCCAATAGATGTAAACGGGGGAGGAAATCTTTTTTGAAAAGTTTGCATATCTCCAAAAAAAACCGCTTGAGATGGAAACACGAAATTTAACATGAGTGTTCTTTGTCAAAATTGAAAAGATGCTATTTGATCGAATTTTCGATATCGAGCCCTAAAAGGGTAAACGGAGCGGGGTGAGGGATGGGCAAACATTGTTGAAGGGTAATTCTAAGGGCTTTTAGGTTGCACAATAAGATTACAACATTAATTTGTACCGATCTCATGACCTTTTTACCAACTGGGGAAGGTTTAATGTGATAGGCTTGTGGGAGAAAGGGTGGGAAATGTCGTAAAATTCGAAGTGATCTCACAATTTCAATTTCTTTCTCATCCACATAAGGAAATCTTTTTTTTGTAACTCGTACGAAGAAAGGATATTTCAGCTAGTATGTGTGTGTGTATATATCGGAAACACCCTATGTACTGTATATCTCTTTATTTTTTTATTATGCTTACAGACAGAGTTGTGGAATTGGAAAATATTTTTGTCGACTACGACTCTAGTGATAGGGTTAATATAAAACTACAAACAGTACTTTAAAGACTCCGAGTGCAGTAATTCGGTAAGTACGACTCGACTTCACGACTTCGATTTCAGAGCCCTCCTACATAAGATCCTATCGTATTATCAAGTCTTAATTACACCATGAAGATCGTCAGTGATCTGAAGTAGAAATACGAAGCAAGTAAGGAACCTCCACAAAGAATGTTTCGGACACCCTAATGGCATCGGGTTGCGATCCTGGGGTCTTAGCGATAGTCAACAGAGAGGGAGAGAGAGAGAGAAAAAAAAAAAGTAAAATAAAATAAAAGCCCCACATTCCGATTCTAACAAATCCCAAATGGAGACCAGACGAGATCTACAGAACAATTGGGCCAAATTTCTGAATGAGCTAATCCCCACAGAGATTAAGACAAAACATTGCTCTCATTCTAAAAAAGAAGCAACGAGGAAAAGAAAAAAAAACCGGAAAGATGCTTGTCTGTATCGTAAACAAAAACCTTAATCGAATTGATAAGGCAGAGAGAGAAGAGTAGGAAGCATCTGTGCTTCTGCCACGCACTGGCACTTTGCCACACATCTCCAACAGACAGAAAGACTGACGGACGGTGACGTAAATAGATGAGTCAGCGGCAAATACCACAACATACATTCTCTCAAGATGCCTTTCTTCAAAAAAATAACAAAACAAAAGACGAACGGCGTTAGTTAAGTCGAAATTTCACTCGATTTCTAGTAAAAATAATACTAGAAAGTTTTGAAAGAGGATACAATCTTTTTTATTTTTTGGTTTGAATTTTATAATTCCCAATAGGAAAGAGAGGCTTACGAAATCAATGAATTTGAGAACATGTGTGTGTGTGTGTGTGTGTCCTTCGTCTCTAAAGCTCTGAATCGCTGGATGGATCTTCTGCAAACATGGTATGCATATCTGTAGGATTACGAATGGCGAAAAATTGTCGCTGTCGAGGAATTAAGAAGATTTCGTTTTCTTAAACAAACAAAAAGAAATATTAATATATGTACAAAATGTATAAAAAAAAAATATATATAAAAATATTCGGAAAATAAAATTAGGTTTGTCGTTTTTGATGTTTTCAGACTTAAAAAAAAAATTACATTTTCAGGAAAGTAGATGTTAAGGTCTTTTTTTTTTTCGAAATGAGGAAAATTATAAAATGTACATAAAAAAAAAATGTTATGTTATGTAGTGAACGTGGGTGGCAGAGAAGCGAAGCACTGCGACCGGAGATCTATTGTACTATCCCACGGAAATAAGAACAGATGGAGAGAAAGACTGAGAAAGTATAGTGGGAGAAGTGTAGGGAAACGGGAGAACCCCGAGAAAACCTGCCCAGCTCGGATCATCCACCATCATTCACAAATTTTTTTGTGCTCGATTACGTTACAGATGAATGAAATGAAAATCAACAAATTACTTTCATAAGATCAATTTTAAAATAGAAATTACTGGAATGAATTCAGTTAAATGACAATGATATTGGGATAAACGCAAAATGTCATTGAAAGATCTCGTTCATTTTTCAGACAAATTGTATATAAATCTACAAAACTTCAATAATTTGGTTAAAACCTTAAAAAAAGTAATATATTTAAAAAAAAAAAAAAAACAACTAAGGTTTTTGAATGTCTTTGAGCAGCAGGTGAAAGTTTACAAACCAATAAATCACAAAATGCATTATCCTTTTCAAACAGCAAATACACAGTATAAATATATAGTTTACATATAACAAAAGAGCAACTTAGCTTTCAAGAGGAGGGGAACGAACCCAGATAATGAAATATTGAGGGTATTTGAGGGCAGAAGCGTGGGTGGAGACAATAGAAAAAATACATGCACTCGTTACAGAACGACAGCGAACAATATCAGGCACTGACATTCCTGCTTCTTTTTCTTCTTCTTCTTTCGGGATAAGATTTCAGGGAACAGAGTTGCTTCCGTTATAATTGTTCACTTCCGTGTTGCGAGGGCGGGTCGTAACGGTTACGGAGGGTCTCCGCGGAACCAAAGGTGTTTTGCAAATCAGCAGGTTGTGTTTCACTGACGTAGGGTGAGAGAGGGCAACTGCACGTAATTTTTTAATAAAATTTTTAAATAAAAATTAAAAATGTAGTTGGCACGCCAACTTCCGAATACCAGCAGGGTAAGAGAAAAATATTGTTACAATATATATATATATATATATATATATATATATA
>JAFIDM010004315.1:53040063-53061589 GCA_023159025.1 Thereuonema tuberculata | reverse complement strand
ATATATATATATATATATACAGTGGAGCACCGTTTATACGTTTTTCAAGGGACTGAGAAAAAAAAACGTATAAATGAAAAAACGTATAAACGAAATTCACAAAAGTTACGAACAATTTTGTAATAACCAACAATAAAAAGTCAAATAAATACTTCTGCAACGCCTCTTACTATATTAAAACATATATTTAATAAAAAGTCAGAGGAAAATTAAAATATTACATGAAAATGAAATACAAGTATTGTAATACAAAACTTTTTATTCCGGATTTAATGTACAACTAGTACTACTATTCATATTCATTCAGCATTTACAAAATATTTTGATATTTTAGGTTGCCGGAATTATTGGAATGCAGAGAAAAAAGTTCTTTGTAACAGTTAAAAGTGCCATCTTAACTTTATCATTTAAATCACTGCTAATGAGATATTCTTGCATGGTGTTAAAACCCATGTTGTTTGTTGCAAACTTGGCAGAGGTTTTTCAGTGCAATTTTCTAAGACTGTGTGCCTTTTCTAAGACTAGACAATCGGCAGGTGGGAATCTGAGGTTGAAAAGCGCATTTTCTCTCTTCTTGAGTTCTTGAAAAAAACGTATAAATGAAATTTGCGATTTCAGGAAAACGTATAAGTGAAATTATTTAACGTTAATATTCATTGGAATTTGCCGGGACCATTCAAAAAAACGTTTAAATGATAAAAACGTATAAACGAGAAACGTATAAACGGTGCTCCACTGTATATATATATATATATATATATATATATGAGGTGGGCACAACGTGAAGTGTTCAGAGCCCTCTAGCGAGGAATGTTTTGGACGAATCGTAACAACAATCGGTGGACATCATACAGAGTGGAACATGCGGTTTCGATTTAAAAAAATAGTACCAAAAGTCGCCAACAGGGGAAAATGTGGCACTGTTAACGCACTAATTAATTTGCATGGAACCATGTGAAGAGGAGATGAAACTGGAGACAGTCCCCTTTGACCCACGTTTCCCACAAACAAATCAAACATATATATATATATATATATATATATACACCAATTCACTTATATCTATTTACTTTTAACGTATATCTTACGCTGGAGTAAAAAATAAAATCGACTTAACATGTTGATAATTCATAAAAGGCACTAAACTGAATTACTAGAAAATGTGGCGGAAATGTGTAATTTATTTTTTGTTCTCATATACACCTAACCTTCTGCTATCGCGCCAATTGGTGCCGCGCTATAGCAGAAACCGCGATAGCCGAACTGAAGAACTTACGGTAATAATATTCTTATTGGTGTCTCGACCTCAAATTTTACTCCTAATTTACCCTATTTTCAACTCTTTTAATGGCGGAGCCCGCAAAATTTGAATTTTTCGACCAACCAGGGCGCGATAAAGGTATTTGGGCAGCTTTTTAAGTATGCGCGATAGTAATAAAACGCTATAGCAGAGGGTTGGGTGTACTGTTATAAATCGACAATGAATAAATTAAACGTTCAAAAGTCAACCCTCAAGTATTAAAAAAAAAAAGAAAAGAAAATCCCTAAATTTCTTTTAATATGTATATTTTTCAATAAAAACTACACCTGGAAAAAAAAATTACTAGCGAAAAAGCTTCTTGAGATGCAATTGTTTACGTAATGTGGAGAATCCAAGTTTATTATGCTAACTTCAAAGCCTATGAAATTTAATGGTAAACTTACTTGTAAATGTAAAGCCCAAATCACACCAGCATATTTTTTTCAACATTGTTTTGCTACAGTGAAATCAGTGCTGGGTTCCCCCTTCCTTGCTTCCTCGTCCGTCTCGACGAAATTTGGTGAAACAGTGCATTTGATTGGCAGAGTGCTAGCCAATCAGAGTTGAGCTTAAAAGATTTTGGCGGTTTCTCGAAAGCTACGAAAAGACGGCGATTAATCTTTTTTTAGAGGCTAAAATCGTGTTTCGGCAACGCAATTTAGGTAGAATTTGAAATGACTTTTAGTAGGCTGTCAATCTGTTCGAAACTAATTGTATATTGTATTCAAGCATCTCTACTATTTGCGAAAGCGAACTGAATTTCGGCTGAAAACAGCGGGTATCCCACAAGCCCCTGCGGCCTTTCACACAGCTCAAGAAGAAATGAAATCTCTCTTTAAAAATTTGACATCTGCACATTTTGACGCATAGAATTAATTTATTTCAGTAAAAATATTGTTTATTTTCGAAAAATAATCTCCTCACTGTGATATTTAATTCCTAATAGCCTTCGGATTCTCTCGATACGGTAGCCAAAATGGCGCTGGTCAGCTCCTTCGGGATCGTAGCTGGTCGGTTCTGATTGGAGCTCACTAATGAGCATCCCTGAAAACAGGGTTGTATTTAGAAACGTTCTGGAATTTTTTCAATGATGGAATCAGGGTTGAAAATGGTCAACAGAGGCAAATCACACGATCGTAGACCTGAAAGATAGGGCCAACGATTGAAAACAATGATGAAAAATAGGCTCGTGTGACCCGGGCATTATAGCAACCATGATCTCCCGTTGATTTTGATAAAATAAGACCCATAGGGATCGAAAATCGTCACAAGTCTCCGTAAATCGTCAGAATCAGATTTTAAAAAAATGAGAGAAGAGCCAGAGAAAAAAGAAAATAACTCATTAATTTTAGCCTACTAGATTAAAATTTAAATTTCAATGTTCATTTTTTTTTTTTTCCAGCAACCACCTGAAGAGTCGTTAGAGACAAATCTCGACGTGAATGAAGAAATTACAAATGACGAGCGTAAATACTCTATCTCAATTAAAACCCATCACATTGTTATCCCGTCATTGTTGACGGGGCGTATATATTATCACTAGTTCACATTAAAATTAGCTTAAAATGCTTTTGCAGGGTGTTTAAAATGCTAAAAAGAAACTATAAATTAAATTGAAAAAATTACTGTCAATTTTCCAAAGGATTCAGTTAAACAGGAAAAAAATAATCAAAAAGCTCTGTGGTAGGTGCGCGCCGTGAAGCGAAAAAGTTTGAGAAGCACCGCCTTACTGGAGAAACTAAGCAAATTAATACTGACAGAACAGGCTTGAAGATGCAATAAGGAGTATCCCTATACCTCTCTCCTCGGGGATAAAAAACGATACTCTTTTTAAAAGGCCTGACCTAGAGAAAATATGGCGGAGGAGTGGAGGTCCGCCTGTCAGTTGCGCTACGCCCCTGACGAAGCCGTTTTGATTCACCAGCACTTCGTCTTTCATTTTTTTTTCTTCTTGTAGGGTGAACCTTGGTCGAGGATGGATTCAGGTTATCATTGTGAATGACCGTTGGAGCGGAAGAAACAAAACCTGTTATTTCTGGCTTTCGAAAATAACGAGACAGCAATAGCATTTATTCAATCCAATACCGAAAACAATGGCTGTGATAGAGGTAAATGAAAAAAAAAAAAAAATAGAAACATGGCGGATACGCCATTAGACACACAACCATTCTTTTCGATTTCGTTACGATAAATTAAAAAAAAAAAAAGCTTTCACTACAATAGATTCCAGTAAATTATGGTCTTTCTCTACAATTCTTACCTTGGCATCAAACGATTCTTTAAGCATCTCAGGAGAAATCTGTTTCGAGGTGTCGATTCTCGTCAGCTGGAATTATTATTTCAGATGTCATTTCGTAGACAGCCTTCGGGTACTTTATCTAACAGCCATTAATCAATTAATTCACCAAGTTAATTTTTCATTTTTCAGTCATTCTCCTAACTGATGAGCGGTGGCACCTCAAACCTGCTAAATTCCGAAATGCTTTTTCTTTTTTGTTTCCCCTAAAAGAATTTATATTTTAATTCAACCATTTTTAAAAATATAAAAACAATCTTACCTTTGCGGAGTCAAGTTAAGAAAAAAAAAGAAAAGAAAAAAATGATTGCCTACCATGACCTCCGATTATTCTGCTAAAAAGGATATTTTTTTTTTTTTTGGAGGGGATGAAGTAAAAAGCTTCTTACCTGAAAAGAAAAAAAAAAATGAGAAAAAAAAATTAAGTTTTTTTTATAGGAAATGGTCATGAGAAAATACATTTACATAAAATGCATATTATATTATCTAAATTGCCAAGTTTCTGTTTACTCAATTCATGACACGTTATTTTTGCTATCACGTCAAGAGGCTCAGAACAAGTATATGTATATATTTATATGTATATATAAATCATTCATTCACTGATCATTTAAGCAGTTTGAGATCACTGCATTACACAAAGTGAAAAACTTTTTTTATTGAATTTTTAATCTTTTATGAATTAGCACGGGAAAACACAAGCATAAATCCTAAAAGAGATGCTCAAAACAAAATATCTTCTGTTGTCGGAATCGGGTAGATTGGTTTCCCGGTGGGCGGGCGAGCGTCGGACAGGTCTCTTTAAGATATGACAATCCAGTCGGCCGAGAACAGACGGAAGCCGTGTGATGGGAATTTTACCTTATCATATAATCACGAATGATTCCAAGCTCGAAAAATAAACGTTAGAGTGCCAATTTTCGAACCACAAAGGACCCAGTCAAAGATCAACATTATTTATTTAAACTGCCTAAATCGGATTAACTTTATTCGTATCAAACGACGCGCAAATTAATGGATTAAGGATTAATATTCAATGTTTTAAGACAACGAAGTATTAATAGAAGTAAGACAGAAATCCATTGTTTTCCAATGCTTTTCCCATTGGATTTTTTTCCACAAGAACCCATCTGGTAAACATTTCAAAAATAAAAGTTACGCATCATCCCCTAGTCATCGAAAAGCAAACCAAATTTCAAGAAGTTCCGTAGAGCAGACCAAAAGTTATTAGAAGGGAGACTGATAATATAAGCTAATAATGACAGCTGTGACAGAAAAAAAAAAGCAGTAAAAATGCTTAAAAACTAAGGCTTTTATTTAAGTAAAACAGAAAATAAATAGATCCCTTTAATTATTAGCAGAGGCGGAAAAAAAATCTAAAAATTTAAAATGACGGAATACATACTATATAGCCATCAAGTTTAAATCAAAGCTGTAAAACGCTAGTAACTTTAATGTGACTTAGTTTTCTTTTATATTTTTTTTGTTTTATTGCTACACTGTGAATAATACACACACTTAGGTCTATATATCATGTTTAACACCGATACTATTGTCTTTCACTTCTTGGGTTTAGTCATGGTAACGATGTTGTTTTGTTTATACGATTCGGTCATTCATACCCGCCTTTTTTTTTTATATATTGTTATTCAGGTAGATAAAAAAGAACTATATATCTGTTGTAGCCCTTCTAACACCATTCTATCTTGCGCCGTAAGAAATGAGATATGAAAGTAGGGAGAATCGGCGGCGCCAAAGCAAACTAATTACCTCACCGTTCTAATTTTGAAATATCTTTTCCGCAAAGTTTTCCCGAAAACAACGCAAAGCCATTTTTACAAACACACAATTTTTTTCTATTAATGTTTCTTCCAAAATTATTTTATCTATTAGGGGACCATCAATAATCTCAAAAAAAAAAAAAAAAAAATCGTAAATAAATATCCAGATGTAATCGTTTGATGCAAAGGTTGTAATACGACAATTAGATCTTCAAATCATACATATAAAAATCCAGCACTGTAATACCGTAATGTTGATATCAGTCGAGAACGTTCGACGGTGGCGCTGCTGCAGCGCTTTCATATATTTTTTTTTAAATTACTGAAAGCGAAACAGCTGTGGAAACAAGGCTTTAAACAATTAATTTCATTATGGTATATTTTACAGATCCATTTTTTGCCAGATAACAAGGTTGCATTCAAGCAAACATTTGCTGTATAATTCGAATAGAAAATCATCGCATGTTATCACGTAATTATTGATGAACATATATGGTAGTACCTAAAGTAATTATCATTCCTGCGTGGCCGAGTGATTTTAATGGAGGTTTTGCCATGCGGCAGATTTATCGGAATGTGGGTTCGAATCTCAGCGCTAGGCTTGGATGTTTCTTCTTTCTTCTTCTGTGTTTCGTCTGGATATAGTGAGAGCCGCCTCCTATGGTGTATTCTGGGCAACAATTCTTCGACGAAATGGCTCACAAACAGCGCCTCTGGTCGAGGCCAATTGGCGAAAGTTCTAAGAAGCACGGACGATGGATTAAAAAAAAAAATAATTATACTGAATTTTTTTTTTCATTGTTTCAAAAAAAAAAAAAAAAAATGCAAACAAGCTTAGGACAGATAAAATTGTAAAACACAAACACTACATCAAAGAACGAAAATCCTTCAAAAATATGTACTGTCTATATTCCAGTAAGTTTGTTTTTGTTCACCGGTTCGCCAGGTATTTTGTAAGCTTCGAAAACTACATACACAATATTAGAATCGAAATTCACACAATGTAATAAAATAACAGATAAACAGAAATATCGAGGTTTTAGTCACAGTATATATTTACTATTTGTAAATCTGTAAATAAGGTACATATGCAAATAAGTAGATATTTAAATACAGTAGAACCTCATTATAACGGACTAATAGAGGCTGAAGGTTGTCCGTTTTAATGAAAGTTCGATTTATAACAAATAATTCATATAGGGGTGTAACACAGCAGGGTGTACATCAATGAAAGTACAATAGTTAGCTATAAAAAGTGTTTATTATATATCAAATAAAAAACAGCCTTCAACATGTAATACTAGGTTGAATTGAAAAAGATGAGTACATCTACACTGCATTAATCTTTAGAACAAGAAGGTCCTGGTTCATGTTGATTGCTTACATTCATTGGTTTCAAAAAATAATTTATTTTCTACTGGGTTTGTTTGCTGCTTATTTTTTCAGTTCATAACTGACAGACGTAAGCGTTCATAATGTGCAAACACAATTTCATTTGCCAATTGTTCAACATATTGAATAACAAAATTTAAATGGTCTTTCACTTCGCTCACCTTAATTGTAGGCTGAGTTGTGCCTCCTACCTCTTCTTCCTCGTCCTCCGAAGATTCTGCTTCTTCAGAGTCATGCAGAGCATCCATGTTTACGCAGAACAACACAACGATTGATGTTTAATCGCTTGCTTGAAAATGTAAAACTCGTCAGATAAAAATAAGCATCCTTTATTAATATTACAATATTTTTTAAAACTGTCCGTTATAAGCGACGTCCGTTGTAATAGGGTCCGTTATAATGAGGTTCTATTATATATGTTTTAGTGCTTTCTTTAAGTTCCTTTTCAGCCTAGCGGAACGCAGGACAAGGAATCGACATCCTAATGAGGACGAAACGGCCGTCCCAGTCTCTCTCCGGTGACAGCTCGGGATGAGAAATCCTTTTACTTAGCCTTGTATCTTCCTTGGTTATCATTTGTTGAATTACTCAGGCATGTTAAATTCCTTATTAATCTCTTATTTTTAAATTGATCGTTTTTGCAAAATTACGGCCACCGTAAAATTGAATTAAAAGCAAAAAATATAATAAAAATACAGTAAATGTAAAACAAACAAACAAAAACAAAAAAGACGTTTTCCAATCCTAAATTAAAAAGTTTGTAACTTAGAATCGTAAAACAGGCAAACAACAATATACTTTACAGACGACGATACACAACTTTTAACAAGAACTGTAGATCATTTTAATTACTCACACATAAAAATAATAAAATTAGTCAAGTACAAAGTGAAAAACTTAAGTTTATTAAAGATGTAATAAACGAAAAAAAATCAGCGTAAGTCATTTCGTAAGCTCATTATTACACATTTCGTAATACCTACTGGTGGAAGTTCAAAACACTTGTTTCCATTAGAATTCATTAGGTTCCCGTGCTATATTTTTAAAGCAAACAGACGTTTATTGGTACTCAAATAAAAATGAATAAAAAAGAAAGTCAATGGGTGGGATTTAATTCAGTAGAATTATGAAGTTGTACCGTGAGTTTTTACAAGTGGTCAAGTAAAAGAAAGGGAGCTGTTTTTTGATATTATTCCGTGAAGAAGGTAACCTGACTCGACTGTAAAATTAGGATGTGGGGGCGTTCGTAAAGATAATTCGAGAAAAGGAAAGGGGCGGGGGGAGCTACCAGAGAAACTGCCAATGCCCACTTTCTGTTATAGTTTTCAAAGCTTATTAATTTTTATTATTATTATTAATATGTAAAAGTTTCAAACCTTGGGTTTCCCCAGCAAAGACAACATGGCGGGTCAAGGACCAAAGCACATATTGCAAAGTGTAAAGAAATGTGCAAGGAGGGTTAGGGATGTGTGGTTGTGTCCATAAATTTCCTAACTATTATTATTATATTGTTAGAAATTATTTTCTAAACTGAGATTTTTTTTTTTTTTTATTATGACAATAGGGGAATAAGTTGTCCGATAAGACGCTGACCAGTGTAAAAACGATCTAAAAAAAACATGAATGCACGAAAATACTGTAATATGTTGTAAGCATTTATTTTGAGCAATTTTAAAAAGCCCTGCAACAAACCAACTTATTTTCCTGTGGTTATTTTATGGCAGAGTGATGGAGTCAAAATAATTCGTTACATGGGGGATGGGGTTAAATAATAGTAATCGTAAAGTGACCTCTCTGTCTTTGTCTTGACTAAGACTGCAAAGTTTCAGCTTTCTAGGCCTCTTGGTCCTAAAAATTACAGCGTTCGTATTCTTTCACAGTCGAACTTCGATTATTCGTCAACGTATTTACCCATAGGTCTCTGTTAACCCCCTCCACTATGCAATAATAGGTAGAGGAAGTGGTGCAAATGTGGAATATTCAGTATTTGGCTTGGAAAGTGTTGTGCTCTAATAGGATGAGCGGCAAATAGTTTTAGTTGTTTATCTTGATCCCAGTAAAAGCGCTGGCAGTCAGTGGAGCAGTGGATGTGGTGGTACTGCGTCAAGTTATATCGTCGAGTTTTTCAAAACTTTTGAGAGGCAAGTTTCATTTTTATTACGCAGTCTATCTGTCTCCTAGGTAACATAATTAATATCATGCAATTAATAAAGGGACGTGTATAGAAGATACTGACGGTTTTAAATCAAAGCTAAACCAATAGTTTCTTAACATAAATTTGGCAAATTCGAAATGGCTAATGTGTGGGTAATGTGGAAACAGGCACTTGTGGGTTTTTGTAGAAACGTTTACACAACAACCACATCGGATGTAATGTTTCTAATGTGCTGAACATTTTTACATCAGATGCAATGGAAGCACATTGGTGGGAAACCAAAAGCCATTTTGAAGAAGTGGGATGCAGAAAACATGATTAAGGCTGTAATAGCCGTTAGGGAACAGAAGATGGGATTAAGAAGAGCCGTTAAAAAGCCTCAGACGACACTTCGGAGATTTGCACGTTCCGATAGTCAACTGAAGATTGTGTTTCTTTTGTAATGAAAACATAGTTAATACAGTTGCTAAAATAGTTTTACTTTATTCAAAATCCTTAATCTAAACTAATTTTAGTGTTTCCACTTTACCCACACTTTTTGTAGTTTCCTAACAATCAAAAAATTAATTTTTACTCTTTTAAAATTAACTTTTTATATATATTAGTATTATTTTTACATAAAAGAGATTACAAGGTAAGTTTAGGTAAATTTTCAGTAAAAACAAACAAAAACAAAAAAATATATATTAAAAACACAAAGTGGGTTTCCACATTTGCACCACCTCCTATATATATATCTGTATTATTGGTTTTTAATGACATGGTTAAAAAGAAAATAATAACTGAAGTTTATAATTACAAGTAAAGTCTCACTTATATGAATACGAGGGGGAACCAAAAATTATTCGTATAAGTGAATTACATATACGACTTATGGGGTTTCGCCGGGGAATGAGAAATTCTTCGTATAATTGAATGTTTCGTATAAGTGAGACTTCACTGTATTAACTTTCATTAGTTTATGTGGTTCTGTATAAATAAATAAGATCAATAAATAAGTTTAATGTACATACTCTATTAGCCGTTTCGGTCTCGGCCTGATAATCTACTGTATTTATATGAAGTATTTCCAAAATGCTCATATATTAGCCAAGAAAATCTTGGAAAACTACAGCTTTTTGTCTCTGAAGTCAACTAGAAAGCTGGCCAATTAAAAACAACAATATGCCTACCAATAATTTGAAATTTGCGCCTGATTGTGATAAAAAGTCGTAATGAAAAGCTTCAGAAATGAAACAATTAACTCTCACTGATATGAAACAAATCTGCAACAAATTCACCAATTTTCAGCAAAACGAAAATCTGAAGATAAAACGCTTGGGTTCAAGTATCACCTGGAAATTATAAAAACGGTAGATATAAATTATCAACTATATTATCCATACTCGTAATTTACAGAGGCCGTTGTTTATAATAAATGGCATTACAATTTATATACACTTTATAATTATTTGATGTGTTATATGTGCTTACATAATTATACGCTAAATATAAATTATAAAACCACTTAATATGTATACTTAACTATTTTATATAATTTTAGGAACTGAGAGGGGAAAAAAACTATTTTAAGGAAACTAAAGGTTTTTTTTGAAAATTCTTGTTTAACTGCTGTACTACGGGTCGTACGTTTTTCGTCTGGAAGTCCCTATCCAAGAATTAGGGGATTGGCTACTATGCAGTTATTTACGATAATGGTTCATTGTTTTTCGAACTTAATAAGGCCCAAATGTAAGATTTTGAAATTTTATTTGTATTTTGGCGTCTTTTATTAAATGGAAGAATTTAATAAAAGAATGAAGTCTATGACAGTTGATTTCAGTTAAAAAAAGGATTTTATCCACATTCGTGATTTTTTTTAAAATTATTTCGTAGAGAAACGGCCTTAACAAGCGTCTTTAAAATAGAAAAGAGGACAGGAAGGGTAAATCACATTGCGACGTTGTGATAACAGAGAAAAGGGTTAAATATTTTAGGTCAAATTAAGGGATTTCCCTCGCTCTAGAACTGCATATTTTTATTTGTTTCTTTGTCATCTTTTGATTAGAAAAATGAACATTAAACGCTGGAGGTGGAGAGAAAACTCTGGAGGGAAAGTAGCTGTTTATAAGAACTGTAATAACGAACAGGAGCTCAAGAACAAGGTGGACAGCGGAGGGGGGAGGATGGGAGGCAAACGGGAACGGCGTGACGTCACCGGGCCACCTGTTCCGCAGACCCCGCCGCGGAGGCGCACGGGGCGGCCGGAGGGCGGCGGGGGTCGGCGGACGCACTGTTTGCGGGCCAAACGGGTGGGCGTGCGGGGCGGGTGCACGGGAACGGGGCGCTGGGCCCGGGCACCGCCGTCCCAAGGCACACGTGCACCGGTGCACCCACGCCCCGCAGAGAGCAACAAACTGGACCACGTGGCCACGGAGTCCCACTGAAAGGAAACGATTGTGGAGTACGGACACAGTCCGTCATCATTTATTATTATTTAAAAAAAGAAATAAATAAAATAAAAAATAAAAAAAAATGAAAAGAAAAACACCACTTCGGGGTCAGAGGAACGGGGGCAGCCGAGGGAAGATGAGTCAACATGTATCGTTCATTATGTTCTTCTTCAAACCTTTACCTACTCTCATTTATAATGAAACAACGGCAAAAGACTTAGAAAATTAATAAGTTAATTAACAATTAAAAATAAAAACAGTGGCTGAATTTACAATTTACTGAGAAACGCATACAAATAAAAATATTTTTAATTACAGAAACACGAAATATAAAATACAACGCTTAGCAAAAACTCTAAAAAACAAAAAACACAAAAAAAAAAAAAAAAAACATGAAAAAGTAAGTAATAACCAAGGTATTGGATAATCGATGGTTCACGCCAATCTTTTAAGTGAAAATTACTGCAGAACCATCTACAGATGATTTTATTTAGTATTGTAGATAATAATTAATGAATATGTTTTAATGCATTGTACAGTGTTACCTCCGAATAACGGATAGTCACGGGACTGGAAGTTTTGTCCGTTATTGGGAGGTGTCCGCTATTGGGGAGGACTATCTTTTTTTCATTTTTTAGCTTATAGCATGTCATTTAATGAAAAATTACGTACAATCTTAATTAAATTTCTACAATTACCATAGTGATATGAGAGAATATGAACAATTGCAAATTATTTACTATATTCCTTTTTAAATGAGTGCTAATCCGTTTGTCTTGCTTAAAATAATGACAAAATTAATTACAGTATGTGGAAAATTAATTTCTAGCCATCTAAACGTGTCCAATCCTAAAGTTTGACCGAATTCTCCGGCTTTTTCTTGAAGCAAAACACCGCTTATAGGAATGTTCTTTGCATGAGCAGTGCGGAACCATTTTATCACCACTTCGTCGATTTTGCTTGTTTCAGTTTTACGAAACTTCAAATTCTTCGAATTTTTGTTTGAATTTACCATCCACATTTTTCTAATCTCATCTTTGTCCTTTAAAAGCTCACTTATCTGAGTTTTTCCAACTTTAAAACGTTCAGCAAGACAACGCACACTCAGATTTTCTTTTTCAGCAACTTCAAGAACATCAATTTTTTCTTTCAGTGCCAATCTCTTCCTTTTTGACGCCATTTTAATTCGCACTAAATTTAATCAACACTTTTATAGGATAGCTTTATGAGATATTGACATTTACAAAGCAACTGCAGTGAAAAAAAGGGCTTCAGATTCGTGCATTGAATCATGGGACACAGATTCAGCTACAATGTGTCAATGTACGGGACACCGATATAAATACAACCATAATGTGTTTGTCGAAATGTTAATCGAAAAAAAAAAAAAAATTACAGTTAAAATAACTGTCCGCTATTCAGTGTCCGCTATTCGGAGTGGATAACATGGAATGTCCTATTGTAAGGGACTGGGACCCGCAATAATGTCCGCTAATTAGAGGTGTCCGCTATTCAGGGGTCCGTTAAAGGAGATAACACTGTATTTGCAGCCTTTTTTTCATTTTTGAATGCAGACAAAAACATCCATGTACCGACGATCGAAAACAAATGCTAACAATTCCAAATGTGGAAGTCCAGGCCACCTCATGACCAACGAAGCGTTCACTTATGGCTCCCATAACATATTAGTATAATTTACTTGATCTTTATTTTTCAATCGACTAATTCGCCAAATCTTAATTGTCTGATCTTGCGCCTTTCCTCAAAAGAGAAATTGTAAGAGTTAAGTGTCATGGCGCACGGGCGACACTGTTGTACTTATAGACAGTGATACTGTAACTCCTGTTACGTAAACGAGAGGAGCGATAACTGTATAATATACAGGAGGTTTGCAAATGTTCGTGTTTACTTTTGATAACAGAGGACTGGTGACTCAAATTGGGAAAGGCTTGACATTCCAGGTTCAAGACAAGAGATTTTTGTCCCGCTTTTTTCATTTGCAGAAAGGTCCCCTAGGTATTTCACCCGATCTCCGATAGAACGAGAACCAAGTTTCTCTTACTCGAAATCAAATGTAGAGAACTGGTTCTCCTAAGCGCCGAATGCTCTCCTCCTGCACTGTCAACCTCAAGATGTTATGCGAATTTAACTTGTAACGTGATTCGAACTCCTGCTGAAGTCTTGAAAGGGCTCCAAGCAAGTGGCAAATTGTCAAATCGATTCCTGTATGGAACTATCCTAGTTCACATAGAGCTGGGTGTATCCTAGGGCACGTTTGGAAGTCAGAGAACTTAACGAACCAGGCTCCTTCAGTCAGCTTCTGTTATCACCTCAATTTTGGGGCATTTAATAATTACAAATGGGTGAGATGTTTTAAAATACTTAAATTTCATGTATTTATTTATTTATTTCATGCAGTAAAAACGTATAAATATTTATAAACATCAATGGACGAGACTACGTGTTTACTGAGGGAAATCCTAGAACAGCAATTTCCAGTACCAAATTTACACCCTTGCAAGTAGGTCTACTAAAACCGCATTTCTATACGATATCTGCTACGCTCTATTCTTCCAACTTCGGTACACATGACGGCAGTCATTGTAAAATGAACGGCAATTCAATACGTAAAATAAATCAGCAATCACTTACATCTTTTTTTTTCTTAAGAATGAAATGCCCTTCCCTTGGCTGTAGGAAGAAGGAGAGTAGAAGGACGGGGATAATGAGGCGCAGGAATATGGGTCACTTCAAACGAATGGAAGAGAACAGAAACATGAACGAATAATACGGTTTGGCTCGAAGATAGAGAATGAAAACCAATTGTTGATCAGTTATAAAGTCAAAGCCCTAAAAATGTGATTCGCAAACTTAACCTACTCTGGAGAACTACAGTCAAATAGCAAATGTAATTACAATCCAAAATATAAAACTTAAAATCAATTTCTAAATAAATAAATAAAAATCCAAAATAAGTGACAGCTGTTGGAGTATCTTATGTGAGTAGCCTTTAAGCATGACGGCCAGACAAAATGACCAAAAAGAAAAACAAAAAACAAAAAAACATCTGTGCACTAAGACAGTGATTCTCAAACACCGGTCCGTAACAAAATTATAACTGGTCGCGTTGAAATGAGGAAAATTACTGCAAAGCAATTTAGCTTTACTGAAGTTATTCCATTTCTTATAGTTGATTATTGTAATTGTGTGTTAGTACTTACAGGTGATTCAAAATTCCCTGTACAAACTTAAAAGGTAGGTCAGAAATAATAATAATAAAAGAAAAAAAACCGTATTCATAGTGGAACGTATGACCGCAAACGCCATCCGAATGTGCTAGAAAGTACACGAAGGTTCAGAAATAAAAGACAATAAAGGTAGACAACATGTTTATCAGCCCTATGTTTACAATATGACAGTAAAATGTACACTCAGAGGTTCATAGTAAGTGCTCAGTTCCTTCTACCAACAGTCGTTATAAGGTCGTTGCTACGATTGCCGAACATGTGGAAAAAATGCGAGACCTTCCGCGGATACATCCAGTTAACACAGCGACTCTTGCGACGAGGTTAACGTCAGAGGCAGGGAGGGGGGGGGAGGGTCCTCGAAGACGATGCCTTTGACTTAACCCCAGAGGAAGAAATCAATGCAGGACAATTCACAATATCCAATAATGTGCTGCCAAAATCCGCCCTCTAGCATACTCGGGTTGCGTTTGAGGACAGACGTTCCACTATGAATACGGTTTGGTTTTGTACTCATGATCTAATGTTAAACTTTGTACAGGGAATTTTGAATCACCCTGTATATATATATGTGTACGGTCATCCAGTTTTGTAAGTCCGACACTTTATTTTTGAAGTTGTACTGGTCTGTGAAATCCAAAAGTTTCGGAACCGCTGGATTAAGATATAAAACAAACAATTGTGCACGCAAACATACAATTTGGTGAAGTGCCTGGTAAGACATCCATATGTGTGAGCTGTGATCCTTATTATTGCAGGAACCAGGTAAGCATTAACAGAACAGTCCTTGCAATAGTCTCACCTGACCTCCAGTTGGTGGCTCCAGTAGTTAACGTACAGTGTCACATTAATTGGATGTACTCTGTGACGGTGTAGAAGATACTGAAACAGGTTGTGTATTGCTATCCGTATAAGATCAGTTACAATCAGTAGTTGCCTGCCACTAATAGGGAAACCTGACTGCATTAACCGTCCTCCCATTCTGGAAGTGGATGAGTCGTGGACATGACATGGTTTTCATTTATTTACAGTGATTAATCATGCTACCATTTGGCCACCTCATTCTCCCGATCCTAAATCCTTGTAATTTCTGGCTACGAAGACACCTTGGTGTATCGAGTTCAAAACAGCCTTGAAAGACAGTATCACACTGAATGTGAGAAGCATCACAGCTGATCAGAGGTTGAATACTGTTCATTGCCTTCAGATTTTACTGAATGGGGACCACATTGAGCAGTTATGTATTGCATCTCTGTATAGCACGAGTTTCTTTTGCAAATAAAATATTAGTTGCTTTCAGCTACTTTTTGTACTACTTTTTTTTTTTTCTTCGGAAATGTCAGCCGCATGTTCTGAAATATCAAATTTCGTTGCGTTTGGACTAATACATATCGCTGTAGACACTGTTGAATATGGGTACTTTCATTATGATCACCCGTTAAATGAATCTTATTTATCACATCAAAATTAAAAATCAGTAATAGCCATATACCTTAGCAGGAGAGAATAAAGGATTGGAAAAAAAAAGTGTTAAAATTCAATTTTAAGTTGAAATACGCATGTCCGTCTGTCCATCCGTGATCACAGTAACTCAAAAACTACAAACTACAAATAGCTGAGAGTTTAACCGTAAGCAAGGAGAATCCCTATTCATTTTGTTAAAAAACGGATCAGTAGGAAAGGAGCTGGTCTCCAAATCCGTCAATAAACGAGAATGAATAACTTTTTTTAAAAATTACCTTTTATATGCTCTTATCGTATGGAAATTCGAAAGCTGCCATGCCAACTATACCTTGTTTTGTTTACGATTTCTAATTTATTTTGCTATTTTAAGTGAATTTCATCGAACCAATGTATCATTGTTTTTTTTTCCACAGATATCAATTAAAAATAAAATATTTGTATATTATAAAAACGTTATTCTGTCTGTCCTTCTGTCATAAGACTAAGTTTTTCCCATTTTGTGACCAAACTATAAGAGATAGATTGGTCATGTAAATGGATAAAATGTAGATCTTTTTAAGACAAACAAAAATGCTACAAAAATCTTTCGAAAAATTTTTTTGGTTTCCAAGATGTCGCCTTTTAAAGGGTCAAATTTTGACTTTTTCTCAATTTAAACAAAAAGTATAAAAGGTGGAAGAGAACATTATATTGAGAAAATGTTGGTGTTTGAAAGTTCTATCGAACGATATATCAGTCATTCATAAACGTTTCTGCGTTTGCAAGATACATGCAAAAATGTGTGGCGCAACCCCAGGTATGGGCGCCAACCCGGAATACATCCGAGTTAAGCGGAGAAGGCCACAACGGGCTGGGAACTCGTATATTCTCCGATCTTTTGCTACATAAATACTTTTTTTTTTTTTTTAATGCTATACATGCAAGGGTTCCGGAGCGAAGCGACGGTACCCGGCTAATAAATAAATAAATCTGCATCCAAGAACAAGGACTGTTTATTTTGAAAAATGTAAATGCTCATAGTAAATGCTTAGCAAATTTAATTCCGAGTTATGCAGTATGTTTTGAATTTGATTTCCATATGATCTTAGAGATTAAGAAATCCAATGAAACAGAAACAATCCTAGAATAGAAATCCCATAATCAACCAACGACCTTAACGACAAAAATATTTGAATACTCGGTTTTTTTTTTATTTACATTTCTAAATAAGGTTCATAAAAATCAATACGTGTGTCCGTACTTAAATAACTTTGGAACCGGTGAATGGTGTCTTCTTGAAACTTCCTTGTGCAAAAAGATGATTGAAGTTTTGTATTTTGAAAATGATTTTTCTTATTGGTATTGTATTCGTATTGTTTATTTTCATTCGTAGATTGCAGTCGAAGAGTAGCGAATGGAAAAACAAAGTCTGCTGATTAATATTTCGAACAATAACTGACCAAGTGGTGCTCCCAATCAATGTCAGGTTCCGATTTCCAGTGCTCATTCCCTTGAAAGATTTATTTGTTACAATTGTATGATTATATATTTGACATAATTCTGTTGTGTACGTGAGGTCTTTTGTATTTATTCAAAAACTAGATCTCTGTAATTATTGTTTATTGTTGTTATTCACAAAAGACAATTTGAAATCAATGGTCGTTATACTTTTCCCCCTCGTTCTTCCTGTCGCCACCTACCGGCTACAGGACTGGAATCTTCTTGGATGACGTCACTTGTACTTGGCCCCTTTCCTAATGATGTATTGGACGCCAGGCTGGGGCCGGAAAATACTCGACACAAAATAAATTAAAAAAAAAAAAAAAAACAGAAAGAAAAAAAAGAACGAAAGAAAGAAAGAAAACCAGCTCAGGTTGTTCTAGTAATTTTTCGCGTGCAAGACACACGCACTGTTCGCTGGTCGCGAGTAGGCGAGAGCTGTTTCGAAAGAGGGTGTTCACTCAGTTGAAAAAGATGAACTTGAAGCTGCTTCGTGCGTCCCACGCAACTGCCATCTCTCTTAACCTTCAAAAGTGGTCGAACGAAAGCGATATAAAACTCCAATGACGAAATAAAAATTATTTTCGAATTCTTTAAAATTAAAAAAATAAAATAAATAAGTAAATAAATAAATCAACATAATCGGGAAACAAACTCAAGAAATTTTAGCCCTAAAAAAAAGGGAGGTTTATCAGATAATAAGACTGTGTGTGTGTGTGTGTGTGTGTGTGTGTGTGTGTGTGTATACACATGTACAATTCCTTCTACCTATTAACTTTTCAACCGCTGTACGGATCTTCTTGAAACTTGATTTACAATTTAATTCTTAATGTTTCCCTGTGGGTTCCTTGTCGAGAAACTGACGTTGAAAGGCGATCAAAAACAAAGTTCTCTCACAAAAGCATTCGAAATCTAAACAATGGATTTTTCTATCGTATTTCTATTAATCTTTAATTGTTTTAAACTCTTCTTTTATCTAATTTATTAATCAGCGCGTGGTTTGATATGATTAAAGTTAATAAACAAAATTATCTTAATATATAAAAATGAATGTTTGTTTGTTTGTCCCGTATGTGTTCCTACACCATTCATCAGATTGCGATGAAACTTTGGTGAGGAGTTGTGCGAAGGTTTCTCAATTAGTAGAACCATTTTACAATATCTGGTGCGCGAGTTGTTGCAACAAATGAGTGTATTTTCGGTTTCAACGTTTGTAGTTTCCGGTGCGACTCGCATTTTGCAATGACCATCAACAAGGCACAGGGATAATCGCTACAAGTGTGTGGACTAAATTTGGAAAATCCATGCTTCACCACATGGACAGCTGTATGTGGCCTGCTCACGCGTCGGGAAACCTTCTGATTTATTCGTGTATGCACCAGACGGAAAAACAAAAAATATTGTGTATCCAAAAGCACTTCAATAAACAGAATTAAAACACAAACACTTTCTTTCTTTGAGTGGCATTGCAACGCAGGTCGGGTACAGCTAGTTCATTATAAAGATAAGACACTGTATGAGAAATTAGAAGAAAAAAAGAAATTTGATTTATACCATTCCAAGAAGGGTTTGTAACAGGAATTACTATAGTACGACGTCGAATAATTTTTTAATAAAAGATACGAAAACAGCACGAATCAATCAAAATCAGAAACTCATTACGTGCGCTGTACGTAGTTTATGTGTATCAAAGATGAAGCCTGCACACCTGATTAATAACTGAAATAAAATTTAATTTTTGTTTTTAATTTTCTTTCAGTTAATAATCCACGATTCACCTTCATTACCCATAAACATGATGTTTGAACAAAACAAAAGTAAGGCTTATTCAAATATTGTAAAACACTTTGTAGACATCGGACATCAACCTAATTTAAAATATATATATATATATATAAAATTTGCCGGACAGCTTTCTGAAATTTAAAAACCAAATTAATTTCAAAAAGCTGTTTCTGTGTAAGTATTAAAATTCGAATCATCTACAATTTTTGATAACATTAATATTAGTAGAATACTTAATTCCTTTATTAGATCCAAATTTCCTTTGAATATATACTTTATGCCTATTTTTAAATATAATATACCAATTCGTAAATACATATGCAATTATAATACCAATATTAGTTCTAATCTAAATTTTAATTGTAATTGTAAACTATATGATGACAAATACAAATGGAATTCACATATTGTCACAGGTAATTTAAATTTTATAGACAATATTAAGTTAAAGAATTTTTTAAATTTAGGTATAAATTATAGACTTCGTAATAACAAAACACACAAACAATTACTTAATATATTTACAAAAGACATAAACAATTTTATACTAAAAATCAGTTATAAATATAACTTATGTTATCAAAATTTTATAGAATGGAAACAAAATCTTATATCCAAAATTAATAACATTCAACTTAATTCACATGACAGGGTTACCAATGCTATAGATTATAAATTTAAATTACACAAAATTAAAAAAACTATATCAACATATCAAGATAAATATATTTTTACAACTATAGACAAGGCACACAACAATTTAGCTATCATTTGAAAACAATTTTATTTTCAAAAAATTCAGGAATTATTGAATGATCAAACCGTTTTTTTAAAAATTACTAAAACTAAAGAATTTATTTTAAACAATTTAGATAAAAGTTTTTCTAAATTCCAATCACAATTTAAAACACTTAAATATAAGAAAATCAATATCAATAAAAATCTCAATTATTTATTTTTAAATCCAAAAATTCACAAAACAGGTAAATTTAGAATGATATGCAGCACAACAAATTCGATATTAAAGCAATCTAATATTATTTTACAAATTTTTTTAAATAAATTACATGAAATTATTATAAGTAAAATTAATCCGGATTTTTATTGGCTCATTAATAACCATGATGAAGTTATTAATTATGTGAATAATAACAAAATTTTTAGTATTATTACTGCAGACTTTGAAAATTTATTTACAAATATACCATTGGATTCATTATTACAGCAAATCAAATTTTTAATTTCAGAATTTAATATTACTAATCTATTTAAAATTCCTATTAAAACATTTATTAATTTTCTTCAATTTAATTTGTACAATAATTATATTGAATTTAATAATGAAATATATTCCCAAATTAAAGGTATTGGAATGGGTGTAAACTACAGTAGCATTCTTGCTAACTTATTTCTATTGGCCTTTGAATATCAATTTTGTATTGAATTCCCTTTCCAATTTAAAATTTTTAGATATATAGACGATTTAATTATTTTTAATGCTAATTTTAATATTAATTATATAGAAGATAAAATTTATAATAATATTATTAACTTACAGCAAACCAATATTCATGCTGAATTTGTGGATTTTTTGGATTTGAGAATATATTTCAATCAACAAAAGCCTCATATACAATTATTTAACAAAACATTTTTGTTTCCTTTTAAAATAAACAGATTTCACAAATTTACAAGTAATGTTAGTTTTAATTTATTTCAAAATATCTTTTTACAAGAGTTAAGAAGATATCTTACCATTAACTCTAAAATAGATGATTTTTTGAATAATTTGAATTATCTCATTAATGAATTTAAAAATAATAATTTTCCTAACAAAATTTTAAATACTTATATTATTCGATTTCAAAAGAAATTTAAATTTCAAATCTACAAAAAATATAAAATTAAATATATTCATTATTTTATTTAATCATTAATCTTCTCAACAGGACTTGTTATATTTTGATCATTCAAGTTATCTCATGACAACTTAGAATTAAATCCTCTATTTGAGGAAGTTTTAAGTTTGAATTGATAACTGTCATCTTTTGCTCTTAATATTTTGTAGTATGTTTTAAGAAATTTTCTGTGTATGTATGGGAAATGGATAATTTTTCTATATATGTGTGTGGAGTGAATAAATTTTTTATGTATGTATGTAAAATGATTAATTTTTTTTTTTTTTTTTTTTTTTTTT
>JAFIDM010004315.1:53026513-53039663 GCA_023159025.1 Thereuonema tuberculata | reverse complement strand
GGCAATTGTGTTTTTGTTTATTCTGTGCTGGGCTTTACGGACATTTTCAAATAATTATATAGTAATAACAATAAAAAAAAGTCAAATCGCAATTTTCATTAATGCCTACGAAAGGTTTTCAGTTTCTGGCGCAGCTGACGAGAACGGTAAATCCTATACACCAGGCTTTAGTGTCTTCTAAAGTCACCTACATCTAAATATTGACAAGTAGTTCTGATTTTCTTTGCCCAGCAATTAGAAATTGTCGCCACCGAGTTGCTAATTAAAAATAGGTTAGAAAAACAAAAAAATAATAAAAAAAAGGTGGGTTGGCGGGAGGGAGGTATTGAATTTAACTGTCGCCCGGCCTTAATTAGCAATCTTTTTTCGATAATAATTTATTGGATTGCTTTTTAATGAGGAAATTAACCAAACGTAAAAAAATAAAAATAAATAAACTCTGATTCATCTGCTGGTATCGACCTGAAATCGAACTCACATGTTACTTCCGTGACTTCTAGCAACGGAGGATTAGGTTAATCCAACCTGTATTAATCTAATGGATGAATCATCATATTTATTTATAGGTCATCATCTGTGTGGCGTTCAATAATCGCTGTGTCAACAGACAAGTCGATTTCTTCATTGTAGATTGGTGTGCTGTGAATATTAACTACAACCGTCTTCTGAACCCAACCCATTTTTCAATCTGGTCGGAAATAAAATGGCCCCTCCGAGAACTAAATAATCAAAATAAATTTGGTATAAAAATGAACCCAATTCAAAATCTGTCTTGTACGCCCGATCTCCAATAAATTAATTTGATGCACTAAAAGAGGAAAAATAAACCCTGTAATTTATTAATTAATATCAAGAAGACTTTGTTTGTGGCATCCTAGTGCACTTGTTGGACGCTATTTGGCGATATTGTACATAAGACAACAAAATCTTAAATTCAATTTTTGTTTTTGTTTTTTTTTGTTTAATAGATCTTTTTGCATCCCGATTCCTCGAATTTTTATGCCAATTGAGGCCTTAGTTTCAATAGATTGCGAAAAATCGAGTTTGATGGGCTACGAATATTCTTGACAACTATTCTGACAGCAATCTTCATAGTAATGTCGAAAGGCAATGCAAAAAGTGCAATGGCTTCCTGCGTTCGAAATGCACATGTGGTATTGAAAAGTTACAGCACAATTTCAAAAACAACCCAACAAAAAGATGAAGCCTCACAAACCAACCAAAAGAAATAGATTATCTTTGTTTGCCAATCTCTCTTTTTACAAGGCCACTATGTTAATTCGAAATGTATTTCCATTACGTCAGGGAAAAAAATTACAATAATAATAATATAATAATAATACTTTCATAACAGAAATCAAGTTTCACTGATTACAGCGTTTTATAACATCTTTTTGTTTTTTGTAGAAATATAATTCTTTCATCAGCAAGGTGACGTCATTTGTGAACATCTTATTACAAAATTCTTGATAATTATTTTGAAGTGAAACTTTGAAGGACATTTTCCTTACAAATTCACTTTTAGGGATCCGTAAACTAAAACTAAGGGAACTAGGAGATTAAAAAACTAACCGCTACTCCGCTAACAAAACCGTGAGCCATTACCTTATAGACGCTATTTTTGTGCAGACATTCCAACATATATATACAAATTGAATAATAGGAAGGACAGTGGTTCTCCATGCGCAACAATTAAACGTTACAAATTCATAAGAATATACTGATATCAAATTACCACAGTAATTAATTTATGACATACAAATGTATTTTTGTGCAGCATAAGATTAAATAAATTTGCGACAGAAATTAAGAAAATAATTCAACACATCAATCGCTAATAATACCGGCCATTCAAAAATGACGCCACATCGCCACAGAAGCGCTGTCAACGTATTCTAAATTCCAACTAGATTTTTATTATCGCTTTCTTCTAAAAAAAAATTAAGTAGTAATAAAAATAATCACTCCATGAAAGAATAATGAATGGGGTTTTGGAAATGACGAAGATCTAAAAATAAAATTTACTTGGTGTTTGTTGCCAGGAACAACATGTCATAAATTTATAAAGAATAAAAAAGGCACTAAAGTTAAACTACCTGGCAACGAGGTACAAAGTCAGCTATAATAACTGCTAATTAGGTAAAACTATACAACAGAGTATAAATCTGAGATCGTTATTCAAAAGGTATTTGGATTATTCATACAAAGATTCCTAGGCAGCAACCTTAACCCAGATTAATTTCTTTTAAACTGTAATAACTGGAGTTATATTTCAACCAAGATCATGTGATTATCTTTAATGATTAAGATAAAATAGTCCAAGTATGATCAAACTCAAAACTTCAAGTGATATTATTTCTTCTTCGCCAAAAAACAAAAATTAATAAAAAAATCATTGAATCCGATGAAGTTTAACTTTAAATTTTGCTTAAAGTTAAATCTGGATATATATATAAGTAATTTTACAAATGTAGTCCTATACTCCGTCTCATCTACTGAATATAACCGCGCTAGCTGCACGTATCCTTCCGCCTAGCAGCTTTAAGCTACGTTACAGCTCTCCTCTTATAATTTGAAACGAAATTAGAAGTATAAAACGAAATCAATTATTATTATTATTTTCATGAAAATCAATTGTGTTTATACATTTCTGTAGCTAATTGTAAAAGTCTACGAAAAACCATACAATGTAATAAAAAAATATATTTACAGTTTCTAAAGTGTGTTAAATTAACGTTTGGATAAGTTTAGTATAAGTAGCATAAATAAAACTCAAGAAAGCACTTTATTTACTTATTTATTTTTCATTTTTGCTTTGTTTCTTTCTTTTTTTATACGTTCCAGCAATACCTTCGAACACCAAAATGGAAAACACTTTTTTTGTTGGAACTATTGTTATTTGCAAAAATAAAACATTCCTATAATCCCCTTACTATTTCCAGATTTCGTAACGATTTCAGAGGGAGGCACGCAATATAGGGCCACAAGAACCGCCCATTCCGGCTGAAGACCCTACCCTATTCCTCTCAGCCAAATTCCGGTCAGTTTTGGTTTATCCCTTATTGGAATTAGGAGATTAATGCTTCGTATTATTATATATGATAGTATTCAAAATTCAAATAAATGTTTAGTTAGAGTATTTCAGGAAGCGCAAAGGCCAAATCGTGTTACGTCTCCATACTTTTAGTCATTACGTTAAAGCAAACTCAGACCTTCCTACACAAGGGTTAAGAAGCAGAGGAGGCAGCGACTCCTGTGATCATCGCCCAACGGAAGACAAAGATGAGGGCCCACATTTTCCTGTCTTAACCTCCCGAGAAACGAACCCAGTATCCCTTTGACATATGGTTGATCCACCGAAACCCGAATAGTATATCTTGAGAAGTTACAAGCGGGAAAACTTATAGGCCTAATGCTTTTTTGGATTTGTTTAGTTCATTAACAGAAACAAATCAAGTTTCAAACAACTTGAGATTTTTTTCTAACTTTAAAAAAATAAAAAATAAATAGAAAATTCCATCCATCGAGGGAGGCGGGTTTGGGCTGAAGATCCCGTTGCAGGGTGAAACGGCCGTTTCCAAATCCTCCCCATAATTGAATCAGAAAAGGCAAGTGTTGCTGCTTTATTTTCATTTCCTACTAATTTTCACAGCACGTTAAATTTATTATATTAAAATTCCATCCGTGTCTGACATATTTCAGACGGACAGACAGCGTCGGTGAATTAAGTAGCCATTTCCGCTTTGAAAATGCCATTGCTACAGCTGCCTCCTGTGGTAGACGCCAACTTCGAAATTCCTCGGAATTCCAGGATTTAACGCTAAAAAATGACGACAAATGGCGGTTATCGAGTTGCTGAAAGACAGTATGAACAGAACGAAGCGATCTTCGCCGTTAGGCCTAAGCGAAGAAGAACTAAGGTTTGTACAGGTTGCGCGAAGGCCGTCTGGTTTGTTTGGCGCAGATCCCAATGGCTAAGAATGAGGAAGATGGCGAATTGATTCCAAGTGGGTCAATTACCTCTAGCAAAAGCCAGTCTCCTATCGCAGATAGAAAACCGACTTCCACTTCTTCATCACCTCTCTTCTTCTCTTCATGCCGTTTCTTTTTTAAAAAAATTTTCCCCTTCCCCCTGCATTTTCGAAAAGGAAGAGAAAAAAAAACAAAAAGCCAGATGGTGAAATAAACACGCAAATCAGAAATCCAGTTGCGTCTTTTTTTGCCTCCCGTAAACTGATACTTGCTTGTCCGTCGAAAAATCTAGAAACTTCAAAAAAGAAGTTAAGCCTAAATAAATACGAGATGAAAATCAACTCGTGGGCAGCTCGGATGAAATGAAATTGAAGAGTGATTGCTTCAGTTAATTACCAATTTTTTTTTTTTTTCTGAGGGGAAGTGAGGGTGAAAAGGTAGTGCTAAATGACAGTTTGGCATCGGAAAAAAAAACCCAAACTGACTTTTAAACGATTTTTTTTAAAGTTTTTAACCAATCAAGTTAAAAAAAAAAGTTTAAGTGCGAATTGCAGTATTGTGGATGGACAAACATGTCGCCATCTGTTGACAGAAAAGGAAACTACCGAAATGTATTTCATTGGGCTATTACATTACAGAAACTAAAAAAAATAAATAATAAACAAATAAAACAATCGTACGTTAAACATCACTAAAAAACAAACAAGTGTAGCACTAACCAAGAGATATGAAAACGATGATAATTTTCTTTTACCGCCAAATATTAAAATAAAGAGCTTCTTGGAGAATATAGAGGTTTTAAGCGTGTAAATACTTCACATTGTTTACTAATTTTGAATAAACTTTTTATTATATTATTTTCATTATAGATTCTGTTTATTCAAAAGTCAATTCACCAACAAGGTCTTACCGTTTATTTATTCTGCTTATTTATTTAATATAACAATATTTTGTAAGATTTCTTTTTTGTACTTTTTAAATATTATTTTCTATTCTTCATACTATCTTATATTTTATTTCGTTATAATATTGTTTGACGATATGCAACCTTAATTTTTAACTTTAAAAAAAATCATTCACTATTCCTTTTCAAATATAATATTACTTACTGAAGTTAAGACTTAGCTATCGTTGACCTCATACATTACAGAAGTACAAGACTGGGTTGTAATTCGAATTTTACAAAACCAGACTTATTTGCTCCGTATTATGTTTCTGCTATATATATATTTTATGAATTATTTGCATTCTAAATGTTATTTTTTTGTCTTCCCTGGCGAAGCGTAGTCTTCGTAGCTAGTATTCCAATAAAAACCATTCAATCAGAACTAGTTTTGATATTTTTTTTACAGTAAGGTAAGTCAGTTGGTAAATGACAGCTTTTGATGCTATCAATATTTTTATAATTCTGAAAAGAGTAAGTAATCCTGATCATTGGGGAGTTGGGATTTGATGATGACATACTTAAAAATATCGAAAACGTTAAACGTAGTGTTCAACTTTGTACTAAATGTATGAGACAGACCATAAAGTCAACGAGACATGAATAAAACAGATTTCAAGTATAGCTACCTGTGTAAATTTTTGGGCGCCCAAAATTAGACAATTTTATGAATTTACATTTTCAATATCACTTTTGTAATTTATTTTGATGAGCTTAATAAAGACAATTAAAAACTATGATAATTTTAAGCATTCTTCGATTACACTAATAGCGATTGTTAAATACGTTTTTCCCGTCATATTAAAAACAGCTTTTACTTGACCGATTTTTATGAAATTTGGTATGCAGTAAGATCACTAAACTTTATCGATTATTGTAATTAAGACCTTTCCACGCTATTTCAAACAGCCTCCCTCCGCCTTTTCTATTGTTTCTATGCAATAACACCAGTGATAATGAGTGGAGGGATTTTTCTTGGGATTTAAATCATCTAGCAATGTACATCAAAATTAAAATCTTTAGCGAAATGCTTTGACTTTGTTGCTATTTTCATCCGATACAAAAGTTTATTTGAAAAATACAATATTATCATTTTTTTTTTTAATTTTTAATGTTAAGTTTTTTTACTCCAAATTTTTCTTATTAAAAAATTAGGATACGTGTTTAAACGCCGATAAATAGGGTAATTTCAATCGTACCAAAGCTCGAGAATGGAGTAGGTAAAAGGATGATTAATTTCAATTCCACGGCCTTCTTTTATCACTACCCACACTGTGACGTCATTCAGTGGGCAGAGGGTTTGTTTATCAAGGCCAGTGGTCAAAGAACTGGGAGAGAAAAAAAAAACAATCATTGTTTGGATCATATATCAAACACCTTCAAAAATTTAAGCATTTTGACAGTTTTTAAAAAACGTCAGAAGTAAAAATTTCGAAAGAACTTATTTCCCTTACAGTGTTTTTTCTTAAAATTCTTTTCTTTTTCCTGTGTGTATGTGTTTTTTAAGTCATAAAAACAACAAAAACGAAAAATCAACATTGATATTCCACTTCTAATTCAACTAAACAAAAACAGTACAAATTTTTCGTTTTCTGAAAGAAGAAAAATTAAAATCCGCCTTATTTTATTTAAATTAGGATTAATTTTATTCGTATCAAACCTCGCAATTAAGGGTTTAATATTCACCATTTAAGACTATGAGGTATTAATAGAAATAGGATAGAAATCCATTGTTTAGACACCTTTCTACAGGAATTTTTGTCTGCTTTTCATGCTAATGTCTCGACAAGGATCTATTCGTTCCTAGGCCTCGAATAGGCAGACCAATTATCAAGAAGATCCATAAAGCGATTCAAAAGTTATTAGGGAGACACACAAACGCACAGACTAATTGATTTTTGATAACTTTCTAATTGGAAAAGAGGTTAAAAAGATTAAGTGGACATAAAGGATAAACTAAAAAAAAAAAATAAAAAAATATCGCCCTTCTCTCTCTTACAATGTCAACTTTGTTTATTTTTTCTCCCCTCTCTCTCTCTGCTTCTTCTGTGGTTTTGTTTCGCAATTAATTAATTCTCTGAAATTTCATAATACACCATTCTTTCTAAAGTTCAAAGGTTCAATCAAAAATAATTAATTGCATTTCCGGGGTTTTCAGTTAACAGCCCATTCATGCCTGCAAGAATCTATTCTCAGCCAGTTAGTATTTTTTTTTCATCACAATTCAATCATTAGATTTAAATAATAATAATAAAAAAATGTAATAAATCGTTAGTTGATATTTATGTGAATCTGAAATGCTATTTTAAATGATTTGAATGTCACGTGACCTTTAGCCTCGAGGCAACGAATCAAATGCCTAAATAAGATGTCACCAATGAAATGATGTCTCTTTTTATACTATCAAATCTAGCCAATCCTCGCTAAGCAAGAAAAAAAAAAGGGATATTTACATAATGGTAATGTAATATTTATTGCATTACTGTCTTCGATTCTAACTGTAAACCGTTTCGCGGAGATCTTGCGGGAATTCGGTCCCTCAGATAATGTCA
Organism: Thereuonema tuberculata; assembly: GCA_023159025.1. Taxonomy (NCBI): domain Eukaryota; kingdom Metazoa; phylum Arthropoda; class Chilopoda; order Scutigeromorpha; family Scutigeridae; genus Thereuonema; species Thereuonema tuberculata. The sequence goes on along the minus strand of JAFIDM010004315.1, from coordinate 53,032,196 downwards.
CAAAGAAAACGGAATCTACATTACTAATGTCTTTTATTTCTCTGTCTGTCTGTCCGGCACAATTGTTAATTATTGGTTTCCCTTGCTGAGAAAGTCAGATTATAAAATTTTCTTTTTTTTTCGCCTTGCATGGGATTCGAACCGAGGACCTTCGTCCTCGCAGTCAGGAACGCTAATCATTGGACTACTTCTGGTCCCCCAATATCCAATGCTAGTTTTATTGTATTTGTTCGTGCGCTATCAAATAATGAGTTCTTTCAAAAAGGAATAAAATAGCACTTTTTTGTCGTAATTGCTTGGAATCGATTCTTCTTGGATTATATCATACTTACTAGGGAAGACAGGGTGATGGCCTAGTTTATTTAACAAAAAAAAATCTATTAAAATCGTAAATAATCTATTAACTATAACTCTATTATTAGGAGCTTCTTTACCCATTAAGATCAATATGAAAATACAAAACAACCATTCAGTATACATAAATATTTGAGGTTAAAATGGAAAGATAAGCGTCTGTGTTGAAACAAAACTCTGACATGAAAATTATCAATCTTTTAGTCCTGGACTGACATTTAATTACAGAGCCTTTGACTTCAAAAAAAAAAAAAAATAATAAATAAAAAATAAATAAATAAATAAATAAATTTTTGTTCATCCGTTTATATAATATAGTGCAGCGGAATACAGACAAAACTGCAAGCGGTAAGCCGTTACATATGTTAATCAAAACTCAGAAATTCATTACAATCAGGACAGCAGAACTTCTGCTTCCTTTATCCAAAAATAGATTTCTATTATCATCCCTTCCTTATTCCTGTGTATAGATCCGAAATGTTTCTACAATTTCTACAGATTTTATTTTCAAAACAGTACTAGAATGAAAACTGATTATTTGAAACTTAATTTCTGCAATTGTTTCAGAAATGAAAATGCTTCAGAATTAAAATCATGGGAATAATGCGAATAGTTCGCAACTCTTCCCCTAGAGAGGCGCCACCATCAGCGGTATGGTGTACAGTTCGTCTTACATTTCTTTGCATCGCTATTAGATGGCTATTAGAGCCATTTCTATTAACAACGGAATTGGAAGAAAAACTCGGGAATATACAAATTTATTAGCTTTCACGCATTGAGCCATCATCGACAGCAATCTGGGACAGCTGTTTCATCCTTATTAGGACTCGTCAGCCAGATTTAGCTCCGATAATCAAGCTCAGGATGTGTGAAAGCCTATTGGATCCTCTCGCTCTCGGACCCGGTTAAAAGCAAATAACAATTGATAAATCGCTATCACAAGTACAGCATCATTATCGTGGCTGGGTACAAAAAGCATTTAATAAAAGGACTTGTGATAGCGATTTATCAATTGCTGTTTGCTTTTAACCGGTTCCACTTCCGAGAGCGGGAGAGGATCCAATAGGCTTTCACGCATCCTGAGCGTGATCATCGAAGCTAAATCTAGCTGATGAGTCCTAATAAGGACGAAACAGCTGTCCCAGATTGCTGTCGATGATGGCTCAAAGCGTGAAAGCAAACAAATTTGTGCATTCCCGACTTTTTCTTCCGTTTTCAAATTACATCCCATGCACGTTAAACCTTCTTACTTAATAATGGAATTTAACAGCATTTTAATTGTTGCCGTGACCTAACGGAAAGAAAGCATACGTCATCATCACTGTTAGCCACCAACAATTGAACGGCCCACTGAAATCTGAGACGGAGTCTAATGTAAAGACGTATTCTTTTCAAAATCATCAAAACAACTGATTTTTAAACAAATTTGGATTTTTTTTTCTTCTATGAAATTGTATAAACCTATAAGATGTTTTCATAATCCGTCAGTGGTGTCGAATCGTTTCGCGCGAACGGAATGACGGAGGGTAACAAGTGCTTCTCGCTATAAAGTACTTCAAAAAAGACATTCCGTTCATGTAACAAACATTGAAATATTCTCTCGTCTGTTGAATTACTCCGTCCACCGTATTTTGACATTTGTCAATCCGTTACGGGGCACCGGTTATGTTGTGTAGAGATGCCTTCGTTATGGAAAAGAGCAGCTGACTGCCATTCCGCTGTCAATTCATTATCGTAAGTGTAATGAGCCCCTCTTGTACTTCCTGACACCCGATTTATAATCTTCCTTTTCATCTCCATATTGGAAGCCAAACCCCTTTGTGTGACCGACCGACCAGTGCAAAAAAAGATATAAATAAATAAAAATAATCCAATAGGAAATTACACGTAAAAATACAGGAGTTCTTCAATCTTTCAGATAAATAAATGTCATGTAAGAATTTTGTAAATCGTCTTAATGTTGGATGTGTTTGACGCGAGTAACATGAATTGAATTTAAGACTTACGTACTTAATACACAGCCAACAAAGGCCAAACGTGAAATTAGGTTATTTTCAACAGTTGTTTTTAGGGCCAACATTTTTTTATAACTATCACATTCTGCTCCAACAATTCTCCCGTGATAGATTTCTCACGTGATTCAAACAATACGGTTTTTTTTTGATATTTTGGTTTTTTTATCTCGGATATTTTAGTAACTATTTTACTGTATTTTTAGTAAATTTTTTACAATATTTAAATGCAATTTTTGTCCTATATGGGGATATTATGTTTTTTTTTTTTTTTTTCCTCTCTATTTTTGAATGACATGAACAGAATTTATTTGGGATTTTTTTTATTATTATTGTTAATTTTTAATTGGATAGACCAGTTTTTGGGCCACATTTTCAATGTTTTTAAGTTGTAAATGCACGGGTACATCGCATGTGCAATGCATTAATGAATTAAGAATCTTTATGACTCCTAAGAACTTAAGCCCTAGTAATTGTAATTTACAAATAAAAAGACTTTTTTTTTCCAAGAAAAACGAAAATAACAAGAAGTTTGAAAGAACTTTAAATATTCTTACCTTAAACGTTCTTTCTTAAAACCGAAAAACCTACATTTATATCAAAATTATAATAATCTATCTACTAAATGTAAACAGGACAAATTTTCTGTCCATTTCTAAACAAAAAATAAATAAATAATAATAAACCCACATTATTTATTTAAGTTGAATTAGATTAATTACAATCGTATCAGACCACGCGCAGTGGATTAAGGATTTAATATTCTTGATTAGGACAAAATGAAATGTTAACGGAAGTAGGATACAAAAAAAAACAAAAATAAAAACAGATTTAAAACAGTTTAGATTCTAATGCTTTTCTGTGGGGATTTTTGTCGCCTCCTCGCCCTAATGTCTCAACAAGGACCCATTTACAAAAGATTTCAAATACAAAAGTAAGATCGTTCCTAGTTCACAAATATGCATGTCAAGTTTGAAGAAGTTCCATCCAGAGGGAAACAATACACAAACTGACTGATTTCATATGGTCTAAAAATGCAAATTACAAAGATATTAAGGTATCTTGAAATATTATTCAAATTTTCGTTCGAAACTTGAGTATTTAAAAGGAAAAGTTCTTTTACGATCTCCGCCTAATGTAGAGCATTAACCACAAGCGTGAATCTGGAATAGTTTTGCGCGATGCCATGGCAACGTCGTAACCGCTGACATCATCCCCTTTTTCAGCCCAATTTCCGAGGAAAGGGAGGTTATCAGATCAGTCTAAAGTGTGAATGATCCCTTAACAACTTCTGAACCGCTGGATGGTCTTCTTGAAACCTAGTGTGCATATTTATGGATGACGGACGACCTAACATTTTTTTTTTTTCTTAAATTTATTGGACTGAAATACAGTCGGACCTCTATTTAACGAACCTCTATTTTGCGAATTTCTCTATTTTGCGAACTTTTCTTTGGAACCAAGAACATTTTGCTAATTTCTTCGTAAAATAATCTCCAAATAGCGAAGTGCATTTTCTATTTAACGAACTTTTTTTTGTGATATCTATTTTTGTTTCTCCTTGAAATGTTTTATTATTAATATTTCCTTAGAGGAAATGAAAGAAATGTGGATACAGCTGAGGGAAAAAGAAGAAATTAACGATGATGTGCTGATTGATGATTATCTTTCACTTGATTTTGAAGTTGAGACCTTGGAAACACTAACTGAATCGGATATTTTGGACAGTGTGAAAAATAAAAACAATACAGCTATGAATTACGATGAAGTTGATGAAAATGGAAATGATCATGATGCAGAAATAAAAAAAAAACCATGGTATGACGAAATGCTAAAATCATTTGAAACAATCCGACGCGGATTACAATTTGAAGAAAATACGCCTGAAGGGGTTTTTGGTGCATTGCAAAGATGTGAGAAGTACTATGAGCGAAAACACTTTTTCAAACAAAAAAAAACTCAGACAAAATTAACAGACTTTATTAGTAAAATTGAAGTACGCTTGTGGTATTTTGTATGCTTTATGACATTAAAATTATTATTATTTTTTAATAATATTTATTGTTTATGTATTTAAAGTCTGTTTTATGTAGTTTAAAGTGATTTTAAAAGGTGAAACTCTATTTAACGAATTTTCCATATAACGAACTTTTTTTCGGGATTTAGCGACTTTGTTAAATAGAGGTCCGACTGTATTTTCTAAATGGGTTCTTGTCGAGAACACGAGAGAAGGAGACACATTTTTCAATGGAATCTAAACAACGGATTTCAATCCTATTTCTATTATTATCTCACTAGGTAATCCGTTATACAGCGCATGATTCGATATAATCAAAATGAATGCGATTTAGACAACTTCAGTAAATAATACTGTTTTAATTATTTTTCTTTTTTAGGAAGAGAAAATTTTCTACTGTTTGTATTCAGGAGATCTGAGAATTTGAAAATATTTGTTTTTATCATTTTTAAAACTTTAATAATAAAAATAAGAATACAATTAAGAAATAACATTTTGCTTCGCCTAAATAGACCGTTTAAGTGTGTCGTCACAAGCCATGTGATATGACGTCACAGTTCAAATAAACAATTGATATGGACGTTTCAGAGTGGCCGAGTACTACGGCAAGCACTTGTTTGTTGTGGTTTTCTTTTTATCATCACTTAACCGGACTATTAGATAAAAAATTAATTGAATTTTTAAATGACTAAAAAAAAAAATAATGATTAAATCAATCTGCAGAAAATGTAAACACTTAATATGCACTGTATGTATTCCATAATTGATTGCTTCACTTTATTTTTGCAGACAATTTACTTAGTGATGTCATACATCCTTCCGCCTCTTAACTGTTCTAACATTTTTCCTGTGCTGTGATTGGCGGAAAGCAAAATTTCATTATGTAATTCAAAACAAACAAAGAAGTACAGTGACATTCAGTTATTGCTAAACTACGAACAATATCTTCAAAACACTATAAATTCATGAGTAACAGCTGTGCTGTAAGTTTTGAAATGGGACTATTTTGTCTGCGGTATTACACACAACAGTAAATTCCTGCAAGTTCTTACGAAAAGAAATACAATAAAATGAGGAGAGAAAAAAAATATCAAACAACCGAAAAATGAGAAGAAGAAAAAAAGATATACATAAAGAATTCTCCTTTCGTTCCGGATGCCTGCTTTGGTTTTTATGTTTTTTTTCCTGCCCCGTTTCAAATCTTCCCACAATGCACTTCTTACTCAACCAGTGTTAATTTTCTTCCAATTTAAACGTGAAATTGCAAGTCCTTTTTCTTTTAAAAGCTGTTTTTTTTTTT